>CP139507.1:372624704-373153182 GCA_021014915.2 Artemisia tridentata subsp. tridentata | reverse complement strand
CTTCTCTTAAATTGAACTTTTTGTTATTTTGTCAAGTATGAAATTATAGTAATTCGTTTCCATAAAATCTCATTTTTGGATTTACTATATATAATATGTTTTAATCACTGAAAATAGATTCCACAATACTAGTTAAATTTGACAAATACTAAAGTTACTAAAAAGAGTGATATTAAATATTTTAATATTTGAAGTATGAGTTTTTCTAAAATGTGCCCTCAAACACATGTTAAAGTGTAATAATCAAACTCATACTTTCTATAAAAATTATAAAATGCAATTAATGCACATTAATTAAACTTAAAAATTACTATAATTACATGTAATTTTCTATTTAATGAACTTGTACTTGACTTTTTTATTCGCTCAAACATGTGCCTTCGGGGCATAAAATCCCTTGAAGTATAATCACCTAGTTTTATTTTGATATATTTCTTTCTTATTATTATTATTATTTTTTTTGATAACCATGGTTTTTAACATTTTTACCTACATACTAATCATATCAATGGGGTTTGAACCTGCGGCTACACAGACTCAAACTGGGTAAATTCTTTCATTTTCAGGAGGTTATTGTCGTCATTTCAAGGTTGTTTACACATAGCACGAATTGAACTTGAAACTTCTCACATTTTAGTAATGATAACGAGAATTCTTATGCCACTAAATTTTATTTAAAGAAAAAGGTAATCATGTTGTTAGTTGCTTAAAGAATAAAAAGATATATTAACTCATTCTGATATTTACTCATTTTATCGAAGTTTTTTTATGTTGACGTTAGAGGCAAAACAAAAAGGAAAATGGTTGTTTGGGGGAATATGACATGAGACTTTATTAACAGGTGTAGTTCTTGTTTGAGTCTTGGCTTTTAAGACGGGAACATTTCAAGAACTCAGTTAGTTACGATATAAAATTGCTAAATATTCATACAATAAGAGCTAGTACATGTTAATTTTTTAAAATATAATAACTCAAAACTGATTAAACTTCTACATGAAATGAAAACTATTTCATGACGACTAAATCAACCATGCTTCAACCTACTAAAGGCATGTTTGACACACAAAATTATCAGGGATTTTAGAAAAATAATCTTTCATAATCTCTTAATTAAAAACAAATGCCACTTCATATAGCTTATAAAAATAATATATATATTTTAACTTCTGTTTCATTTTCATCTACAACTACATCCCCAGTTTCCGTAACAATTACTTTCGTCAAACACACCCTAAATCGTAGAGTCACACGATGAAAAAAAACCCTGGTAAGGGTAACTTGTGATTCAAGTTTACGAATTTAACGTATCATCCTTGATTAAATCTGAAAATAAATAAATATATATATATATATATATATATATATATATATATATATATATATATATATATATATATATATATATATATATATATACACTAGCTTCATAACCCGCCCACCGGGCGGGTTCGCTTCATAAGACTATTAATAATAATAAGTGTACGTAAACAAATATTAAAAAAAAAAAAAAACATAATAGAAACATACAATTAAACGAAAAATTTAAATAACAAAACATTGAAATCTTAATAAAAGTAACATAAACATAATTAGATTTATCAAAGACCAATCTAACAATTAAATTTTGGTATTTTTTCTTGATCAAATGATAAATGCATATTGTCATAATCAAAGCATTCCACAAGCTCTTCATCGCTAACATATTCTTCTTCTTGAAGGTCAATCTTTTTGAGTCTTCTTTGTTCAACCTTAAGGTTCTTTGCTTTACACTTTGATTTTTTCTTCATGGTGCGCTTTTGAAAGGAGTCCCACTTCTTCTTCCTTAACTGAGTTGATTTCTTGAAATACCAATCAGCCGGATGTGGTTTAGAGGTTGTTGGCTTTTCTTGTACATCAGCTGGCAAAAAAATTAATGTTAATTGTAAAGAAATAAACACACTATTAGTATATAGGAAAACGTATGAAACTGATTCATTGCTAGAGGAATACATATAATATCCTTTGCTGCATTTGTTACAGGAATACATATAATAGTGTCATAAAAAAACTACAAACTTACCTGTCGATGCAACTGATTCATTGCTACAACATTCATTTGGTGAGTTGTTTTGATGCTTTGCTTCAGGTTCTTCATTTGCAGGTTCACATCGTATTTTCTTAGCTATTGGCTCCATGATGGTTTGAAGAATGAGTCGAGAATGATTAGAAGAATGCTTGACTTTTGGTGATTTGTGAAATGGTTCATACCAGGATGATTTAAAGTGCAAAAAATGAATTTGAAGAGTCTGCATATTAATTAAGGAAGTGATAAGGTTATTGTGTGAATTTTAAACATTAATGGTGTACACATTTATCAATTCAAGTTATAGGAAGTTGTTATGTTCATTAGAGTATGTTAATCATTGCCTAAAAATGTTTAAAGGTTGTTAAACAATATCCTTCCTGCATTTATGGTTTGTATATTTATAAAAATTAGTGGCCGATTTGTATTTTTAATCCATATTATCATTAACATTTTTTTTAAAAACATATCAAAGTATAAGCCGAATATTTATCATGAAATTAAAAAATATGAACTTTGAAACAAAGTCAATGACAGAAGAGTATGATTTATCAGAGATCTGTGCAGCAATGTATCATATATTGGATACACTTTTCTTCATGAACTTGTATCACAAACTGGAGCATTCTATCCGATAATAGGCAAAAAAAAGTGAATAGACTGTTTTAGCAAAATTAAAAAATGGACTGCATACAAAACAATTTTGACTATTCAAATACCGAATAAGGAAGAGGATCCTGAACTGTACCAGATTGTTATAGATCACATGATGCACGGCCCATGCGGTCATGATAATCCAAGCTGTCCGTGCACGGTTGATTTCAAATGTACAAAGAATTTTCCCAAAAAAATTAACGAAACAACATTAATTGATGACAATGGTTATAGAATTTATAGGAGGAGGGATGATGGAACTACTATAAAGAAAAACGGTACTGATTTGTATAACGGTTTGGTAGTCCCTTCTTCAAATACGACATAATACTTCTTTGTAAACTAAATTTGAAGTATAGTTGCAATAATTTCCTTCCCTATCTAAACATAGAACTTTCAACCCTCGATTGCTCTTCACTCTTGACAAAGCCACGTATAGCTGGCCGTGCGAGAAGACAGGCTATGGTAAATACAAACCAACCTGTGACAATGTCTGTCCCTAGCTTTTATTAATCGTCATACCAAAACAAACTTGAATAGGAAACTGTCTTCTGTTCAATTTGAATGGCACTTTTGTTTCTGAAGGACTTATTACCATTCGGGGAATATCGCAAATCCGACCAACATTTCCACCAGCAATGATCTTTGCTTCAATAACATTGATTCCCAACCTTAGTACTTGAAGCCTGGTTCCATTGCATAGACCTGCTTTTTGATCAATGTTTCGCATTAAAATGACAGGAGTACCAACCTTTAACTTTATTGCATGTTGCGGAAGACCGGACATCCTTATACCGTTAAGGAAATCTATAGTGTATATCGAATCATCAAAATTTGTGTCTGCATCGTCCAAAGAAACAGAATCAGATGATTCGTATATCGTCTCGTCTCCTTCAATTAAATCCAGCATACGTTCATTAATCATGTCAACCATGTCATGAGTTGGTGAAAGAATGGCCCTTTCCTGAAAAAATTCAGGATTCCATAGGTTCTCACGCAAACGCGGGTATGTTGCATGAATTATGGAGCGTACGTAATCATCGGACTCTGGAATCAACATCTCATCTGGAAATACCACAGTGGAGTTGCCATCATTCTTACCACCATCCTTTCCATTCCCGATGTCTAAAATCCAATCGGCAAAATCTTGTATTTCTTTTCTTTCAGACTCAGTTGATCCAGAACCTAATCTCATGTTTATGGTTAACTTCATAACTTTGCACTGTTGCCATAGATAAGAAGAGTTAATTGTGGCATGGACAACGTCATTACGGCTGGCATTAGGAATTACAGGAAGTATTTGTCTAAAATCACCACCAAAAACAACTACCTTTCCACCAAAAACACGGTTAGATGGTCGAGAAGGGTCTGACCTGCAAATATCACGAAGAGTCCTATCAAATGCTTCGTAACAAAATGACTGTATCATAGGAGCCTCGTCCCATATAATGAGCTTCGCTTGTCGTATCAAATCAGCGAGGTCACTGTCAGCAGGAATGTGGCACATTGAATCTTCTACTATATTAATTGGAATTGCAAACCGAGAATGTGCCGTCCTTCCTCCTTCCAACAATAGCGCTGCAATACCGCTAGATGCAACATTCAAGACTATATCACCTTTTGAACGTAAGGCAGCAGACATTGTTTTGTAAAGGTATGTTTTTCCGGTTCCACCGTATCCATACACAAAGAACATCCCACCTTTCTTCTGCTCTACAGCCTCCATAACAGTTGCATAAATACCTTTTTGTTCATCTGTCAAGCTACAATACAGTGTTTTATGCTGCTCTTTTAATTCATCTTTATTATACGATGTCTCATCATATATCAACTGTTATACCCTTCCATCGTGTATTCGTTTTTCGGAAATGGCATGTGCGTCCACGGCTTTAAACTCTTGTTGTTACACAGCAGCATATGTTCAATATAAGTTAGGCATATGTTATACTTCTGATCGTCTGAAAGCTGCAGGCCTGCACATACGTAATACCTTTATTTATGATGTGTACAAATAGTATTAGGTGTGTGAGTGTTTGGCACAGCCGTGTTTGCTAACTATAAGTTACACATTAATTAAACATATGATACGGAATGAAAATGATGAAATAAAATAAAATAAAATAAAATAAAAGAGGAGATACAACATACCAGGATTATTCCGCTTTTTGCGCTCAATATGCTCAACATCAGCAGCCAAAACATGCCAAGTTTTCTCCTAAACAATTTCCGGCCGGGACATACTATCTGTCATGAGTAGCATCACAAAGAATGATCTCAAATAATCGCCCATTCCCCAGTGACTTGCTTCAAGTAATCCGTCAATATACTCCTTATCATCCTACAATAGTCCTCGTGCATAGCAAGCATCCCTGTAAGTTGGATGGACAACACCTTCATATTCTCGGAGGTCCTCCCATTTCTGCGGACCTCTCACCTTGTTTAGCAATACACGCAGGTAAAAATACTCTCCCCAAGAAGGTGGGACGTGATGAATACGTCCTAAACTAAAACCTCTCTGTCTCTTTGTCCAAATTCTTTTCTGAGGATTCCAAACATAAAATTTAGGGATCTCCACATAAAGCAACGTCCGCGCAAAAGGATCGGTCCTGTTCAGTTCCATCCACTGTACAAATTTAGTCTGGTTTACCGATTCCTTTTCAAGAGTGTAATCAATGCTTTCGGTTGCATCAAATACGACGGACTGTTCATCCTGCAAATGAAATGGCAAGCGTTCAACGGACGGAGTCCTATAGTGTATATCAAATTTAAATATACGCCAAGCTGCTTCACAAGCAGAAAGATATCTACAATCATAGAAATCCTTAATCTCGTCGATCTCTTCGCCATCTAGACCAACAATAACCCTATCCGGCCCCTTGTTTATATATTTGAATAAATACTTAATGGACCCAACCTGGTTGCACCATTCAACATTTATATGTGACTGATATCGCCTGAGCAAACCGGGATTATAAGGGACTACGAAACCGTTATGCAAATCAGTACCGTTTTTCTTTATAGTACTTCCATCATTCCTCCTCCTATAAATTCCATAACCATTGTCATCAATTAATGTGGTTTCGTTAAATTTTTTGGGAAAATTCTTTGTACATTTGAAATCAACCGTGCACGGACAGCTTGGATTATCATGACCGCATGGGCCGTGCATCATGTGATCTGTAACAATATGGTACAATTCGGGATCCTCTTCCTTATTCGGTATTTCAGCTGATATATACTTATCAATATTTGCTGTTGTGGTTATTTTATCTTGAGTTTCTAGCCATAGCAATATGTGAGCATGAGGAAGACCTCTTTTTTGAAACTCAACCGTGTAAACAGCTGCATCATAAAAAATAAAATGATGCAATTAACCAATAAGGTAACAAAGTAAATGAAATGGTTCGTAAAAAAAATTGACAAAATATTTTAATGGGATTACCTCCTTTGACGCGTCCAAATGTCCATCGATCTTTTAAATCAGTCATAAGGCTATCAAGCTTAATTTTAAACACTCGTGTAATTACATCCGGACGGTCTTCAGATTTCAAACCTCTCTCAGCCATAAAACGTGAAATCTCGGGCCAATTTGGGTTACATGTAAAGGTTATGAATAAGTCTGGATAGCCAAAACTTGCAAATTGTCATGGCGTCAAGATAGTTCTGCATCATATACCTTGGACTACCGGTAAATGACGAAGGCAATACGACCTTTTTGCCACGTAGCCGTACTCCAGACTCTTCATCGTCAGCCAATTTTGCCAACTTAGAATAAGTTTCACTTCTAAGCTCCTTTTGCTGCTTTTTGTTAAAAGACATCCTTTCTGATTCAACCATTGTGTATCCATCTACCAAAAATTGCTGAAATAGGCGTCTTCCGTTTAGCATCATGGAGAATTCACTCTTCCTTTCTTGAACATGATATGCGAACCACTCTCTCATTGTAACGCGCGTTCCTTTGTTTGTTTCATCATAATCAGTTACGCCTTCATGGAATATATTAGTACGATATCCATCCTCAGCACGTGGGAAAAACAAAGGGTATTGCAATGCGAGATAGGAGGGATGCAATTCACTGATTCTATTAAGATCACCATCTTGTTGATGAAGAATAATGTCCCTCTTGTTTTTGGTTTCGTCAAAGTCTCCCACAATTAAGGCAGCAACCTCGGATGCCGTGGGTAGATTATACTGTCTACCATCTCGCTCCCTTGTACCAATAATGTTGGGTCATGAAAAACCCAAGAATGCTTCAAACATGATTTGGACACAAATTAACTAAGTGTTAACTTAAACCAAGAACAATTCAAGTCACTGAGAGAACAGCCTCTCAGTGAGTCATCTTCAGGATGCTTAAGGCGAATTCAAGAAGAAGGATTCACTACTCAGGAAGGCGGTACTCCCTGAGTAGGACTTAAGCCAAAGAAGAAGATGATGGTTCAGTGAGTGTTGGACAAGAACTCACTGAACCCCAGTTTCCTCAACAACAAAGTGATTGAAGACTGAGGAACCAACGCCTGAAGAAAAGGCGGGAACAATAGGGAAAAGATCTGAGAAGATAAAAGTGTCAACCCAACACTCTTCTCTTGTCAGATCCAACCTTCCCTATTGCGGCTAAAAGTCATGGAGTGTCAGCCAACAACTCCCAAAGTCTTATTAGCCCTTTCCTATTGGTTCTTGGAAATGACAATTACTATTTGTAATTGTCAGACACGCAACCTCAACAACTTGTATTATATTTAATCACTTATACTTAGATTACTTGTGTATAAATCGATCAGATGGGAGAGAAGTTAAAGTGTGCTTTGTATATTAAAAGTTTAGAACTTTTACAAAGGAACTTCTCTCCTACAAAGAGTATACAACTCACTGAGATAGCTCAGTGGGTATATTGTTACCACTCAAGCAAAACTTGAGTTTCGATAGGAGACACCCCATACCCTTGTCTATTCAATCCCAAGTGTTTGTTCCGCAAAACACTTGGGTAATAGATTCTTGGATTCATTTCTAATAAGAATTTAAACGTTGAAAAATATTGTGTTTTTATATTCACGTTTTATAACTGTTAGAATTAATCTTAAACATTGTATTAGTCATAACACGAAATAGATTAACTTTCTAGTTAACTCTAATAGTGTAAAGGGACCAACAAGTGGTATCAGAGCCTCTGGTTTATAAAATCTTTTAAACTAACCAAGAGTGCTCTAGGTTTTTAAAACCAAGATCCTACTATGGCTGATATCAATGTACCCCAGCTAGTCGACAAAAAGGGTGGCAGCTACTCCGCTGTTGCACCCAGACTTGAAGCTGGGAAATTTAGCAAATGGAAGAAGCGTATGATTTGCTATCTTACCGGTATGGAACCCTACTACATCACCTGTATCAGGGATGGCCCATTTGTCCCAAAGACAGCCGCAGGGCTAAACAAGTCACAAGGCCTGAGGCCCAATGGACCAATGCTAACCACATTCAGACCCTTGAGCTCCCTGAAATTTATGGGAAGTTTGTCTATGAGGACAACTTGATCTCAAGGAGATACCCTGACTCAAAAGCTCTTGAGTCCAAAAAGGCCTTAACCTCCACACCCATATCAACTGCTTTCTATTCTAATGGTGTTGTGCAGGATATTCAAGAGGATTCTGAAGAAGAAATTGATGAAAGGACTGGTGAGGAGTACCTGAACGACTTGAACTTGGAATTCCAAGAAAGGGCACTCCTTGCTAGTTCAAGACGTTTCATCAAAAGAAATCAGTCCAACTTTACAAAACCAAAAGCAAATGAGACCATTGAATGCTTTAAATGTGGTAAAAAGGGTCATTTTGCTAGGGACTGTTATTCTAAAACTATCTCAGAACCCTCTTACAAATTCTCAGGAACTAGCAAGTTTCAACCTAAAATGTTTCAGTCTACCCAACAATTTCAAAACAAGGGTCAAAAGGATTTTGAAACAAAATATAGGAATATCAAAGCTAAACTTGCACTTCTTGAAACTAACCCCATATTGCCTCAGGCTGCTCAAATATCTAAACCTATTCAGAAAAAGAACAAGGTTTTAGTAGCTGAAGCATATGATTGGGATGATGAAGAGGTTTCCTCAGATGAGGAAATATGAGTTAGTGCACTGATGGCACTTTCTGAAGAGGATCAGGTGGCCGTGGGAAAAAGCCATGCTAGAAATGGAGAGTGGGTCAACATCACCATGAAGAAGGTAAATACTTTACTTTCTATGGATGATGATTCTGATTGGCAATCTTACATGAATTATATTTGTGTTGATTTAAAGTTTGTTGAGGAACAAAGGCTTAATCTGTTTTCAAAATATAACAATATTGTGTCAGAATTGAACAAATGTAGAGATGAACTGCTTGTACTAAAGCAAGCCAAACTAGAAACAATAACTCTACAAATTCAGAACACTGATATTTTGAAACAAAACCAAGTCCTTCAAATTGAACTTAACAAAGAAAAGGCTATCATTCAAAGCTGGACCAAGAAGAACCCCAAGGTTTTTGAAATTGTGGGATTAATCTCTCAGAAAACCATTGGTATTGACCCTCTTATGGTTGATCCAATTGTGTGTCATAATGAAATAAACTTTGTTCCAGCTGGCATATCTTTTGAGCAAGAATTGCTTCCCAAGTCAAATGACTGGATTGTCAGGGACAACCCAGTCAATAAGTTACCAAACTTTGAGACTGGAAAGATCTTGCTTCCTGAAAGTCAGGCTTTGAAAAATATGCTTGGACTTACTGAACAACTCAGTAAGCTTGAACTCACTGAACAACTCACTGAGTCTTTGAATGAGTCTGAATCAGAATCATACCCTCCACTTCCTCCACTAAATACCCTTCAGGGTGCTGCACCTAACTTAGGCCTCCCACCTATGGTCTTCTCACCACACTCTCCAAAGGAGAGATCAGGAATGGGAACAACCATCCCAAAGAGATCAAACCTTGATGTCTCAGTATATACTGATGACTCATCAACTTCAGTCCCTTCTGAAGTAACAACCTAAAGCCCTGACTCAAAATTTGATCAGTTGGCTGAAATGGTCAGGAAGCTAGGAGAGAAGATTGCATCTTCTGAGAAATCTTCTCAATCCAAGAAGGAACAAAAACCAACTTCCTCAAAGACCAAACCCAAACCCACAAAACCCATGAAAAAATGTGAACTATGCAACTATACAAATCATCTCACTGATGATTGCTATAGAGTCCTTTATTGCATGATCTGCAAAAAGGAAGATCACAGGACATCTGATCATAAACAATGCTCAGTCATGTCAAACTTTTCAGGACTTAAGGCTCAGTGCCTGAACTACCCTTCTGATTCTAAGCAGAAACAGAAGCAAAAGGCCAAGCCTTTTTCACCTTGCCCTTTATGTGGATTCAATGATCATCTTCCTGAGGATTGTCAAATTGACAAATACTGTGAATCTAGTGGAAGTTCCACTCAGAAATCCTCAGGAAAAGAGAAGGTCATTCAGTCAAGAAGAGGAATGAAACAATCCTCTCAGACTACTGAGGCTACCCCTGCAACTAAATGCAAAACATGTGGTAGCTCAGTGCACTCAACCTCTGACCATGAATCAATTAATACTTTCATAAAGACCTACAATACCAAACCCTCCATGAAATGGAGTCCTAGAAAGAACTGACCCAGTTTACTATTTGTGCAGAAGCATGCCAGGGATCCTATTTGGCATCTAGACAATGGATGTTTAAGGAGCATGACTGGTGTTAAGGAGTGTCTGCACAAATATGTGGAAGAACTAGGACCCAAAGTGATAGTTGCTGATAATTCATCATGTCTCACTGAAGGTTATGGTTCAGTAAACTGCAATGGTATTGTCTTTACTAGGATAGCATATGTAAATGGTCTTAAGTATAATCTGATTAGTGTCAGTCAACTATGTGATGCAAAATACATAGTTCAGTTCGATGATAAGCAAGGAACCATCTTCAATGCAAATAAGGAAATTGTCCTCATTGCACCAAGAAGACAAGATGTTTATGTATTAGACATGTCAAGTCTAACTCAGGATGGAACTTGTCTCTTTGCTAAGGCCACTGATACACTCAACTGGCTTTGGCATAAGAGACTCACCCACCTGAACTTTAAGAACATTAACAATCTTGTAAAACAAAACAAGGTCCTTGGCCTACCATCTCTTGTGTTTTCAAAGTATAAACCATGCTCAGCTTGTGAAAAAGGTAAACATCACAGAGCATCCTTTAAAACCAAAACCAACTTTTCCATCAGGAACTGCCTACATCTTCTCCATATGGATCTATTTGGACCCATCAGTCCAAGGTCTACCAACCATGAGAAGTATACTCTGGTCATTGTGGATGAATACTCTAGATACACCTGGGTATTCTTCCTGATAAAAAAGAGTCAGGCAGCTGAAAAAATCATGTCCTTTGTCAGGAACATTGAAAACCAAAATGACATTAAGGTCAAACAGATTAGAACTGACAATGGGACTGAGTTCAAAAATTATGAACTTGAATGTTTCTGTGATGAGAAAGGTATTTCCCAAAACTTTTCCTCTCCATACACACCTGAACAAAATGGTGTTGCTGAAAGGAAGAACAGAACACTCATTGAAGCTGCTAGGACAATGCTATGTGGATCAGTCCTTTCCAACCATTTTTGGACTGATGCAGTCAAAACTGCCTGTTATACACAAAACAGATCCATAATTGTCAAGAGACATGGGAAAACCCCATATGAGCTATTCAAAGGAAGAATCCCTGACATCAGCTACTTTCATGTCTTTGGGTGTCCTGTGTTTATTCATAATCACAAGGATCACTTAGGAAAATTTGATGCAAAAGATGATGATGGATACTTCCTGGGATACTCACTTGTCTCAAAAGCCTTCAGAGTGTTCAACACAAGGAGACAGCAGACTGAGGAAACATTTCATGTTACCTTTGATGAGAGCACTGATGCAATCAGGTTCTCAACTGCCTCAGTAGAAGAGATAGGAATTGATAATTCTTCAAGATATCCTCCTGATGAATATCTTTCTGAAAACAATCCTTCTACTCAGTATCAAGATGATTTTAATCTCTCCTATTACATAATCCCTCACAACCTACCTAACCCTACCATCACTGAGTTTTTTGAGGCACATGCACACACTGATGATATCAATCAGTCTGTTCAAAATACTCAAGAACCAAATAATCTCAGTGAGCTGGTAGACACTCAAGATCCAATCAATGATCATGTGTCTACTCCAGAACCAACCCCTCTACCCAATCAGGCCTCTACAAGTTCAAACCAGTATCCAGGACCTCAAGAAAGTTGGACTAGGTCTCAGGATATTGAACTTGTCAACATTATTGGAGAGCCTACTGAAGGCATGCTCACCAGGAGCATGGCTACTAGTCTAAGAGCAGCCTCATCTAATGAATGCCTATTTGTGGACTTCATTTCCACAATTGAACCCAAAACTGTTAAAGAAGCTCTTACACATCCAAGTTGGGTTCAGGCCATGCATGATGAACTGGAACAATTTGACAGAAACAAGGTAATGACCTTGGTCAAATGTCCTGAGAATGTCTCAGTCATTGGCATGAAATGGGTTTTCAAAAACAAAATTGATGAAAATGGCATAGTCATTAAAAACAAAGCCAGACTTGTAGCCAAAGGCTATAATCAACAAGAAGGCATTGACTATGAGGAAACATTTGCACCAGTAGCAAGGATGGAAGCCATCAGGATCTTCCTTGCTTTTGCTACATACATGAACTTCAAGGTGTACCAAATGGATGTTAAAAGTGCATTCTTAAATGGTTCACTGAAAGAAGAAGTTTATGTTGAGCAACCTCCTGGATTTGAAAGCCATGAGTCTCCTAATCATGTCTGTAAGCTTAACAAAGCCCTTTATGGACTGAAGCAAGCTCCCAGGGCATGGTATGAGACTCTCTCAGCCTTCTTAATCCAAAACAAATTTGTCAGAGGCAAGATAGACAACACATTGTTTATCTATAAGACAAATAATGATGTCATACTAGTACAAGTGTATGTTGATGACATCATCTTTGGCTCAACAAGTTTCAAACTTTGCAAACAATTTGAAAAACTAATGGCAAAGAAGTTTGAAATGAGCATGATGGGAGAACTGACATACTTCCTTGGTCTTCAGATCAAGCAGACTGATAGAGGAACCACTATCAGTCAAGAGAAGTATGTAAAGAATCTACTGAAGAAGTATGATCTCAGTGACTGTGCCTCAGTCAAAACTCCCATGGTCCCCCCAAACAACCTTGGTCCTGATCTAACTGGTAAACCAGTAAATCAAACTCTCTTTAGAGGAATGATAGGATCACTGATGTATCTACTTGCATCAAGGCCTGATATCCAATTCTCAGTATGTCTATGTGCCAGATATCAATCTGACCCAAGAGAATCTCATATCACTGCTGTGAAAAGGATATTCAGGTACCTGAAGGGCACTCCTAACCTTAGATTATACTATCCAAAGTGCTCAGGACTTGATCTCAAAGGATACTCAGACTCTGACTATGCTGGATGCAACATGGACAGAAAAAGCACCTCAGGCTCTTGCCAAATACTTGGTGGGAAATTAGTCTGTTGGAGTGCCAAAAAGCAACAATCAGTTGCCTTGTCCTCAGCTGAGGCTGAATATGTTGCAGCAGCTAGTTGTTGTACAAATGTACTCTGGATGAAAAGTCAACTCAGTGACTATGGAATTCAGTATAAGATGGTACCCATCTTTTGTGATAACACAAGTGCAATTGCCATATCCAACAACCCTGTTCTTCATCAGAGAACAAAACACATTGATATCAGATATCATTTCATCAGGGACCATGTCATGAATGGTGACATTGAATTACACTTCATCCCTACTGAATATCAGTTAGCTGATATCTTCACCAAACCTTTGGATGAACCAACTTTCACAAGGTTGAAAGCTGAATTAGGAATGTTGGATATAGAAAATCAGTCCACTGATTGAAATCCTTCCAACTGAAGTGTAAATTCTTAAAACCTCAGGTCCCTGACTCAATGTGTACATCAGTGAAAAACATCTCACTGAATCCTCAACCTCAGGAACTAAACCCAAGTTCCTGAATCCTTGTTTCTCAGGAATCATTCCATATTCCTGAATCATCAGTGACTAATCCCAAGTCCCTGAAATACCATCACTGAATGAAAAGTCATTCAGGGCCCTGAAAAGAGACATTAAATACTGACTTAAATGCTCTAAGTATCTAGTTAGTAAATGTCCGAGGTTGGTAACTGAACTCATATTTAATTCAAGAATATTTGTTCTTTTTGCCTTTCTGGCTTCCACCTCTGGGCCACCACATTCCCACTTGGCATTAAATGCCTCTCCAATCACATTACAAATATGTGATGACTCATCTCTGCAAGTTGCACTTTTGCAGAACTGCTCAACTGTTGCGCCAAACCAGGAAAGTGGAGTGTTGGCATTAAATGCGGATCCCAAAACATATTATTCAAAACAATTTCCAATAATTCTTTTTGAATAAATTAAGATCGCTCAAATGTCCAAAACACCCCCATCTCCACTTTCCTATAAATACCCCAACCAAAAGAAACACACACATGTTTTTATAGAATCTTAAGCAAAACTCTGCCATTTTTAATTCTCAAAAACAAATTGTGTGTGTATTCTTAAGCTTTAGAAACCCATAAACCTTAGTCAAACCCAGACTTACCCACAAATGGCTTCTTCTAAAGCTGTGAAATACGCCCCTAATGTGGATTTCACAATGGAGGGTGTAGACCTAACCAAAAACAATGTGGTGGGAAATTTCTCGTATCCACAAATCTACCCAGCCTACAAGAACGTTATGAAATTTCTTCGTAATTGTTTTCTTGCAAAGGCTTTCACCCACACCCCCTTAGTCATCTACCATGACTATTTGAGGGAATTCTGGTGTACGGCTGTGGCTACCAGCCCCAAAGACACCAAAGAGTCAATCATCACCTTCATGGTGATGAATGGGAGTAAAACCCACTCCTTTGACTACTCAACCTTCATCAAAGCCACAGGCCTTGACTTTGCTGAAGAGTTTGCACCCAACCCTACTGATCAGGACATAAAGAATGAACTGATCTTTCTAGCACCCCACGACCCCAGACGTCCTACAACGTCTGTTGGGGGCTTACTGGAGAAGGCTCCAGTAGTCAAAACATGGTTCCATCCTATTTGGAGGATACTGATGACATTTGTCATTCAGGTCCTGGGTGGAAATAAATCCTCTACGGAGCAGTTGAACTCATCACAACAATTGATGTTGTTCAGTCTCCTTGAGGGTAAAAAAATTGACATCGGAGGAATAATCTTCCGAGAACTTGTTGCTAAGCTCTCAGGAAAACATAGGCAAAGGCATATGTCCTATCCTAGATTTGTTTCCTGTGTGCTTCAGGACCTACTTGGTTCTGTGTAAAACCTAAAATCTGAAAACATGCAAAATTACCAAATTGCCCCTACTAATTTAAAAACTTAATTAAAAGCTTATAAAGTATCATAAGAATTCCAAACTTCTGGCAATGCACAAGTTATGATCCCAAATAATTTTAAGAACTTCATTCAACATTTATACAAGTTGGGAAATTACCAAAATACCCCTATGAAGGCCGAATAGTATTTAAATGTGTTTATATGTATTTTAAATATTATAAAATCATGTAAATATGGAAAATTTTGAAATCAAATCAATCCTAATCTTTTCCAGCCCATAATGCCGAGAATTATGGTCAAAGTTCTCCCCTATGACTCGGCTCCATCACCTTTTAAATCAATAGCATCCTTTCCTTTTGTCAACCCTAATTGCCGATCCACAAATAAAACACAAACAATTCTCTCAAGCCTCCAATCGACTACCACAAATTCCTAGGCCATTTTTCTGAGATCAAGTATCATCCAAGGAGTCCCAAGAAAATAAGTTTGAAGGCGTGTGTGGTGTGGTTCGATCGTGAGAAGATTTTTCTTGTCGCGCGTCTATAAGATAGGTATAATTCGTATAAACTCATCCGACCCTTTCATAATTCGTTTTTCATTTTTCTCACGTCCTACATACTGGTTATAACCTAGGAAAAATACGTACAAGGTGTTTTGAAGGCCCGTTCGATCGTATTGGAATTTCTCTTTATCGTACGTATACCACAAAGTAATTTCGTTATTCAATTCCACGACCTCTATAAAATTAGTTTACTATTTTTCCCATGATCCTTATGTCGAATATACCTTGGGAAAAATGATTGCAAGGTTTGAAGGTCTTTCGTGAGGTCGTGGTGATTTTCGGTTCATTTTGGCTATACGCATAAGAAAGAATTCGTGCCACTCTTGATACACGTTCGAATCTGGTTTTGGTATTTTTCTCAGACCTCATATGTTATATGAACTCCAAATAAAATGCTTAAATGGATCCATGCAAGTTACATAAATTAAACGAGATTATAATCATGAAAAACGTATAAAAATTATGAAAATACTATATGAACGAAATTGGCTGCATGTATAATTTATTCACGTGTGTTTTAATGTTAAATGATCTGGAAAAATGTTCTAAGAATTATCAGAGCCTAGATCTAATTATTTCCTAATTATTTTGTTTAATCGGTTTTGTTTTAAAATGTATACGAGATGAGATAAATCCACACGATCTGAAATCTGGGAATCTAGGGTTGTTCATATGATGATAATTAGTGTTTAATGATATAGTGATGATTAAAAATGGTTTAGAATAATTAGGGTTTGGTTTCATGAATTTAAAAGGGTTAACGAGTTGTGTTATAAAGTTTAGGGTGGTTTTTGTAACTTTTAAAACACTTGGGTTATTTTTAGAACTTATTTTGAGATGTGAACATTTCGAATAAAATATATGTTGAGGGTGTTATGTGTAATTTTTGTGCTCTAAAGGGTTAAAATGTTTATTTGATAAAGTGTGAGTTGATTTTGAAATAAATTAAAATAGAGGGACTAAAGATGTAATTTCTGGAAACTTAGGGTTGAATTGAGTAATTAATCATATTCAGGGGGTTATGTGTCATTTTGATAACTTAATGGCTTAATATGTAATTATTGATAACTAAAGATTGAAATTGTAAGTTTAAGGACCGAATATGTAACTTTCACAACTAGAGGGACTAAATGTGTAAATTATGAATAATTGTGGATACTTTCGTACAATATGATAGAATAAGTACTCATGGAGTAATTTTGATAAATTAAGGGCTAATGTGTAACTATAAATAATTGAAGGGTTAAAGTGTAACTTTTGTAACTAAGTGGTGTAAAGTGTTAATTGTGAGACCTTAAGGACCAAACATGTAAATATGATAAAAGCTACCCTAATTCCAGAAATAATGACTTAAATAAGTATATTACTCCAACTTTCTAAAAATGGAAACTTTCTAAAAGTGGAAACTTACTAATTATGGAAAGCTGTTAAAAATGGAAAGTTACTTAAAATGGAAAGGTTATAATTCCCTTCTACTTCTTTAGGTGTGAAGAAGGAGAGATTCTGAGCTGTCTTCTTTTATTTTGTGCTTTGTTTCTGTGTGTGCTACGTCATAAGGTACGGATACTCTACCCTTTTAAGAAAGGGTGTCTTATCACCTATGCTTCGATGTTGAGCTATGAACCTTTTGCTATGAACCTTTTGATATGAATCTTTTTATATGACTTTGAGATTCACTTTTGACATGACCTTGAGATATGCTTTGATATGACTTTGAGATGAACCCGTTTGCATGACTTTGAGACCTGACTCTTAGTTTGATACCCGAGCCACCTTTTGTTTCCTAGCCAGGAAGGTAACCTGGCCATGTCTGTGATGCACCACTGGCATGACTCCTGTGTGGGGGAGTGATTTCTCACGCCGTCCCCTTTTATATTATCTGCCATGGCTACTATGATTTTGAGTATGACTTTGAGATTGACTTTGAGTGGGGGCGTATGGATTGCAATCCTAGGCATGTATGTTTAGTGGATTTAACTATGACTTTGAGTATGACTTTGAGGTGACTGGTGCCTGTGTGCTATACACGCCTTTCACATTTATGGGAGCTGATCACTCCACCCCTTTTGATACATGAGGCCACCCCTCATATTATCTGGTTGCCTGAGAGGTATCCCCTCTGATTGTGAGATCTTGACTTTGAGTATTATGATGTTGAGATATGACTTTGAGTATGGGCTCGTGGTGGATGACTATCCTATATATCTTCTATTTCTTCTTACTTTGATTATACCTTATGACATTCCCAATGCTTCATTATATTTCTGCTTCGTTATCTTTGCTTGTTATTATGTATCTGTTCACTGGGCTTTGTAAGCTCAGCCGCACGTTTTCTTTTCCGTGTGCGGCAGGTATCTAGCTGGGAGATGGATTTATGCTTGGGATGAGAGTTAGTGGGAGCTTTTGCCTTAGATGATGTCCTACCCTAGTCTTACCATTTGTTGAGACATTTTGGATTATGATTTCATTTCATTATGTATTTCCTTTGGATTTCTCGTTATCTTGGAGATTTATGTATTGATTTAAGTCGTGTTGACTTGACTATTTTATTTATGATGTTTTATGGCTTCCGCTGTGATTATGTATGAATGCTTTGATATGTCACCATACTGTGACATCTCTACCCTTGTCGGGTTGGGGTGTTACAATTTATGGTATCAGAGCCAGGTTTGCGACCTGTTGTACATAAGCTTTGGCCTGTGAAACATGTGGACCATAGGAATTGACCCTTAAGTTTTAAGATTTGACTGGTGAGGCTTTGGGTAGTTATAGGTTCTGCTTCGTCTTCCCTTTCGTGCTTATTTCCCTTATTGTTGTTGCTAATCCTTTTTGTAATCGTTCAGATGGTGAACACTCGCTTTACTCAGTACACTAATGGGGATGATGGCCCCAATTTTGAAGAGATGATAGCCGCTGCTGTGGCTGCTGCTATGCCTAAAGTGGTGGCTGAGGTCACCACTAACATCAAGAATGGGGCTAGTTCTTCTGGTGGTGGTGGTGGCGACGCTCAACCCACTGCTCCACCCGCTGCTCCTCCAGCTGGTATCCACGTGTGGATCGAGAGGTTTAATAAGCTAAAGCCTCTCTCTTTCAGATCCGCTGCTACTCCCCATGAGGCGGAGGACTGGATTACGCACGTCGAGAAGTTGTTTCGTGTTCTGGGATGTGCTGACGAGTTTAAAACTCGTTTGGCCACATTCAAACTAGAGGGTGATGCTCAGAATTGGTGGACTGCTCTTGTTCAGGCCAAAGGGGATGATTTTGCTGAGACTTGTTCGTGGGCAGACTTTATTGAGGCGTTTTATATGCAGTACATTCCTATGGCAGAGCAGCTTAGATATGAGAGGGAATACGGGTCCATTCGTCAGGGTGATCATGAGTCTTCAGGGGATTTCATGCAGCGTTTCTTACGTCTGGCTAGTTTCGTTGGGCCAGAGGTTACTGGGGATTCTTTTCGACAGGCTCGTCACTTCAAGTGGGCTCTTAAAAGATGGGTGTTAGACCGGATCGTTAACACTCCATTTGATGATGTGGCTAGTGTTCAGGATGCCGCGCGCAACATTGAGTTGCTGCATGCGGACAGGGGATCTAATAAACGTGATAGGGACGGCAACAGGATTGATACTCGGGGCCATGGTCGTCAGGACCAGAGGCAGGATTTTCGGGGTCGTCAGGACCAAGGGCATGATCAGCGGGGTTGTCAGGACCGAGGTGGTGATTATAGGAGACAGGATTCTAGGAACCAGGGTCGACAGGATTATGGTCGGTATGGTGGTGACCGTCAGGGTCAGGGTGGTAATAACAGGCGCAGGGATTCTCAGCAGTATCAGCAGTCGGGATCGTCAGGTCAGAAGAGGGCTGTTGAGACTCTACCTCCTCCTCCTACATGTGCTTCATGTGGGAAGTCGCATCCAGGTCCGTGTTACAAAGCTTCTGGTGCTTGTTTCTGGTGTGGCTCTACTCAGCACAAAGTCAAGGACTGCCCTAGGAAGAATGCTGGTGAACCTAAAGTTGATTCTAGGACAGCTCCTACTTCAGGTCGGGTTTATTCTTTGACTCGTGATCTGGCGGCTAGCACCTCAGGTACTATTACGGGTTTTCTATATATTGGAGATCGTACTGTTTTCGTTTTATTTGACACCGGTGCTACACATTCTATCATATCCACTTCACTTGCAAATAAAATAAACATAAAACCCACAAAATTAATGAATCGTATATCTATTGCTACCCCGATGAAAACTCATGTGATTATTGATGTTGAGTATGTTAATTGCCCTCTCCGCTTCGATGATCGTGTTCATTCTGCGAACCTTCTTCCCATTGATATGGTTGATTTTGATATTATTCTGGGCATGGACTGGTTAGCTTCTCATAAGGCGACCATTGAGTGTTATGCTCGTAAGGTGATCTTTGGTGATCTTCACCATCCTGATTATGTTTATCCTGGTTCCCAACCTCTGAAATCCGTAAAGATTATTTCGGCTATGAAAGCCCGAACATTGATTTCGCATGGCTGTCTTGGTTTTCTTGCCTCTATTAAAGATACTTCTGTTGATGTTCCTAGCATTGATAGTATTCGTATTGTGCGCGATTTCGCCGATGTATTCCCGGATGAACTTCCTGGCATTCCTCCTGTTAGGGAAGTTGATTTTTGTATTGACCTGATTCCTGGTGCTGAACCCATATCTAAAGCTCCTTATCGCATGGCACCGATTGAGTTAAAGGAATTAAAGGAACAATTGCAAGAACTGTTGGAAAACGGTTTCATTCGTCCGAGCGTATCTCCTTGGGGTGCTCCTGTGTTGTTTGTGAAGAAGAAAGACGGGAGTATGCGTCTTTGTATCGATTATCGGGAGCTTAACCGCATTACTATTCGTAACCGCTATCCTCTTCCTCGCATTGATGATTTATTTGATCAGTTGCAAGGGGCGAGGCACTTCTCTAAAATTGATCTGAGGTCGGGATATCACCAGCTTAGAGTGAGGGAGCAAGATGTTCCCAAAACGGCCTTTCGCACTCGGTATGGTCATTATGAATTCTTGGTTATGCCTTTCGGTTTGACCAATGCTCCTGCTGTTTTTATGGACCTGATGAACCGGGTATTTCACGAATTCCTCGATAAGTTTGTGATTGTTTTCATCGATGATATTCTTGTGTATTCTAAATCCGAGGAGGAGCACGAGCAACATCTTCGTATTGTTCTGGGGATTCTTCGTCAGCAGAGGTTGTATGCGAAGTTTTCGAAGTGCGAATTTTGGTTGGATCGAGTAACTTTCTTGGGTCACGTTGTTTCTGCAGACGGTATCACTGTGGACCCGACAAAGGTTGAGGCTATCACGAAATGGCCAAGACCTACGAATGTGACGGAGGTAAGAAGTTTTCTGGGTCTCGCTGGTTATTATAGGCGATTTGTTGAGGGCTTTTCGCGTATTGCTTTACCGTTGACACAGTTGATGAGGAAAGGGGAAAAGTTTATTTGGACTGATGAGCGGGAGAGTAGTTTTGAGGAATTGAAGAGACGTTTAGTATCTGCACCGATCTTGACTCTTCCATCGGGTTCCGGCGGCTATCAGATTTATAGCGATGCATCAAAGAAAGGTTTAGGGTGTGTTTTGATGCAGCATGGGAAAGTTATTGCGTATGCTTCGAGGCAGTTGAAGCCTTACGAGGAGAACTATCCGACGCACGATCTAGAGTTGGCAGCTGTGGTTTTCGCGCTAAAGATTTGGCGCCATTATTTATATGGAGAGACTTGTGACATTTTCACTGATCACAAGAGTCTTAAATACATCTTCACCCAGAAAGAGTTGAATATGAGACAGAGGCGATGGTTGGAGCTTCTGAAAGATTATGATGCTAACATCCAGTATCATCCCGGGAAGGCAAATGTAGTCGCAGATGCTCTTAGTAGGAAATCCGGTATGATTGCGAGTTTGGAATTTGAGCCTCGCATTTTACATGATTTGGAACTTCTTGATGTGGAGTTTTGTGTTCAAGGTCAGGGTGGTTATTGGGCTAGCCTTACGGTCGAGTCCAATCTTATCTTGCGAATTAAGGAGGCTCAGAAGGAGGATGGTGAGTTGTGGTCTATAGTTCAGAACGTCGAGGAAGGCAAACAGTCCGAGTTCCGAGTGGATGATTTCGGTGTGGTTTGGTTTGAGGATCGTCTATGTGTTCCCAACGATCCTGAACTTCGTGAAGCTGTCCTATCTGAGGCTCATAGTTCCCCTTTTTCTATACATCCTGGTTCTACCAAGATGTACCGGGACCTTAAGCAGCACTTTTGGTGGAGCGGTATGAAACAAGAGGTGGCTTCGTTCGTGGCAAAGTGTTTGACTTGTCAGCAGGTCAAGATCGAACACCAGAGAGCGAGTGGGTTGCTTCAGCCGTTAGAGATTCCGAAGTGGAAATGGGAGGAGATTTCCATGGACTTTGTGACAGGTTTACCTCCTACTCGTAGGAAGCATGATGCGATTTGGGTGGTCGTTGATCGACTAACCAAGTCTGCACACTTCCTCCCTATTCGTGTGGACTACAGTGTTAGTAAGTTGGCGGACATATTTCAGCAGGAAATCGTTAGGCTTCATGGTATGCCTACGGCTATCATATCAGATAGGGATCCTTGGTTTACATCTCGCTTCTGGAAGGGATTGCATAAAGCATGGGATACTCGGCTTAAGTTCAGTACAACTTTTCACCCTCAGACAGATGGTCAGTCGGAGAGGACCATTCAGACTTTAGAAGACATGTTGAGGGCATGTGCCTTAGAGTGGACTGGTAGTTGGGACGATTATTTGTGTTTGGTAGAGTTCGCATATAATAACAGTTGGCACGCGAGTATTCGTATGGCTCCTTTCGAGATGTTGTATGGTCGGAAATGTAGGGCTCCGGTTTGTTGGAACGAGGTAGGTGAACGCGTTATTGAGGGCCCGGAGTTGGTCCAAATCGCTACCGAGAAAGTGGAGGTTGTTAGAGAGAAGTTGAGGGAAGCTAGGGCTCGTCAAAAGAGTTACGCTGACAAGCATCGGCGTGACTTGGAGTTTCGTGTTGGTGATCGGGTATTTCTTAAGGTTTCGCCATTCAGAGGGGTTAAACGTTTTGGAATCAAGGGCAAGCTCAGTCCTCGATTCATCGGACCGTTTGAGATTTTGGACCGCATCGGAGAGGTTTCGTATCGTTTGGCTCTTCCTCCGCAGTTATCACATGTTCACGACGTCTTTCATGTATCTCTTCTGAGGGGATACAATTACCATCCTCTGCATGTGGTGTCTTATCCTTTTGATCAGATTCAGCCCGATATGTCACTTCCGGAGGAGCCGGAAGCTGTTCTTGATCGCCAGGAGCGAGTTATGAGACGTAAAGTCATTCCTTTTGTTAAGATTCTTTGGCGGAACCACCCAGAGCGGGAAGCTACCTGGGAGACCGAGGAATCTATTCGAGCTAGTTATCCTCATTTTGTATTCTGATCTGGTATGTCTCAGTTATGTTTCGATTCGTTTCATTTCTGATTCTTTGCAAATTTCGAGGACGAAATTTTCTGTTAGAGGGGAAGAAGTTGTAAAACCTAAAATCTGAAAACATGCAAAATTACCAAATTGCCCCTACTAATTTAAAAACTTAATTAAAAGCTTATAAAGTATCATAAGAATTCCAAACTTCTGGCAATGCACAAGTTATGATCCCAAATAATTTTAAGAACTTCATTCAACATTTATACAAGTTGGGAAATTACCAAAATACCCCTATGAAGGCCGAATAGTATTTAAATGTGTTTATATGTATTTTAAATATTATAAAATCATGTAAATATGGAAAATTTTGAAATCAAATCAATCCTAATCTTTTCCAGCACATAATGCCGAGAATTATGGTCAAAGTTCTCCCCTATGACTCGGCTCCATCACCTTTTAAATCAATAGCATCCTTTCCTTTTGTCAACCCTAATTGCCGATCCACAAATAAAACACAAACAATTCTCTCAAGCCTCCAATCGACTACCACAAATTCCTAGGCCATTTTTCTGAGATCAAGTATCATCCAAGGAGTCCCAAGAAAATAATTTTGAAGGCGTGTGTGGTGTGGTTCGATCGTGAGAAGATTTTTCTTGTCGCGCGTCTATAAGATAGGTATAATTCGTATAAACTCATCCGACCCTTTCATAATTCGTTTTTCATTTTTCTCATGTCCTACATACTGGTTATAACCTAGGAAAAATACGTACAAGGTGTTTTGAAGGCTCGTTCGATCGTATTGGAATTTCTCTTTATCGTACGTATACCACAAGGTAATTTCGTTATTCAATTCCACGACCTCTATAAAATTAGTTTACTATTTTTCCCATGATCCTTATGTCGAATATACCTTGGGAAAAATGATTGCAAGGTTTGAAGGTCTTTCGTGAGGTCGTGGTGATTTTCGGTTCATTTTGGCTATACGCATAAGAAAGAATTCGTGCCACTCTTGATACACGTTCGAATCTGGTTTTGGTATTTTTCTCAGACCTCATATGTTATATGAACTCCAAATAAAATGCTTAAATGGATCCATGCAAGTTACATAAATTAAACGAGATTATAATCATGAAAAACGTATAAAAATTATGAAAATACTATATGAACGAAATTGGCTGCATGTATAATTTATTCACGTGTGTTTTAATGTTAAATGATCTGGAAAAATGTTCTAAGAATTATCAGAGCCTAGATCTAATTATTTCCTAATTATTTTGTTTAATCGGTTTTGTTTTAAAATGTATACGAGATGAGATAAATCCACACGATCTGAAATCTGGGAATCTAGGGTTGTTCATATGATGATAATTAGTGTTTAATGATATAGTGATGATTAAAAATGGTTTAGAATAATTAGGGTTTGGTTTCATGAATTTAAAAGGGTTAACGAGTTGTGTTATAAAGTTTAGGGTGGTTTTTGTAACTTTTAAAACACTTGGGTTATTTTTAGAACTTATTTTGAGATGTGAACATTTCGAATAAAATATATGTTGAGGGTGTTATGTGTAATTTTTGTGCTCTAAAGGGTTAAAATGTTTATTTGATAAAGTGTGAGTTGATTTTGAAATAAATTAAAATAGAGGGACTAAAGATGTAATTTCTGGAAACTTAGGGTTGAATTGAGTAATTAATCATATTCAGGGGGTTATGTGTCATTTTGATAACTTAATGGCTTAATATGTAATTATTGATAACTAAAGATTGAAATTGTAAGTTTAAGGACCGAATATGTAACTTTCACAACTAGAGGGACTAAATGTGTAAATTATGAATAATTGTGGATACTTTCGTACAATATGATAGAATAAGTACTCATGGAGTAATTTTGATAAATTAAGGGCTAATGTGTAACTATAAATAATTGAAGGGTTAAAGTGTAACTTTTGTAACTAAGTGGTGTAAAGTGTTAATTGTGAGACCTTAAGGACCAAACATGTAAATATGATAAAAGCTACCCTAATTCCAGAAATAATGACTTAAATAAGTATATTACTCCAACTTTCTAAAAATGGAAACTTTCTAAAAGTGGAAATTTACTAATTATGGAAAGCTGTTAAAAATGGAAAGTTACTTAAAATAGAAAGGTTATAATTCCCTTCTACTTCTTTAGGTGTGAAGAAGGAGAGATTCTGAGCTGTCTTCTTTTATTTTGTGCTTTGTTTTCTGTGTGTGCTACGTCATAAGGTACGGATACTCTACCCTTTTAAGAAAGGGTGTCTTATCACCTATGCTTCGATGTTGAGCTATGAACCTTTGCTATGACCCTTTTGCTATGAACCTTTTGATATGAATTTTTTTTTATGACTTTGAGATTCACTTTTGACATGACCTTGAGATATGCTTTGATATGACTTTGAGATGAACCCGTTTGCATGACTTTGAGACCTGACTCTTAGTTTGATACCCGAGCCACCTTTTGTTTCCTAGCCAGGAAGGTAACCTGGCCATGTCTGTGATGCACCACTGGCATGACTCCTGTGTGGGGGAGTGATTTCTCACGCCGTCCCCTTTTATATTATCTGCCATGGCTACTATGATTTTGAGTATGACTTTGAGATTGACTTTGAGTGGGGGCGTATGGATTGCAATCCTAGGCATGTATGTTTAGTGGATTTAACTATGACTTTGAGTATGACTTTGAGGTGACTGGTGCCTGTGTGCTATACACGCCTTTCACATTTATGGGAGCTGATCACTCCACCCCTTTTGATACATGAGGCCACCCCTCATATTATCTGGTTGCCTGAGAGGTATCCCCTCTGATTGTGAGATCTTGACTTTGAGTATTATGATGTTGAGATATGACTTTGAGTATGGGCTCGTGGTGGATGACTATCCTATATATCTTCTATTTCTTCTTACTTTGATTATACCTTATGACATTCCCAATGCTTCATTATATTTCTGCTTCGTTATCTTTGCTTGTTATTATGTATCTGTTCACTGGGCTTTGTAAGCTCAGCCGCACGTTTTCTTTTCCGTGTGCGGCAGGTATCTAGCTGGGAGATGGATTTATGCTTGGGATGAGAGTTAGTGGGAGCTTTTGCCTTAGATGATGTCCTACCCTAGTCTTACCATTTGTTGAGACATTTTGGATTATGATTTCATTTCATTATGTATTTCCTTTGGATTTCTCGTTATCTTGGAGATTTATGTATTGATTTAAGTCGTGTTGACTTGACTATTTTAGTTATGATGTTTTATGGCTTCCGCTGTGATTATGTATGAATGCTTTGATATGTCACCATACTGTGACATCTCTACCCTTGTCGGGTTGGGGTGTTACATTCTGACTATGTGAGGCCTGATGCAGAAGGTACGAAGCCTGACGTCCTGCACAAGTCAAACTTCACTAGTAGCATCAGTGAGGTTACACATATTGCCCTGACTGAATACATGCAATCAGTCATTCAGGGTAATGACGCTATCTCTCCAGTTCCTTCACCGACCAAAAAGGTGAAGAAGACAAAGAAGGGTCAGTCCAGCCAGGTGGTTAGACCCAAGCCACTCGCCACTGAGACTGATCCTCAAAACCAACTCAACCTTAAAAAGAGGTTGAAAAAGGCCGAGACCTCTGAGACACCCTTTTCTGTGACCCTCTTGACCTCAAAACAAAGGTCAACGGAAGTCACTGAGCAATCATCCTCAGTGACCTCGGGCACACCCCTTCCACATGGTTCAACTGACATAAACAAGTCAGAGGGATCAGGAAGCATTCCCCCCTCACATCCCGATGAAGGTACTGATAAATCACAATCAGTACCCAAGGGAGGAAAGGGTCCTGAATCCTCGGTAGGGCAGCACCACCCTACTGGGAAGAGGACCCACACCCCCTCACATCCCGATGAAGGAACTGTCAAAAACAATCAGTTCCCAAGGGAGGAAAGGGTTCTAAATCCTCGGTAAGGCAACACTACCTTACTGAGAAGGGGACCCACAAACATTCACTTCCCGCTAACGTTCCTGAGCAATCACCCTCAGGATCTCAGGGAGAAAAGGACCCTAAATCCCCTGAAGGACATCACAATCCTGATGGGAAGGGGGTCCACAAACTTTCACAATCAGTACCTAGTGATACCACTGGAAAACACCCATCAGTGGTTGAAGGTGCTAAGGGGGACAAAGACTCAGAGGGAAAGAAACAACCCGCTGATATGGAACCCATAAACCCCTCAGGCGGTCCAATTCTCTCAGGAACTGCCCCCAAAAGCCAGGCTGGTGTTACCCTAGTTATTATGGCTAGTCAGGCTGAGCAAACCCACTCAGTTATTATGACAACGGGGTCAGGACCTGACCAAACCGAAGGCAAGTCTTTTTATAAAGAGGAGCCGGTTGATTTTTTGGGTATTGAGTCCATGGGGGACTTTCAGGCTTTTATTGAGTCTGATGAAGAGCTCAGGGAAGAGAGTGAAGAGGAAATTTTTGAGGCAGGTGAGGATATGGAAACTGATGTACAACCTGAACAACCTGAACAATCACATCAGTCATCTCCAAGCCAAAGTGAAGAGTCAGGTTCTCAATCTTCTGATTCTTCTGATACTGGGGACATCCTCCAAAAGTATGATGACTCTCTTCCCCTCACTGAAAGAAAATTGGTCAAGTTCCTACTGAAGACCAATAGAGCTCTTTACAATTGTCTCACTGAAGAGATGTTCGATCATCACACTGAAGCTGCTGTTCACTATGCCAACCTGAAGGCAGATGTTGAAAGTTTTCATGATGATGTGATCGAAATACATTCTGACACCAATCACTCCCTGACAGCTATTGATCTTCATTTCAAGAAGTTCGATCTTACCCTTGAAGGCATCACCAAAAGCCTTGGAACTATTCAAACAGCTGTCAAGGATGACCCCGTACTCAACAACAAGGTCCTTCAGGCTGCTGAGACTTACCAGAAGCAATCGGCTGAATTCAGTGATCTTCTCAGCTTACTGAAGGATTCTAAGATTCAGGGTCTTACCTCTTCATTGGACTCAATCAGGACTTCCTTGGGTCATCAGGAAAAACATTTAGGTACTTGGGTACAATCTTCAACATCCTTGGCATGGTCTCTTGGGTCAAGGATGTCAGGCATCGAAGCTTCTCAGGCTTCTCTGGTGGATCATATCTCAAGTCTTCAGAAAGACACCTCGGACATCAAATCAATGATGACTGAGATCTATCAGGCCTTCAAAGGTCCTGCTGCTCCAGTGACTCCAACTCTTGCTATCACCATGGCTCAAGCAACAGTTGAGGGTGAGAAAGACACTGGAGCCCCTGAAGTTTCAACAAGCCAACAACCTCCTTCTCCTCCTTCTCACACTGAGGGGGAGATTCCTGAAGCCTCTACCACCCATCAAGATAAAGGCAAAGGCATCCTCACTGAACCTGAGCCTCTACCTGCACCAATCACGGTAGCAAAGGATCCTGAATCACCACCTAGGATCCCGTATGATATTGATGGAGTTCTTCACAACTTCTCAGCTGATGAACTCAGTGCTTACCTAGAGGAAGAGGAAGCAAAGAAGAAGTTAAAAGAGGAAGAAAAGGTAAGCAAGCCTGCTATCATTAAGGTTGTTCATGAAGAGGCTGAGAAAATTGGTCTTGAGGCTAAGGATCTCTCAGGAAGAGAGGGTGGTATGACCTTTGTGAAAGCTCAGTCTGAGGAGATGATCACTCTCAGGAAGAAAAGAGAGGAAAGGAATAAAAGGGCTGAAGAGATCAGGCAGAACAGGATTAAGAAATATCAGTGGTATATGACTGATAGGTTGAAGCCAGAACCAATCACTGATGTTCATATTCATCGAAACACCAATCCTGCTGCGGTCACTGTCTACAGAGGTGCTGACATGAGAAACTTTGATGTTCATAAACCCTTCGGATTCGCTGACTTCGGGATCACAGAATTGGATGAGTTGGGTCCATTAATAGCAAGGAAATCAAATGTTGTGGTCCCTAATCTGATGAAGTCTTTGAGTCTGAGGTACGAAAGATTGGCAGCAGCACCTCAGGAACTTGGTACTCCATCTCTTCTTCCTGAGTCAGCACAACCAGCTCCCTCTCAGTCTTCTTCAAGGAAAAGAAAGAAGATAGAAGCTGAGCCTGAGATCAAGATTCCTGGTCTTGACTGCAATAGGGCTCTCCCTGAAGGTGTTCCTTTCAGGAACAATATGGTCATTGAACAACCTGAAAGAGGTTTGTTCTTCATTGATGAGTTCGGTGACAAAGCCTTCCAAAGGTGGAGTGATATCGATTTGTCAGGGATCAAAGCAATGCTTGGCTTTCTAATGATGGCCTCTCCACTCAAGAGTCCTGAAAATGTGAAGTTTTGTCAAGATCTGAAAAGGAAAATCAATGAACATCCTGACCAACAAGAGCTGCAGTCAAAGAAGCCCAAGCTTGAAGCCCTTGGAATCAAGTTGAACTGATTGATCTGCCTGAATACCCGCCACTATCCCTTTTTGTACTTAGTTTTGATAGGACTTGTAATGATATCAATAAGATGATGTTTTTATTATTTCAGTGTCCTTATTTACATTCTAGTACATTCAGTATGAGTAGAAGTCTTTAGCTCACTCATATCTGATCAAAACACTTAGGAATAATTTATATCCAAATAGGGGGAGATTGTTGGGTCATGAAAAACCCAAGAATGCTTCAAACATGATTTGGACACAAATTAACTAAGTGTTAACTTAAACCGAGAACAATTCAAGTCACTGAGAGAACAGCCTCTCAGTGAGTCATCTTCAGGATGCTTAAGGCGAATTCAAGAAGAAGGATTCACTACTCAGGAAGGCGGTACTCCCTGAGTAGGACTTAAGCCAAAGAAGAAGATGATGGTTCAGTGAGTGTTGGACAAGAACTCACTGAACCCCAGTCTCCTCAACAACAAAGTGATTGAAGACTGAGGAACCAACACCTGAAGAAAAGGCGGGAACAATAGGGAAAAGATCTGAGAAGATAAAAGTGTCAGCCCAACACTCTTCTCTTGTCAGATCCAACCTTCCCTATTGCGGCTAAAAGTCATGGAGTGTCAGCCAACAACTCCCAAAGTCTTATTAGCCCTTTCCTATTGGTTCTTGGAAATGACAATTACTATTTGTAATTGTCAGACACGCAACCTCAACAACTTGTATTATATTTAATCACTTATACTTAGATTACTTGTGTATAAATAGATCAGATAGGAGAGAAGTTAAAGTGTGCTTTGTATATTAAAAGTTTAGAACTTTTACAAAGGAACTTCTCTCCTACAAAGAGTATACAACTCACTGAGATAGCTCAGTGGGTATATTGTTACCACTCAAGCAAAACTTGAGTTTCGATAGGAGACACCCCATACCCTTGTCTATTCAATCCCAAGTGTTTGTTCCACAAAACACTTGGGTAATAGATTCTTGGATTCATTTCTAATAAGAATTTAAACGTTGAAAAATATTGTGTTTTTATATTCACGTTTTATAACTGTTAGAATTAATCTTAAACATTGTATTAGTCATAACACGAAATAGATTAACTTTCTAGTTAACTCTAATAGTGTAAAGGGACCAACATGTACCAATAAGCTTAAGACAAAACTTATTATCATTAGAAGACCTCATACGTTCACCAGCCATGCGAAAATCCTGAACCAATGGATTAATAGAATCGAGCATGTCACGTAAATGGATTAATAGAATCGAGCATGTCACGTATGTCCTTCGTAAGTTGGGAGTCTAAATCAGTTTTTTGTGAAGACGTGTGCGACTCATTGCTGTAACATAAATGCTCCGTATTTAGGAAGTATATATGGATAATAAGAATATATAACTTTGTGTGATAATTTAAACAAAAGAAAATGTAGTTGGATAAAGAATTAGACCTGACAGCGTTCATTCTGTTTCTGATTTCATTTTCGGTATCAACAATATAAAGCTGCGAAAATTTAGGTGGCTCTCCAGGTTTTGGCAACAGAGTGCCTGCTAAATGGTAATTCTCACCATGAATGCGATAGCAATACGGACCACGTCCGGCATTACGTCTACCGCAACACAATGAGTATGACTCGGAACTGCCAATGGCTGCTCCTCTTATTGACTCGGCATGCCATAACATTGCACCACAAGATTCGCATTCAAATGTTGGATCACCATGATCAAGATAATCTGATATGTGGAAATAAGTGAATGAGATGTAAGTGATTTCAGGTATTTAATACATAAATCACATCCTTTAACATATACGAATGAATAATGTTTTTGTAAGTGTTGGTTTATAATTGTTTACCTTCCGATATTCCAACAAATGAATGTCTATTTGCAGTTTTATTGACTTCACGTTCAGTTTGGTTGAAGTTAATACGCCTTGCAGATTGCCTAGTAACCATTCTGCCTTTAAGCTTATGACCTTCAGATGCAAGTAAAGAGGATTGACCATTGGATACTTTATCGCGTTTAGAAGATGTGGAACCTATGACACATTATATTAAGCAAATGTAGTTGTAAATCAAAGGTTGTATGTGTATATCGAATGCTGGATAAATGCTGAATTAGTAATGTAAATATGTACCTAAATTGAATTTCACCGGCGTCTGGTTGCGAAACCTTGAGCCATTGTTGTTTCTTATGAATGTTTCTACAAATCCATAGCATATAAAAGAAGTAAACATGATTTTGGTGGTTTTTTTCATCATGTTGTGTGCGATTACCATTATGATGAAAAGCTAAGTACCTTTTGACGTTGGATCGGTATTTCCACTACCAACAAAAGAAACATTAGGTATTGTATTCTTTGGAGTTAATGAGCCAATAGGCGTAAGATCGTCAACCGGTGTATCTAATGAAAAAAAAAATATTAAAATTTGCTATATACATAATATAAATATGATAAATTTGTTAACATAACCAATTACGTGTTGAAATTTGGCTTTTACGCGGACGTCCCCTAGGTCGAACAACTTTAACAGCTTGAATAGAGCCAGGAGATAAAGGTGGAGGAGTTCTTTTTCCTAACACACACCATTTTATTTATGAGTAACAATAATTTCATGTTTTATGGACGCGCATAAATAAAAAATTGTTATAAAAACCTTTATGATTAAAGGTTAAAGTTAAGATGAATACCTTTTGAGCTTGTTTGATTAGTTTGATTATGCGTTTCTCTTGCACCGGGTATTCCAGTCGAATTTTGGCTATGAAGAAACTGATTACGTGTACCTTGAAAAAAAAGTAAAATAAATATAATGTTAGTTGACAAAGCAAAATGAATAAATAAAAATATAATAATTCCGTTGTTATTGTCGATATTAAGTTAGAGGCAAACTTTCAGAAATTTCTGTAAGTGGAGATCTTGAAGGTTTTCTGCCGGGCTTTCTTATGGACAAATCAAGTAAAGGCGCATCCGCTATCAAAACATGAAATGCAAAAAAAAAAAAATAGATGAACATATATTCAAATAAATAATATAATTAAACACAACTAAATGAAACATACTTTTATTCATCTGACTACACGCCTGCCTCGTAGATGGTCTTCCAACATCTTTTTTAGAATTAAGTAACTCGTTACGCGCAGCTGAAAGTAAAATAAATATAAATAGGTTTATAGTTCAAAGGTCTATCAAAATAAAATAAATATACATGTCTTTATAGTTGTTATCAAGTAACAATATTTATAATATAATTAACAACAACAAAACCAAACATACTTTCATTCATCTTACTACACGCCTGCATCGTAGATGGTCTTCCAACAACTTTTTTACAATTAAGTAACTCGTTACGCACAGCTGAAAATAAAATAAATATGAATAGGTTTATACTTTAAGCGAGGTCGATCAAAATAAAATAAATATACATGTCTTTATAGTTGTTATCGATCAACAATATTTATAATATAATTAACAACAAAAAAACAAAACATACTTTCATTCATCTTACTACACGCCTGCATCTTAGATGGTCTTCCAACAGCTTTTTTAGCTTTAAGTAACTCGTTCCGCGCAGCTGAAAATAAAATAAATATAGATAGCTCTATAATTCTTATAATCTAAATAAAATAAATATACATAGCTTTATAGTGGTTATCGAGTAACAAACTTTCCGAGAGTTGAGGTGTTGAAGCCTTCCTTCCAACCTTTCTAATCGATAAATCAACTAAAGGTGCATCATGTACCGGAACATGTGAATGTGTTTTAGGACTTGATAACAAACTTGGATTTGCTTTAGCTTTCCTCTTGTTCTTATTCACATGTGCGTTTGCTTGGCACAATAATTTTTTTTTAAAACAACAAATCAAAGTAATAGAATAAATAGTCAAAATGTTATTCATGAGTTGTAATTTCTTAAATGAGCAACAATAAAACAAATACAGATGATTATGGGTAACAAATAACATACCTTCGGGTACCGACATGCCATCTATTGCTTTTGCATGATTCTCTTTATCTTGTTGTATTTCTTTCATGGTGATGAAAATTAATACGGGTTGTTTTGTCAAGATGGCTTTGATAGACCTTTGAATGTCTCAAAAAAAAAAAAAAAAAAACGTTTATGTTTGAAATATATATGGTAAAAATTAATTTAAATAATTAACTTTCCTAATTTCATGCAAATCAAATGCAATTACTTCTCCTATATTGTTGGATGATATTTTAAAAATCCACATGCCATAATAGTGGACATATATACACAAAAATAATAATAATAAACCTCATCCTATAATTATATAGAAAATATAATGTAAGTTAAAAACACATTGGTGCATTCATATACTTGGGCTTGGACCTACAAAATCTATTACTGTATAACCTTTTTGTGGAAACCGTAGAGGGGGGGGGGGGGTGAATACGTTTCCATTTAAAACTTAAAACTTTTGTATCAAACTCCCAATCAAGTGTGATGTAATATGAAAAGTGTCAACTATGATCATATAGCATCAAGAGATGAATATAGTAAACTTCAACATATACACAATCAAACCACGACACATAGATAATCAACATAACATAAGCAACTAGCCACACAAACAAAAACGCAATGCAAATATAAAGCGATAAAGAATGAAATAAAAGTAAAGAGATAAGTAAGAAGGCGCAAACCGGACACGGTGATTTATAGTGGTTCGGTCACGAAGCTCTTCTTCGCCCTACTCCACTCCCCGAGTACCCAACTCGAGAGTTACTTCACTAATCAACAAGCTTTTTTCAGGCTGAGAAAACCGTACACGTCGCTTAACTTGTTTTCCGACACTAAGCTAGATGTTGAGTGCTAATCTTAGCTAGCACCAAGCTACCACGATCTACCCGATCTACATCATACACGTCGCTTATCCTATTTCCGACACTAAGCTAGATGTCGAGTGCTAATCTTAGCTAGCACCAATCTACCACGATCTACCCGATCTACCCTTGATCCACATGATCAATCACACAAGCCCAATGGCTTCAAGAGATCTCCAAGATCTCGACACGATCACAATGATCTACTCCCACTTGACTCGATCTACCCGATCTACCCTTGATCCACATGATCAATCACACAAGCCCAATGGCTTCAAGAGATCTTCACTATCTCTTAAGATCACAATGATCTTGACTCACTCTCTCACAAAAGAAAGATAATCTTGATGTATGCTATGATACAATCAAGAGTGTAACAAATGTTACAAGACCTAACAACTACAACTCTTGTATCTTCTTGGATACCTTGAGTTCTTCTCTTGCAAATGAAGAGGAATGATAACACTTTGTATCTACTTGGATACTTTATGTTCTTCTCTTGCTAATCAAGAGGGATGGCAACACTTTGTATCTACTTGGATACTTTGTGTTCTTCTCTTGCTAATCAAGCGGGATGACAACACTTTGTATCTACTTGGATACTTTGTGTTCTTCTCTTGCTAATCAAGAGGAATGAAGAGGATCACTTGAATGGAGGAGTGGATCACTCTTAAACAAACTAAGACTCTCCAAATGATCAAAGAAAGTCATTTAAGTGAGGAGGGATTAGACCAGAGAAAAAGGACTGGAAAAATCAAGTTGGAAGTGTGAAATGGTCCACTATTTATAGGCAAGGAAAAATCTAGCCGTTACAGACCCACGGCTCCACTAAATGCCCGACGGCTCCACTAAATTTAGTGGAGCCATCCCTATTTAGAGGTACCGTGGACGCTCCTTCGTTTGTCTTTAGTGGGGAAGGTTTATTTGGGGATGTTAGGAGCTGTTTTGGGGGGAAATTTGACTGTTGGGATTTTTAAACATATTTTTCAAAATAAAACATTTCATTTTAATTCAAAAATAATTTGTGAAATATATTTTTGAAAAAATGTTTTGTCACATTAAAAATGTGAAGTTTAGAAAAATAAAATCCTTTGATCATTTGTCATGTAGTAGATTTGTTTGTCCATACCTTGAGTGATTTATGTCGGGATGGAAATCTACGACTTCGTTCAGACAAGGTTGTCAGGATCGGGATCCTACCTAGGATCGTTTTCGGCTTTGCAAGATCGGGATCATAAGATCGGATCGGGATCGTAAGATCCTATGAAAATGTATATATTTTCGCATAGGGGTTGTAGTTTTATACTTGTATATATTTCTAAATTCTAATATAACTAAACAGAGTCTTCAATGTGCTTCAAATTGATATATTATACAACGATTATGCAAAGTTTGCTACTGATCTAACGAATGAGGTCACAAATAATATCACAACCTTGTTCGTTGGCCATTACATTGCAAACCTTAAACATAAAAAATCATGAACTTTATAACACAAACATCAATTAGTTAATTAACTTATTTGCTAATAATCTAATAGGGACAAACCAATCAATTAAAAACTTTGTCACACAAAACTTTGGGACATGATACATTTCATAAATGTTAAGAATTTTTACGATAATTGACAACATGCTTAAATCCATATGGTTTACCGGAAATACCTTAGGTTCCCCTTTGCCTATGAATAAGTTGTCTTAAAAAAAAAAAAAAAAAAAAAAAAAAAAAAAAAAAAACCACCAATACTATAAAAATGATACAGTAATATTGTTTTTGTGTAATTATTTTGCATACAGTTAAATATGTTAGTGTTCTAGTTTAATATGGTTACATATACAGTTACGGAGTATATTATAAGTACAAGTGTTTATAACTTTATATACTTTGATGCAATCAAATATAAAATACGGAGTAACTAGTTTGAGAAGCATGGTTTCAAGATATTGATGTGATGTGAATTTGTGATGAGTATTAAACATTGGTCCTATCAATAGGAAAAAAAAGTCAAAAAAGACTGCAAATAAGACTGCAAATACGGTTAGATAAGCGGGAATATCAAATCAATAGGAAAAAAAAAAGTAAAAAAAGGGATACGAACAGGATCGGATCGTTCACGATCCTACGATCCTACGAGCGATCCTACGATCCTGTAGCGATCCTACCTGAATTACGATCCCGTAACGATCCTGATCGTTTTGTGTGTGTAAGATCGTAGGATCATACGATCCTACGAGCAAGATCGCGATCTTGACAACCTTGGTTGAAGCATACTTGAAACGTCGGGAGGTGTTGATGTAAGTATGCATTGATGATTTGTGTTTACAAGTAACTTGCACATTTTACGTTATGTATTACAAGTTACATGTTTGTCATTATTAAAACCGAAGAAACCGTTTAGTTTAAATATCGTAATATTTGCACTAACAATCTCCCCCTTTTTGATGATGACAAATATGTAAACCGTAACACATAGTAAAATGTAAAATTTACCTGTTTACACACTCCCCTTCTCCCCCTTTTGTCGAATCAAAAAGGTAGTTGCCTCGAGTGCTCCCTTGGATTTACTTCCTACTCCCCCTTACTACTATCCTTTCTCCCTAGAAAGGCGAGTTTGCATCATCCCAGTGAAGCCTTCTATCAGCACTTGTGAAGACGACTCCATGCTATGTATTCAAATACTCCCGAGCTCCCCCTAGCTCAGTGCTCCCCTATGGTGACTTAATCCCCTTGTTTATTTACCTTAGTATCTAGCGGATCCATGGATCAAATTCTTACAAAGGCTTTTCCTACATCAAGGGTTAGCTTCGTGCAACATAATATATAACAGTATAGGAGCAACATTATAGGGATATAATACACATAGCAAGACATGCATGGGTTAAATTATGTTAACACGTAGGTGTCACAACCCGACCGAAAACCTAAGGTGTAATTGTTTACTCAATCACACTAATCAAGAACGAGATTCGTTCATTGACTGACGCACTAAATGACTTATTCCAAGTTGTCATTGGGAGAAAAGTTCTAACAAACCTTTTGAACAACATAATCATCTACCTAAGATGATTGATGTTAAGGATAGTTTGCTGATAAGACATACTCTAAATGATTACTATTATGACAAGTCGTGCCATAAAGTAGACTCGATAGAGGATATACCTAAATGATTCCATAAGGTGGGAGAGTGTTGGTTGTGGTGACAACAAGGACAACTTGGGTTATGTGGTTGTAGGGGATAAATAATGGGATGACCCATTAGTGGTTGTGGTGATGGTGATAGTGATAAGGATGATGTGTTAGTGCCAAGTTCAAAAGGTGATGTAGGTGACAAGGTTAGTGTGAGAGCTAAAGGTTGTGGTGATGGTGATGGTGATAAGGATGATGTGTTGGTGCCAAGTACAGAGAGGTTTGATGGTGATAGGGTTAGTGTGATAGCTAAAGGTTGTGGTGGACTTGGTGGAGGTAAGGGTGTAGGAATCCTAAAAGTGGAGGATGATGATGATATGGTTGGAGATGTTGGTTTTGCCCTTTGAGGAAAGGTGGGAAAGGATGGTTTAGGTTAATATATCGTTTGCACTGACAATGAGATGCATGATATATTTCAAAAGGGAAAAGAAGAGGTGCATGTGATCCTAACAGGATTGTTGGTGGATATCTCTAACGGGGTTAAGGTAATGAAGTTCTAGGTTTTTAGGTTGGATGATCCTAGTTGTGTGTTAGAGATAATTTGGTGCATGAAGGGTTTCGTGTGTTTGTGAGGATTGAAGGTTGTTGAGCTAACTGTCACTTATCCAAAGTGAGGAGTAGCTGTAAGGTTTGAGTGTAATGAGTTGAAGGTTATAAGGTTTGAGTGTGATGATCTACGGGTTGAAGGTACTTAGACTAACTATCACTGTCAAGAGTGAAGTGTAGCTAAAAGGTTTGAGTGTGATGATGAAAGATGTTGATGTGAGGTTTGAAGATGAGATGCAAGATAAGCTTGCAGTAGTGAGGCCTTATATAGGTAAGGGTTGTGGGATTCAAACTAAAGTTGGTGATGGTGTCCTATGGTGTAGTGAGGAAATCTTAGGGTGTGTGTGAGTTTGCAAAATTTTGCAGGTTTGAGGTTAGGGATGCAGGGATCAGGAGGGAACAGTGAAAATTCGTCAAACATAGGAATGGTACCACTAAATACCACACGGTACCGTTAAATTTAACGGTACCGTGGCCTATTTAACGGTACCATGACCTGGAAGTCACGAATTTTCTTGTGCAGCCTAGTTCTGGGCAGCTAAAGGGAAGTTTCCTAGGGAATAAGAACCACATTAATGTGTTCTTGAGAGTGTTTGGTGAAAGGCTATATGAGTGTGTTTTCGCTCCCCCTTAATCTATGACCATCCGGACAAGATGTAAAAGATAAAGAGGAAAACAAACGTTGACCGAAGCGATGAGCTTAGTAACGTCATGACAAGTAGTGGATAGCATACAATAAACTTCACCTTTGAAGTCACGTAGCTCTTCTCAATCATTGTGAATATTCATAGAATATTTATATGATGAGGCATGTGATTACTTGGAGATATCCTAAGGGTTAAGAAGATAAAATCTTCAGGGTTGTGAGGTTGGTGATAAGTTTCTAGTGGGGTTATCTCAACTTATCCTAGTGGTTCTTCGTTTGAAGTGTGTGGGAGATGAGTGGGATGCGGAAGCATTGGTAGTATTTAGTACCAAGCGAAAGTGAAAGTGAAGAAGGCTTAGGAATCAGAAGATAGATACAATCTGTTCTGATAGGATACGGTTCTGGTTCAAGACTACATCGAGTGGGTTTCGATAGTGGTTTTGAAACAGTGAGAATAAACTGTCTCAGCAGACAACGGTCCGACGATACCGTTAAATTTAGCGGTACCGTCCCCTATTTAAGGGTACCGTGACCTGCTGAGGTCAGTTTTGATCCAGAATTAGATTTCTGACAAAGAAATTTCACATATGTTGTGATTTTTCTGGACCTTAGATTAAAAGAATTTATACCGAATAAATTCTTTTATGAATGAATCCAACGGGATTCGATGAACGTTTGTCGAGAACGAGAAATGACATTTAATTGCATTTCGCAAATTAAATAAACTTTAAATATTTCGGATGAAATATTTAAGTTGTCATTGGAGTTTAAGAGGATTTTACGAATAAATCTCGCTGTATTTTTCGACACGAGGAGAGAATTTATACCTAATAAATTCTTTGAACGGTACTGGACGAGAAGAGATGACTTTTATATTTCCGAGGAAATACATAGGTAGTCATTAGAGCGATGTGAAAGATGACTTAATATTTCCAGTGAAATATTTTAAAAAGTCATCAGACGAGACATGGGATATGACTTGACATTTCCAATGAAATATCTAACAGTCATGGGACGAGATAGAGGGAATGACTTGATATTTCCAGTGAAATATCTAAAAGTCATGACACGAAATAGAAGAGATGATCTCAATATTTCCAGTGAAATATTCAAGAGATCATGCAAGGAACGTGAGGGATGACTTAATATTTTCAGTGAAATATTTAGATAGTCATGAGAGGAATTTAAAGAATGACTCAATATTTCCAGTGAAATATTTAAAGAGTCATGAGACGAGACACACGAGATGACTAAAATATTTCCAGTGAAATATTTAAATAGTCATAAGATTTATGGAAAATGTTCCATCATTCCTAGACCTAGACGAAGATGGTTAGGGGATTCTCGGTTGAGAGGTTTGGTTGATTTACGGATTTTGATGTGCTTCGCACACGAGTGTTTCATGGGGTTTTAAAAGACGTAAAGCTAAGCCTATGGTGCTGATTCGCAGTAGGGTTTGGGATCTTAAGACGTGTATAATCACACGAGGATGAAATGAACTACTAATCACTTATATAGTAACTTGTGAGTCCTTTGTCATCCGAGGGTTGATGTTAGCTTTTAGCTTTTGGATGAGCGTTTTAACATATGTTGTTAAAAGGCTTGAGTATGATGTTTCGGATATGACATTTAACAATTGCGATCGCAAGTTAAACTTACTTGAATATTTCGGATGAAATATTTAAGTTGTCAACCCTACTCCGAGTTCTACTGGGTTTGTTCCTAACCTTCCCATGACAAAAGGGTGTATTACTTGGAAGAAGGCGAAGTGATGACTGGGGAATTAGGGTAACTTCGCGACTACTTTGACTTATGGGTTTTGACACTAGTGTATGGCTCTATGACTTCTAAGGGTTCATAGTGATGGGCATACCTAATTCCTAATGTGTCAAAAGGACATAGTGTCGGTGCAAACTTTACAAGTAAATCATGTAAAATGCACATAAGAAATAAATGCAAGCATCATGTAAAACATGATAATCATTTAGCATTTAAGATCATGAAGACATTTAACCATATCTTACGAGAACATGTTATCATTTTGAAACACGTATGTGGGATGCAAGCAATCTAGGTTTGCTAAGGCAGATCCTAATTACTACATGTTCAAGATGACATCCTAATGGGAGATAAAGTTCACCGATGTAAACTATCTCTAGTCAGATGTAGGAATGAAAGTTTTTCAAGTTAGAGAATGAGTATGAGACTATCACTAGTGGTGCTCAATTAAGGCTAAACACGACCATTTTTACGGGTTATACCACTGATTCCTCCCTTACAGTCAACTATTTTCAACCAAGGATATTGGTCAACTAAAGTCAATCCGTAAGGGAGAAAAATGCAATTTAAATCCGTGGGAGTTAAGTACATGAGTACAGAAAAGTGCATCCCCGGGTCGTTATGTCCCAACGAGGTGTGTAAAATGTAATATAACGAATGTGTGTGTTGAAATGATATGGAATATACAAAAACAGGAATCTGATTGACTAACACTAGGAATGTGAATAGTCATAGCTCTGTCACAGCTGTATCGTTAAAAACGTACAATCAGAAACCTAAAAACGCGAAAGATTTACAAACGTACGTTTAACTTAAATTAAACGTAAACATATAAAAACAAAACGGAATAAAACAAACATTCCCAAAGAGGGAATTTACATGCCTTAACGGCTTAAATGCAAATTAAATAAAAATAAAATAAATAACTATATTTACAAAGTTATTATTATAATAATAAGAAAACCTAAAAACCTCGCGCGGGTTAATTAAAAAATACGTAAGTGCGCAAGTTAAAACGTAAATTTATTGAAATATTAACACTATGGGTACAATTATATTTTTTTACAGGTTCTATTAGACAAAAGAAAATTTTAGAAAAAAGATTTATATTTTTTAGATAATTATTTAATTTATTATGATTTAAATACTATTAGAAACTAATTAAAATGATTAAAAATATAAAAACTGTTCAGAAAATTATGAAAATTTACAGATAATTCTAAAATATAAATAAAAAGATAAGAAAAATAAAATGAAAAGCTATCTAAGCTTAATAGGCTGATTTGGGCTAATAAGCAGTTTATGAATAAGCCCAAAATAAGCTAAATGATATCCAAAAATTCCCAAAAACTCAGGAATGGATTAAACAACTATAATAAGCACAAAACAACTTGAAAATACAACTAAGCACAAGAATTAAGCTAGATAAGCACTTGGCTGTGGCAAAGCTTAACACAGAAAATTCAGGCAAACTAGCAAACTTTCAGACTAAATTAAGCAGCTCAAATAAGCTGAAAAGGCAAATATTAAGGGGGCAAAAGCAAGCTAGAACTACTGGCTATACAAAAAACACAAAAGCCCTATCACAATTTGACCAATTGATGTTCAATTAAAGCCAAGATCAGCAATCAAAAGGCAATGAGTCTGCTGTTTGTCTGTGTGGTGCAGGCTGTGCAGAAATTTAGCACAGACCAAATGGGACTTAAGAAACTATTATGTTTATACTAAATGGACTACAATGAACTCAAAACAGCCAAGAACAAGGGCAATATGAGCTTATGGCTCAAAATGGCTTAATTAAGCTTTTGACAGCCTAAAATTCACACAGTCACCAAGAAACTTGATTATCTAGCTATGCTACTAATGAGGACTTCAAAACAGCTTATTAAGACTTAGATAAGCTGAAACAAAGTTGGAATTGTGACCAATGTACAGTAATAGCCTATTGACTGTCTAAACCAAGCACAGCCAAACACCCCTTTATGGTGTGTCTGTGGTGGTTTTTAAAAGGAAAACAATATTTTTAAACTAAAAGATCTTATTTTACTGACTTACTAGCTTATATTAACACTGATTAACAACTTTCAATAGAGAATTAAGCACAATATTAATCTATACTAGTAATGACTGTTTTTGGTCTTTTATATGGTTTTTAAGCAAGGTAATGAAAAACTATTATAACTACTGACAAAATGATCAAATACACTTATAAACTATCAAATAGCAAATAAGAGCAATAATTAGAGGATAATAAGCACTAGTACAGTACTTAGTGAAATAATGCAAAAAATGAGGAAAATCTTACAACAGTCAAGCCTTATGGAACAATAGAACAAGGATCAAAACCCACTCCTAGCTTGTTGTCAATAAGCTAGGAACCAGAAAAACCATCCAGCTTAGCTTTTAAACCCATGAATCAGCTTATTACCACTTCAGTTGACTTTGGTTGACTTTCTTCAAATCCTGAATTCAGCACAATTTTACACTATAATAAACTTACAATAAGCTATAAGAAGCTTATATAAGTTATTAAAAACAACTGAGAAGTTGTTTTATATACTACTTATCAGGATTCTTATTCTTAGAACATGTGAAAATCAGGAAACTTGGAATTATAAGTAACTACTGACAATTGTACAAGAATCAACAATGAACACACTAAAGTTACTTTGTATTGATTGATGGAACTTGAAATTACAAATTACAACTACTGGAATGGAAATACGATTACACTACTTTTCCACACCTGCTTCATTATCTCCTTCATGATCACATGAGTTTTGGCTTTTCATTGATTTTCTCTATTTTTTAGTTCTTTTCTGAATTTTAAATACCAAGGATGTTTTAAGGTTTTTAAAAGCTTAATGAGCTTTGTCAGGAGCTTATATGAGCTTATTGAGTCCATGAAACAACCAAGATTAACAGGAAATGGAAATACTTGAAATTTAAATTGCATTTAAGTAAGAGACATGAATTTTAAAGGTAACTTGAAATCAAACTATAAATTCAGTTCCATTACACTAATTTGAAGATGAGTACAACATTTAAAACTGAAAAAGACATTTAATTTAAGAAAGCAATAAAGATTAATTAATCTACGTGACAATGGCTAGCCCAAAGTAGTCTTCTCTTTGCCTTTTTCTTCTCTTTTATACACCTCTGAGTTCCACTTGAGTTTCTGAGCAAATCCCACTTTATTTCTGAACCATTGGATGCTTAAAACTCATCCTAGCCTTTGAATTGAAAATTGGCGCCAAAAAGTCCTAAGTTGCGTGTAGCCGAAATTTCCAACATTTAATGCTTCATGGGAACTTGTGAGGGTGTAAGAGACAGCTGGGGGGTGAGTTTTAGGGATATTGTGGGCTGGTTTTGACACAGTGAGTGGTTTGGGTGACTCAGTGATGAGAGGTGGAAGAAGAAGAGGGAAAAGGGGGGTCAACGTGGGTCAAACCCCGTTTATTTATTTATTTAACTTTGGGCCTGAGTTGGTTTTGGGCTGGGGGTGTTGCTGGGTTTAAGGGATTTGGATTTTGGGTTTATGAAGTGGGATAAGGATCCGTTTGGTTTGTATTATGGTTAAACCCAAGGACTACTTTTGTAATTTCTGAATTCTTGGAGGATTAAACCTGCAACATTTCATAAGTTATCACAAGGACCATTATTGCCAAGTTAGATAAACCAAAGGACCTTATGCTTTTATTACAATTTAAAACACCCGAGGACCATTTATGTAATTTTCCAAAAGTTGAGGGGTGAAATTGTAATTTCCCAAAAGTTATCAAAAAGGTTCCAAATTGTCATTCATGAATAGTACAAGGGTATATTTTGTTAAATTTCCATTTTAAAATACCCAGGGACTAATTTTGCCAATTTTGTAACTTGAGGGGTAAAAGTTGCCATTTTGTGTAAACTTTTATCCAGGGATTATTTGTGAACAAGTTTGATTATCCAAGGACTAAAGTTGACTTTTCTTCCATTTTAAACTTTCAGGGACTAGTTTTGCCATTTGCTGAGATTTCAGGGACTGAAAACGACAATTGTTGTGAAATTGATCATTTTCACTTGTTTTTCAATCTTTTGTACCTGAATCACATAAAAACACATTTTGATGAATTTGTATCATTTTGTGAGTCATTTGTGTGTTTTTGGTCGTTTTTGTGGGTTCAAATTGTATAAAAGATATGTGTAATTAGGCACATATCAACCACAAACCCAACTTCTCTCCTGGAAGCAATTCAACCGTTATGTCAAATTGAATTTCTAGTGCGATAGGTTCTCCAGTAGTCATTCTCATGTTAGAAAATTTCAAATTCCTATATTTGCCTATTGAAGTGTAGCAAAGATGATATTAGCTTATTTCGCTAATACATGACCTAATATGACTCAACTAACCATACTTTGAAGGTCGATTAAGAGAATGACATGTATTACACAACTCCTAACAAAGGCAAGCGAAATGTTTTAATTTCGTGTTTGAGATTTAGAGGTTATTTGATGGAGATGGTATATTTTATGATCTCTTGGACAACATCTTTGTTTGTTGAGTTGTTACATGTTATTTTAACATGATTTGGTTTCCTAAAACCAAGAGACACTCTAATGTGATACAATGTAGAATTTAATACATCGTGTGTGTTTCAAGAATGCTCCTTTGCATATCTTGAGGGAGAATCTAGTAAAGGTTACTTACCTCAATAGATCTTGTGAGTATTTTATTTGAAATGAGACATACTGTTTATTTCAACAAGTATGCTTTTCTAAGAGGAAACTTATCACTCTTACGAATGCTTTGTGAAACAAGTATTTTTGTGTATGACCAATTTTACTTTTTTATGCAATGACACATGTCGTATTAGGTTATTATTCAACTCTAATATCCTACATTTGTTAACAGGATGCAATGTATTCTCTTGTAACAAAACCATTCATGTTACAAAGAAAATAAGACGCATAGGATATAAGTTATCCTTTATCAATCTTTTGATAAGAGAAATACATGTGAAATTCTCAAAGATTGATGACTTACATAATAGTTAATAACATATTATGTGTGACACTTTTACTAGACATGTGACTTTGAGTGTTGAGTCGTTCATGAGCAAAGTTTGCATATGTTGTTTGTTTGCTCGTGTTTGGTTTTTCGGAATTGACACATTTACTAATTGCATTGCAATGTAAATTACTTGTATATTTCGGATGAAACATCCAAGTTGTCAATCCTACTTGGTTGTGTATTTTATGCATCTTTTAAACATATTAGTTTAATGTTTGGAACACAACCATTGGACAAGAAGACTCAATATGGCATCTTCAACACAAGTGTGAGTTATGATCCGATGCATATTATTTTCGTCTTGAGAGGACGTCATTATTTTCATAACAATCGAGTGTGATTGAGTATGTAGATTCAAGAAAATATGTTTCATCATGATTTGATGTTATCTTGAAGCTAAACAAATAATGACTCCAATTTCATGTCCACACTCGACAACTTGTCAATTAGATTCGATGATGATATCAATCATAATTTGAATAATGAATTGATATGTACTCGAGATCTTTCTTGACCCTCACAATCACTCCTTTTTTAAAAAGAAAATAAAAATTTAAGGAGTGTGTTCCATTTATTCAAACACTAGTTGTATGTGTGAGGTTAATGACAAATTAAGTTACTACTTTGATATTGTCATTTATTTTTATTTGAGAAAAACTATTTATATTATTAAGTATAATACTCTTAGTTTTTCGACACCTCATTAGTATAAAAATAATTATCTTAACCATTTTTATACCACATACGTAAAATACTAAATGTCTAAAATATTTTGTATGTGTGTTAAATCAATGCAAGTTTAATACATTTTCTTTTACTTAAATACTGATGTATTAAAATGACCTTTTATCTTGTTTAGACAACCCATGGTCAAACAAGACAAAATGATGTAATGTTTTAAAGATCATGTTACGGATTTTATGAAAGTGTTAAGTGTTTTGGGGTGATATACTTTTTACACTTAAACCTTTGGAAAAATAATTGTGTAAGACAATATCTTTCGACACACATGATCTACCAACTTAGTTTCTATTCCTAAGAAAGTTACTAAACCATTTTAAGAACTTGCAACAAATGCAAGACAAATGGTTGATGCCTATATGCAATGCAAACTAATTACTTAATATAGTGCAAGTGATTTAGCATGAGCCTTATAAATGCATAAACCGAAAAACTATAATAAGCAAATAGCAATTTAGCTTAACACACAAAAATACTTATCGTCATTTTGTGTATTAGGTATAACAATGTATACTAAGCTTGATTTTATTTGACAATGAATTGGTTTCCTCCCCATTTCAAAGATTTTTGCTGAGCACTTTGAAAACATGTCAAGGTTTAAAGGTTGAATCGCCCTTTTTCAGTTTGACCAAAAATTTACGCAAACTGCATGACCAGAAGACCTTTAGTTGAAAATCAAGGACTTTAACATACTTTCATTTAGAACTAATTTATAAAAATATTTCTCAAATGAAAGTAGAATCAACTTCGTTTAAAATGATGAGTGACACAACTTCTACGAACTAATGGTTGATTTTATAAGAATTTCTGGAAATGACTCAATACTGAAAACTGACAGACAGAGGCACGGTACCATTAAATAACCCACGGTACCGTTAAATATAATGGTACCATCCTATATTTAGTGGTACCGTGTTCTCTTTTCTGATTCAGTTTACAGTTTTAGTGCGGCGACTCGACGGAGAACATGACCAGACACTTAAGACTCTATTCTTTTATTGGTTTGAAAAAGCCTTCAAGCTAGTATGACAAAGTATACTTAACAACAAAACTTGTAAGTATTAAACAATTAAATACTTTTCATATTTTATCACCTTCATAGGTAATTTGATACATGGATCGTACTCAATTTTGAAAACCATTTGTTTTAAAAATTTGAGCGACGTGTCTCTGGTACCAATTGTGGAAACCGTAGAGGGGGCGGGGGGGGGGGGGGGGGGAAGGGGTGAATACGTTTCCATTTAAAACTTAAAACTTTTGTATCAAACTCCCGATCAAGTGTGATGTAATATGAAAAGTGTCAACTATGATCATATAGCATCAAGAGATGAATATAGTAAACTAAAACATATACACAATCAAACCACGACACATAGATAATCAACATAACATAAGCAACTAGCCACACAAGCAAAAACGCAATGCAAATATAAAGCGATAAAGAATGAAATGAAAGTAAAGAGATAAGTAAGAAGGCGCAAACCGGACACGGTGATTTATAGTGGTTCGGTCACGAAGCTCCTCTTCGCCCTACTCCACTCCCCGAGTACCCAACTCGAGAGTTACTTCACTAATCAACAAGCTCCCTTCAGGCGGAGAAAACCGTACACGTCGCTTAACTTGTTTTCCGACACTAAGCTAGATGTCGAGTGCTAATCTTAGCTAGCACCAATCTACCACGATCTACCCGATCTACATCATACACGTCGCTTATCCTATTTCCGACACTAAGCTAGATGTCGAGTGCTAATCTTAGCTAGCACCAATCTACCACGATCTACCCTTGATCCACATGATCAATCACACAAGCCCAATGGCTTCAAGAGATCTCCAAGATCTCGACACGATCACAATGATCTACTCCCACTTGACTCGATCTACCCGATCTACCCTTGATCCACATGATCAATCACACAAGCCCAATGGCTTCAAGAGATCTTCACTATCTCTTAAGATCACAATGATCTTGACTCACTCTCTCACAAAAGAAAGATAGTCTTGATGTATGCTATGATACAATCAAGAGTGTAACAAATGTTACAAGACCTAACAACTACAACTCTTGTATCTTCTTGGATACCTTGAGTTCTTCTCTTGCAAATGAAGAGGAATGATAACACTTTGTATCTACTTGGATACTTTGTGTTCTTCTCTTGCTAATCAAGAGGGATGACAACACTTTGTATCTACTTCGATACTTTGTGTTCTTCTCTTGCTAATCAAGCGGGATGACAACACTTTGTATCTACTTGGATACTTTGTGTTCTTCTCTTGCTAATCAAGAGGAATGAAGAGGATCACTTGAATGGAGGAGTAGATCACTCTTAAACAAAATAAGACTCTCCAAATGATCAAAGAAAGTCATTTAAGTGAGGAGGGATTAGACCAGAGAAAAAGGACTGGAAAAATCAAGTTGGAAGTGTGAAATGGTCCACTATTTATAGGCAAGGGAAAATCTAGCCGTTACAGACCCACGACTCCACTAAATGCCCGACGGCTCCACTAAATTTAGTGGAGCCGTCCCTATTTAGAGGTACCGTGGACGCTCCTTCGTTTGTCTTTAGTGGGGAAGGTTTATTTGGGGATGTTAGGAGCTGTTTTGGGGGGAAATTTGACTGTTGGGATTTTTAAACATATTTTTCAAAATAAAACATTTCATTTTAATTCAAAAATAATTTGTGAAATATATTTTTGAAAAAATGTTTTGTCACATTAAAAATGTGAAGTTTAGAAAAATAAAATTCTTTGATCATTTGTCAAGTAGTAGATTTGTTTGTCCATATCTTGAGTGATTTATGTCGGGATGGAAATCTACGACTTCGTTGAAGCATACTTGAAACGTCGGGAGGTGTTGATGTAAGTATGCATTGATGATTTGTGTTTTCAAGTAACTTTCACATTTTACGTTATGTATTACAAGTTACATGTTTGTCATTATTAAAACCGAAGAAACCGTTTAGTTTAAATATCGTAATATTTGCACTAACACTTTTGTATAGAAAAAATCGAGACTTGGGAAGAAGCTTATTTATCACAAAACGGCTGGGTAATCATTCTCACCTCTGACCATTCGTCTGTTCCTCATCAAGTGCTTACTAATCAGAAGTAATATTGTAAGATTTTTGCTTTTCTTTCTAAATAATGTTACATTTGATTGTTAGATAGTTGATCAAAGAAATGTGGTGTTTGTAAAACTTTGATTAGTTAGTATTATCTAAGATCGATGTCCAATTTTATGTTTGGCATGATGAAAACAAATGTGTTTTGCGATATACTTTGATCAAAGGTTGCATGTGGTGTTGTGAGCAAGCTGGTAGATATAACATCAAGTATGATGTAACTAAGATAATATGTATTTTTTAAGAGTGCTAAGTAACTATGAAAGATCAGATTATGAACTTAAATTGACCATTATAAATTGTTATGATGACTTTGTGGATCACTATTGTTACAAAAAAAATACAAATGCATAACAAATTTACTGTTGGGTAAACCGAAAGTTATGATGTGTGTAGCGCATCGGTTACTTATAATGCTCTGTAGTTGTATATGGTACTTTTAAGGGTATTTGCCTATTTGTAGATAATATGTCAAGAAATTGTTAGTGATGAAAAATTATTATTTTTTATTTATTTTTTTGTTGTACATATACAAAAGCTCATCTCTTTAGTAAGATAATTTGATAAAAGATGACTGGCTTTTTTTGTATTGGTGATGTAAAGCTCACAGAATGGGTAGACACAATTTGTTCATATGTATTTATTGTAAGGGTAAAGACCATAAAATAACAACTTACTTTCTCCATTTTACCGAGACGAAACACGTACTTTTTTATCAATATTTAAGCCAACGAAACTTGCAAATATTGTTCTAAGGTCAACAAAAAGACTTATTATATTAAAAATAATAATTGAAATGACTATATTACCCTTGTCTTCTTAAACTATACCCATCATCTTCTTCCAGCGTTACTTAGCCAACGAAACTTGCAAATATTGTTCTAAGGTGAACAAAAAATTAAAAAATTAAAAAATTAAAAAAAAAATTTTGAAAATTTTTTTTTTGAAATTTTTTTTTTCAAATTTTTTTTTTATCGACGATTATTTGCAACGTTAGTCCTTTATACATTTTTGTCCGTTTTTCTTACATTTTCATACGGTTTTGTCCGTTTTTATACGTTTTTGTCCGTTTTTAGTCGTTTTCATCCGTTCTTCTTACGTTTTCATACGGTTTTGTCTATTTTTTTTTACGTTTTCGTCCGTTTTTCTTACGTTTCATACGGTTTTGTCCGTTTTTATCCGTTTTCGCCCGTTTTTCTTACGTTTCATACGTTTTTGTCCAATTTTCTTACGGTTTTGTCCGTTTTTATTCGTTTTCGGATGTTTTTCTTAAGTACGAAAAAAAATTAAAAAATTAAAAAATTAAAAAAAAATTTTGAAAAAAAAAATTTTCCGAAATTTTTTTTTCGAAAATATTAAAAAAATTTTGAAAAAAAAATTTTTCGAAAAAAAAATTTCGGAAATTTTTTTTTTCAATTTTTTTTTTAATTTTTTAATTTGTTTTTAATTTTTTAATTTGTTTTTAATTTTTTAATTTTTTAATTTTTTTTCGTACTTAAATAAAACATCCGAAAACGAATAAAAACGGACAAAACCGTAAGAAAATTGGACAAAAACGTATGAAACGTAAGAAAAAACGGGCGAAAACGGATAAAAACGGACAAAACCGTATGAAACGTAAGAAAAAACGGACGAAAACGTAAAAAAAAATGGACAAAACAGTATGAAACGTAAGAAAAACGAATGAAAACGTAAAAAAAAATGGACAAAACCGTATGAAAACGTAAGAAGAACGGATGAAAACGACTAAAAACGGACGAAAACGTATAAAAACGGACAAAACTGTATGAAAATGTAAGAAAAAACGGACAAAAATGTATAAAGGACTAACGTTGCAAATAATCGTCGATAAAAAAAATATTTTCGAAAAAAAAAATTTCGGAAAATTTTTTTTTTCAATTTTTTTTTTTTTTTTTTTTAATTTTTTAATTTTTTTTAATTTTTTGTTCACCTTAGAACAATATTTGCAAGTTTCGTTGGCTAAGTAACGCCGGAAGAAGATGATGGGTATAGTTTAAGAAGACAAGGGTAATATAGTCATTTCAATTATTATTTTTAATATAATAAGTCTTTTTGTTGACCTTAGAACAATATTTGCAAGTTTCGTTGGCTTAAATGTTGATAAAAAAGTACGTGTTTCGTCTCGGTAAAATGGAGAAAGTAAGTTATTATTTTATGGTGTTTACCCTTATTGTAATTGTTAAACAATGCTATGATCAGGATCAAGTGATTGTTGTTTCAGATATGATGAATATCAATACATAATGTAGGTATACTGAATTGTATATGGTTACGCTGATTGTTAAAAAGTGGTTTAAAGCAAATGCTCTGTTTTGGTTTGTGTGAAGTTATATACAATCTCTTAATATATTTGCATTTACGTGTAGGCAAACATGTGTATCGATTTCGTTATCCTGCTAGATAAAGATCACTTCGCGGAATTTCAGGTAGTTGAAATAATGATACAACAATAGTGTTACGTAACATGGAGTGTTGATGTGCTCTAAACTTGAAATATTTTTGAACTTTATATTGTAGGTGTTACCAGAAGTTTACAATCTTGAATCATACAATGGTAACTCCGCGATATACATAATATCAGCAGATGGGTATCGTTTTAAGGTGGAATTAGTCAAGCCCAGGTATGGTCTCTGGTATTTAACAGGAAAAAAATGGACGGATTTTTGCAATCGATACTTGAATGAAGATGTAGAGATGCTGCATTTTGTTGAAGAAGGCGACGACTGTTTTTATGTCACTGGATACTTAACAAACAGACATAAAGTAGCTGGTTATGACGGAAACAGAGCAACATATTCAAGGTTCAAGACAGTGGTTTTGCCAGACCCTAGTTTGACTCAGGTAATGAAAATTAATATACTTAAAAATTGCAAATCATAAAGTAGATAAATCTCAGTTAGCATAGAATTTGGATAACAACTTTAAAAATTTTAAATGATATACTTTAATACAGTCAATTCCCGCTGAACTACTACCGGAATTTGATGAGCTTGATGAGCTGACAATCCAATTGAACGGACAGAATTCTGAGTGTCATGTGCGCCGTGTGGAAGTTTTTAAGAAACCTGGCACTTATGTGTACAGATTGTTGGGTGAGGTATGGAGTTCGTTGGTGCACGCTGTTGGTCTGGAGGGTGGAACCACCTGTGTGTTCACAAAGAACAGGGGACATAGTGTGTGGCTGGATGCGTTTGATGATGATGGGAGCATCATAACGCAGGGCGAGTTCAAAGGAGCTTGTAATCTAAGGAAGGTTCAACTGCAGTTGGAGTGGCATGAACAGAGTAAGACATGTTTTATTTGGTATTATTATTATTTATTTGTTTTCGTTTGCCTAATACCATAACTTATTTGGTTTATATGCTTAAATAGATTGGTAACATATTAAATAAATATTTTTGATTTGTAGATGATGATAGAATGAAACACGTATGCTACTGGCCATTCCACATGGACCATTATGGAGAGTATAATAGAGCCTTCTACAAAAGCTACGCCCACATCCAGATTCGCAACAGACTGGTACATGAATTTATATTTTTTGTATACATATATATGGAGCGTTTAACACTTGGTTAATACTAATTGGAAATTAAAATGTTACAGGCAATCCCTGCTCATTTCTTGGCAAAACATCCTATGCACACCTACAACAGAGCGCTGGTGGTTCACCAGAATTATACAGAGCAGATGAGGGTGCAAATGGAGCCGCACAGGGACCAACCAGACAGAACCAACCATGTGAAAATTTTTGGTAAGTGGAAGCTGTTGGCGGAGTCATGTCATTTCCCGTATACCAAGATGATCAGGTTCAAATATGTGTCGAATGGGGTTGACTTGGATGCGCCAGAAGGTGAAAACCCTCATTTCCCCAAATTCCACATATGTTAAGCTGATAAATGGTTGGTCCTTTTGGTCATGTTTGCTGGGAATGTCTGAAACAATTAACTGTTGATGGTTTATTTTGTGTTTTCTCTTGATGAAGTACAATGTTTATGGTGATGTTAGTTGTGAACATTTAGTTGGGAACTGTTGACATAAATAAATGCCTAAAAACATTATCAATATTTATTCATATCTCTATGTTTTGATGATCACAAAATGTAAACTCATTAAAACATAAACTTATAAATTAAACAAGTACTTAGTTGTAAATATTCACTTCTACAACTAAAATCACTTAAGGTATGAATGAACTAATGCTTAATGCATTATATGATCAAAGGAACATTTTCTTAATAACTAGAATTTTTATAAAACATCAAAAACATTTTATATATTTTTGAAAAATATTTTTGGTATTAAATAAAAATGTTTAATCTTTTATAAAAATATGAATTCAAATTTTTAACCAAAATCAGTTAAAATGTTCCAGAAAAACCTTCCCCACAAAAGGACAAAACTGGCCAACGTTCAGCATGGGCGGCCCCCTTAAAATTAAGGGGACCGCCCCCCTATTTAAGGGGGCCGGCCACGCTCCAGTAGGCTCCAGCTGTCCAGATTTTTCCCTATAAATACCAGCCTTCCCCTGGATTTTTACTCACCCTTTTGCACTAAAACTTTCTGTTGTAAATCTCATTTCATATCTTCAAAAAACCTTTGATCATGTAATCTTAAGCATTGGTTTCCAAAGTGATCCAAGCTTCCACCATCCAAGTGCAAAAGAAGAATACTTCTATCAATCAAGATTAGAAGTATTACAACTTAGTATCATTTTGTTACTTAAGTTGTGTGTTTAACAAAGTTTGTAAATCATTCATTCATTTGTATGTAAGGTGTGTGTTGTAGATTAGTGTTGTGTGTAAGTAGTGAAGATGTTGTATAAGTAGTTGTGGTATAGAAGTTGTGAGGTCAAAGTGTAGAAGTCGTGAAGCCGTTGTGTAGAAGTCGTGAACCCGTGGTGTAGAAGTTGTGAAGCCGTAGCTTAGAAGACATGAAGTCCTTGTGTTGACGTCGTGAAGCCGTAGCATAGAAGCTGTGAAGCGGTCGTGTTAAAGTTGTGAAGTCCTAGTCGTGAAGTTCTTGTGTTGAAGTCGTGAAGCCATAGCATAGAAGCGATGTAGCGGTCGTGTTGAAGCAATGAAGTCCTAGTCGTGAAGTCCTAGTGTTGAAGTCGTGAAGCCGTAGCATAGAAGTTGTGTAGCGGTCGTGTTGAAGCCGTGAAGTCCTAGTCGTGAAGTCCTAGTGTTGAAGTCGTGAAGCCGTAGCATAGAGGTTGTGTAGCGGTCATGTTGAAGTCGTGAAGTCTTAGTCATGAAGACATAGTGTTGAAGTCGTGAAGCCGCATCATAGAGGTTGTGTAGCGGTCGTGTTGAAGTCGTGAAGAATTCGTGAAGAAGTCGTGAAGCAGTCGTGAAGCCGTTGTGAAGTAGTCATGAATAAGTTGTGAAGAAGTTGTGTTGTGAAGTTGTGAGATTGGTTCTAGCTACGATTAGAACTCGACATTTAGCTTTGTGTCGTTAAACCTGTGTAAGCCAAAGTTGTGTACGGTTTTCTCCGCCATAAGGGAGCTTATTGAAGTTGTGAAGAAAACTCTCGAGCAAGGTGTGCTCGGGGAGTGGAGTAGGGCAAGGAAGGTGTCCTTGTAGCCGAACCACTATAAATCTCTCGTGTCTCGGTTAGATCTTTCCATACCTTATTTATTTCTTTACTTGCATCGTCATTACTTTCATACACATAGGCTTATATAATTGCTAGCATTAATTAGAGGTCAACTTCACATAAAGATCAAATTGAAAATCCATTCAAGAAACCAAAACTTTTACAATCAATTTAAAAGAATACATATATAACTAATAATAAGATTTATGTTTTATTTTTCATAACAAACTAGAATCTAAAGTTTTTAAAAGTATAAAACAAAGGTTTCATAATAAAATTAAAAAGACGTAAAACTATTCAACCCCCCCTTCTAGTTTTCCACAATTGGTATCAAAGCCAGGTTAATCAAGATCTTTAAAATATACTGTATTTTAAAACTTGAATCGATCTATGGAATTCGTAAAATATCTAGAAGGGGAATCTTTGCTAAAACCACCACTATTTGAAAACTATACTTTTCTTGAATGGAAAAATAAATTTGAAACTTATGTGAAATCAATTGATCTAGATCTTTGGCATGTCATTTCGATTGGTGATTTTCAACCAACAAAAACGAATTTTGAAAGTCAAACAAAAACGGATTTTGAAACTCAAAATGATTATTTAAAAACAAAGAATAACAAAAATAATGAAGCTAAAATAATTATTTACAAAACCTTGCCGAAAGTTGATTATGAAAGAATATCTTTCTGTAAAACGGCAAATGATATTTGGAAAAATCTCTTAAACTTTCATCAAAAAAATGGTCAAGCCAAAGATGAGGATTTTGATCTTGTACATGAATTAGTTATCTTAGAAAATTTAATAGATAAACATTTAGATAAAATAGATACATGTGCTACTAGTTCAAATGTTGTTAATGTAGGTATTAACGATGAAGATTACATGAATCAACTCCAAAGTGAACTCAATCCAAAATCATGGAGTGACACAGACGGAGGAGAAGATCATCATCCGACTCACCTATCATTCACACGTCGATCATCATCTGAGACATTACGAAGAAAAGCTAGGACGTGAGGTAAGTTCTCTTTTTAAATTTCATAAGTAATTACTTCATGCATATAATCTTAATAATGCCTTAGGATATGCTTAGTCTGATAGGTTGCTTTGCCTTTACACTTTAGTTATATTCGTTATGTGGCTTTATGAACTAGAAACTCTTTAGTTAGCCCCCCTAAGTATTAGTAAACCAAGCAATCTTCATATTTGGTACTCTTCGATAGGTAAATTTAGGAACTTAATTTATTCTAAAAAGAGAATGACTACTGGAGAATCTATTGACTAGAAACTCAATTTGACCTAACGGTTGAATTGCTTCTATGTGAGAAGTTGGGTGTGTGTAACCCGTAAAAACGGTCGTGTTTAGCCTGAATTGAGCACCACTAGTAATAGTCTCATACTCATTCTCCAACTTGAATACATTATTCTTCCTAAATATACCTAACGATAGTTTACTGTTATGAACTTTGCTTTTCACTAGAGCTTTTCATTCCTAGATGTATGTCATCCTGCATATATAAAATTTCTAGATTTTTAGTTGCTCCTATTTGATTTGACTGCATGCCTTCGTAATTATTTGTTTAGTTGAATGCATTGTCATTATAATAGCTTTTGTTTTTCTCTAACTACTCTGACATGATGTATTTTTGTATTTAGTCATAATACATGCGTAAATGTCATAGGATATGTAGAAAGAGGTAGCATGTGACAATAGACTTGAGCATGAGATCTTTTATAAACCATTATTTTTTAAACCTATAATTAATGGGACTTATTTTTAAATTTGCAAAAACTTCACATTTTGGAAAAATGATTTTTCAAAAGATTATGACACATATCTAATAAACATGTTTCACCATCCTACCTTTCTTCCAAACTTGTGTCTATAATTACGTGTTTATCAAAAACCAAAGATTGGAAAAATATGTTTTCTTTCCTCATAAAAACATTTTGAAATAAAGCCAAAACTATTTCAGTAATATATTTCTCACATCCACATAAAACCTACTTTCAAGCATTGTTGAATAATGCCAAAAACATTTCTTTAAATCATGCTTGGTGATCTCATATATGTCATATATACTTGTGTATATGACACTTATAAGTGAACTAAATCAAAAATGAAAAATCATGGTTTACTTATTAAAGATCTCACTTGGTACAAGTCTAGAAGTCCATGCTATCACAACTCCACATTCCCTTGTACATAGATAATCAATAGGATTAATTAACTAGCCTTTTAAATCTTCCTAAGTATGATACTATGAATTACTTGGTGCTATGTATTATCTTCTTGTCTAATATATGTATATACATGTTATATGCTTAATGAGTAGTTTGCATGTTAGATAAAGTTGCTTAAATTAATATGCTTAGCATATATGAGTTATTAAATCCTAAATTGCCTTGAAAGAAGTTGGACTTGCTTGAAACTAAACCCAAAAAACACAACCTTTTCTACAAATTTATGCCAAAAACCCATTTCCAGTAATCTGGAAGTCAGCAGATGGGCGGCCCCCTTAAATACCCAGGCGGCCCCCTTAAAATTAAGGGGACCGGCCCCTATTTAAGGGGACCAGCCATCTGGAGTGACGGATTACTATTTTCCTTTTCAATTTCCAACCCATTTTATCCTATACTTCCTAAAATTCACAAACTCATTTTGTCACAAACCACCCTCCAAAATTTACCTTCCACAATCACATCATCACTACACCATAAATACCCATTTAGAGGAGGAAGCTTGACATTTTCCATAACCCAACAAATGATGTTATTCAAACTCAACCAACACCTAGACCTCATCCTAATGAACCCTTTCACACACATAACCAATCATCCATATGTCCACCTTCATTCACTCATAATTACCCAAGTTCACAATTGTCTCCACCACCAAAAGTGTCATCACCACTTCCACCAAATAACAACCACTCTCCATTATCATCACCTTCCACTCAACACTTGAAGTTCATTGAAGAACTCAAGGAAGCCCATGAGCTTAATGCTCTCCTTGCTTTGCACCTTGCTCAAAGCAACTTAAACCCATCACCATCCATATCACCATCATTACCATCATCACCACATCACTTGAGTCAAATTGAGAAACATGTCAACAATTGTCCTTGTTGCATCTTTCTCCAAAATCAAACCATCATTACCATCATCACTGTAACACCCCAACCCGACAAGGGCAAAGATGTCACAAATACATGGTTTCATATCAGATACAAGCATTCAAGAAATAACAATAGCGGAAGCTTTAACATTAAATTTCAAAGGAAAATAAGTCAACACGACTTATATCAAGTGCAAGACAGGAATAACGGAGTACAAAATAGAATCCAAACTGCCCAAACAATGGCATAACAGAAATAATATCCAAATGGTCACACTAGAATGACAAGGTCTAAACTTCACACAAGTTGCTCTCATCCCCAGCTAAAACCCAGCTCCTAGCTTAAATGTACCTGCCGCAGGAAAAGAAATGCGGCTGAGCTACGAGAGCTCAGTGAACAGATATAACGGAAACAAAGCAGTAATAACGGGATAATAAAGTAGAAGAAATAATACCAGGTGTAACAAGAGTCAGGAAGGAATACAAAAGAATTAAGCAGACATACCAGGAATTAAGAATGGTTACAAAGGTAGGTGCAAATGAAACCAGAACCCACCACAATCCCAAGTCGAAATCAAGTCAAGTCCAGTGTCAAGTCATAGGGTAACAAATCCAGAAATCCACCACAAACCCAAGTCAAATCAGGTCAGGTCAAACGTCAGGTCAAGTGTCAGGTCATAAGGTTACAAGGTTTCAGGTAAACAGAAATCCACTACGAGCCCAAACATATCAAATCACATCACATATATCAGGGTGTATGGAGGGGTGACCTCAGCATACCAGGAAACAGGGTGAGGGGATACCTCCAGGGGTTGGAGACGCGTTCTCCCAGGGTTGTGAAAGACGTGTATCGCACACACTCGTCAGTCACCAGGATATAACAGGAAACATAACAAATCAGGACATGTCTAGGATGCATCCATGCGCCCCCGCAGGCCACAGGGTCTTCCTCTACATAACAAATCAAATCAGGTCGGGGACGGGACAGGACATCACTCTCCTGCCCTAGAGTCATGCCACCAGTGCATCAATGACATGGACATGAAACCCTCATGCCTAGTGGGTGGCTCGTAGTCTCAAACTGTGGGTCAAGGTCAGGTATCAAGTCTCGGGTGTCAAGTCTCAGGTATCAATTGTCAGGTATCATATCAGGGTTCATATCAGGGTTCATATCAGGGTTCATATCAGGGTTCAAGACAGGAGATAAATGCAGGGGTTCACTATCAGGAGGTCCATATCAGAAAGTCCAATACTAGAAGGTTCATAATAGTTTATTATAAGAAATCCTTTTTACATGGTTTAAATAAAATGATCGTTGGAACAGTTTCATAATACAAGTCCTTTAAAGAAATATTCAAAACCTCTTCATATATAACTAAAAAGTAGTTGTAAAATCTTATGAACCTTCAAGTACTCAAGGTCTTAATTATTCAGGTTATCAGGGTTCAATAAGTCATGTCAAGTGTCATAGCAGGGTTCAAGTCAAATGGTTCATATCAAGTGTATCAAGGTTCAAGTTCAGGTTTATGACAAGGTTCAAGACAAGGTTCAAAACAAAAGGTCCAAATCCAGGGTTCACAACACAAGGGAAACATAAAATGAATCAGGAATAAAAAATGAGACGAAGGCTCTTTACAAGAAGAGCAGAATATCTGTACCTTATTCAAATAGCAAGCACAAACACAAGAGTAGCTGACAGGGATCAAGATCACTCCCTCCTTGAACCTAAAGGAGTAGAAGACAGAAATACGAAAGGGGTTCAGTTATCTTCCCATTATAAGCAACTTCCATTTTTAGTAACTTTCTATTTTTAGCAGGTTTCCATAATTAGTAAGTTACCATATTTAGCAAGATTCAAGTGATATAATTCAAGTCAAGTCTTTAATTAGCTTATTATGGAAGAAATATTCATTTTAACAAGTTACACAAGTTCAGCGTTAGTTATGACAAGTTTTTCATAGTTCAGGGTTATAAGTGTAAATTTACCAAAGTTAAAGGTCCACATTAAAATTATCATCATTTTACCATTCAAACACTTATACTTTCCAGAATTACACATTTAGCCTTCAATTTTCATAATTTACGATTTATACCCTTTTAATTAATTATTTACAAATTAAACCTTATACTTATATAATTTACAAATTAACCTTCACAAGATTCATATTACACATCAAGTCCTTTTATTCTTTCAAATTACAGAAAGTAACCCTCAATATTATTATGTTACAAACAGCCCTTAAACTTTCGGTAAATTACATATTTAGTCCTTGTACTTTATTACATTACAAATCGATTTAAAATAATTAACCATAATTACATATTAAGCCCTTAATTTCTCAATTTTACACAATGAACACTTATTTCAACATGTTATACGAACACACCCTTAAACATTCACAATTTTCACTTCAAGTCCCTCTAGTTATCAAAGTTACATATTTAGTCCTTTAATTTACAATTTCAACCTTTAATTATTAACAATTACATATTAAGCCATTAAATTACCAAAATTTCACATAACCCCCTGAATATAATTTATTACTCAAAACAGCACCAAGTTTCCAGAAATTACATATTTAGTCCCTCATTTTTATTTATTTTTAATTCGACACAAATATTACCATTAAATCCATATCTTGCCAAAATTACAAATAAGACCCTCATGTTATAATTTTTACACATTCTACCAGGTTCATACAATATTACAAAAATATCCCACAAGTTTTAATAATTACAAAACACCCCCTTAACTTATTATTTATCAATCGGTTTGCATAAAATCATATCAAAATCAAACCCTAGCAATCCCAATCATTTAGCAATCATTGTATCATCATTGTATCACTTTTATTTCCAGATTTCATCCACCAAAAACCCTAGATCGATTGGTATTAAATTTAGTTCCACGATTTCCCTTTTTTCCCTAAAAATCCGATTATAACTAAAATCCATAAATCACGAATTCGACTCAAAAAAATCAAGACACCATTTTTCTCATGTTATATGAAGCATATAGAACCCAGGAAAAATAAGTAAACACCTCAGAAAAATCGCATGGATTTATTAGATTCGATTATTCAAAATTAGGGTTTTAAGCTATTTATTTTTCATTCGATCAATACATGATGCATGGTTCGATTTCAATAATTTTTACATGTTATATATGATTAGGAGAAGGCTAGAAAAATACCAGAAGAATTTTAGATCAAGGGATTCACACGCTTTGAATTTTTGTTGCTCGGTTTCAATATTTCGACCCAATTAATTCACCATGAACACACGATCGACTCCAGGACCTTGTGGCTATTTTTACCACCTTCTTGGCACTATGAAGATCTCTAGAAAATTACCTCTTTGCTTCAGAAAATTCGGATGTGGTGTGGGTGATTTTTAAGAGTGGCGGCTTAATTGTTTTAGGGTTTATTTGGTAGAAATAAATTAGGGATTAGTATTAAAGGTGATTGACCGGTCTTTGGGGAGGGGAAATGGGCCTAGGATACCGAAATTTTTAGTTGGGAATTTATTGGGCCTTAATTGCATATTTAATGTATTTTAATTACATTTACAAACACAATATAAATCATATAATTCCATTCGGCACTCTTAGGGGTATTTTAGTAATTTTGTAGCTTGCAAAAATATTAAATGTAGTTGTCAAAATTATTTGGGATTATAACTTGTTCATTACCCGAAGTTTGGGATCGATTCGGTACTTTATAAGCTTTTAATTGAATTTTTAAACTTGCAGGGGTAATTTGGTAATTTTGCATGTTTTCAGATTTTAGGGTTTTACAATCACCATCCATCTCACCATCATTACCATCATCACCACATCACTTGAGTCAAATTGAGAAACATGTCAACAATAGTCCTTGTTGCATCTTTCTCCAAAATCAAACCATCACCTTAAATGAGCGTCTCACTTGGATTGAGTATCTTCTCACTAGATCTAATCCAACACCACCACTTGAACAACATCAAAACCCTTATTCAACATGGTCAAGTCCAAGCTCTCCACCTCCAATTCCTCTATCAACACTTTCTCCAACATCCATACACCCAAACTTACAACCCCATTAATCCAATATTTTTTACCCCCTCTTTACCATCATCCATCCAAAATAATTCAAGCTTTTCATGTCTCAAGCAAGTCAAATGGTTTTCTTAGGCAATTTAAAATTTTCTACTTATTGTATGCTATAAGCAAAATATGTGTTGTATCAATAATTATGTTTTTAACATAATTATTTTCAACTAATGAATGCTTTATTTCTTGTCTTTAATATATGATTGTTATGCTTATTGCTTGTATACTTGATATCATGATATATATATACATGCTTGATGATTAATAACATGCTTATTCCATAATATGTTTTAAATGTATGCATGCGTATTTAACATGTTTATGCCACTATTTAATCATTCTTGATGTACATGATTCAAATGGAGCTTGCTGCAAAAACACCCTAAAAAAAAAAGACCCTTTTCTGGAAAATTTTCAAATTTGGTCGCCTGGGAAAACACCAGATAGGTGGCCCCCTTAATTCCCTAGGAGGTCCCCTTAATTTTAAGGGGGCCGGCCTACAATTAAGGGGACCGGCCATCTGGGCAGTAAAATTTACTGTTTTCTTTTGCATCTTGCGACCCCTTTTATCTAGCCCAAACCTTACCTAAATCAACCATCACCTCCATCAAACACCCATTTTCATTCACCATGCTATCACCAAAATCATCTCTAAGACACCAAAACACCATCACCACCACCTCAATGTTAATCCCCAAGTGCACCAAATGCACCATCAAAAACACCCTTTCATCCATCAATAACCACATCAACTCACACCTTTCATCACCACCATCAAGAGTATCAACTCCACCTCCTACTCAAGAACCTCCATTCACCCAACTTGTCATTTCCATATCACCAATAACACTTCTTGATGCTCATTTCTCATCATCACCAATACCACCACATCCACAACCAAACCATCATCTTTGGTCTTAGAGATGAGATACACTACATGTTTTCATTCCTTGAACACATGCTTAACAACCAACCTCCACCACAACCTCCATCATTTTCACCCACTACACTACCACCACCTTCATTCTCACCAAATTAAGCATATGCAATGCTTAATCAAAAATAATTTTTCAAACCATTTTGTGTGCAAGCCCCATGAAAGATCATGTACTCCTAGAATGATTATGTAGATTGCATTACTTACTAGCTAATGTAGAATTGAATATAATCTTGGATGGTTGTGTATTGATACACAACATTTTTAATGAATGTCTTTATATGCATGCTTATTTTTGCTATATATATGCTTGTGCTTCTAATATTTTTCTTGCAAGTATTCCATATATCGATTCCTTGGTGCCCCAAACGAGGGGGAGTACACATCAAGGGGAGTTTTCATCCCGACAAATTTCACGTTTGAATTTTGTCGGCTTAACCTTTCTGATTCTACAAAAAGGGGGAGAAGTGAATGTAAACTCACTAAATACTTGTCCAAAAATAAACTTTTTGGTTTAATGAGTTTAGGTTTTGTAATCATCAAAAAGGGGGAGATTGTTGACATAAATAAATGCCTAAAAACATTATCAATATTTATTCATATCTCTATGTTTTGATGATCACAAAATGTAAACTCATTAAAACATAAACTTATAAATTAAACAAGTACTTAGTTGTAAATATTCACTTCTACAACTAAAATCACTTAAGGTATGAATGAACTAATGCTTAATGCATTATATGATCAAAGGAACATTTTTTCTTAATAACTAGATTTTTTATAAAACATCAAAAACATTTTATATATTTTTGAAAAACATTTTTGGTATTAAATAAAAATGTTTAATCTTTTATAAAAATATGAATTCAAATTTTTAACCAAAATCAGTTAAAATGTTCCAGAAAAACCTTCCCCACAAAAGGACAAAACTGGCCAACGTTCAGCATGGGCGGCCCCCTTAATTTTACTAGGCGGCCCCCTTAAAATTAAGGGGACCGCCCCCCTATTTAAGGGGGCCGGCCCCGCTCCAGTAGGATCCAGCTGTCCAGATTTTTCCCTATAAATACCAGCCTTCCCCTGGATTTTTACTCACCCTTTTGCACTAAAACTTTCTGTTGTAAATCTCATTTCATATCTTCAAAAAACCTTTGATCATGTAATCTTAAGCATTGGTTTCCAAGTGATCCAAGCTTCCACCATCCAAGTGCAAAAGAAGAATACTTCTATCAATCAAGATTAGAAGTATTACAACTTAGTATCATTTTGTTACTTAAGTTATGTGTTTAACAAAGTTTGTAAATCATTCATTCATTTGTATGTAAGGTGTGTGTTATAGATTAGTGTTGTGTGTAAGTAGTGAAGATGTTGTATAAGTAGTTGTGGTATAGAAGTTGTGAGGTCAAAGTGTAGAAGTCGTGAAGCCGTTGTGTAGAAGTCGTGAACCCGTGGTGTAGAAGTTGTGAAGCCGTAGCTTAGAAGACATGAAGTCCTTGTGTTGAAGTCGTGAAGCCGTAGCATAGAAGCTGTGAAGCGGTCGTGTTAAAGTTGTGAAGTCCTAGTTGTGAAGTTCTTGTGTTGAAGTCGTGAAGCCATAGCATAGAAGCGATGTAGCGGTCGTGTTGAAGCAATGAAGTCCTAGTCGTGAAGTCCTAGTGTTGAAGTCGTGAAGCCGTAGCATAGAAGTTGTGTAGCGGTCGTGTTGAAGCCGTGAAGTCCTAGTCGTGAAGTCCTAGTGTTGAAGTCGTGAAGCCGTAGCATAGAGGTTGTGTAGCGGTCATGTTGAAGTCGTGAAGTCTTAGTCATGAAGACATAGTGTTGAAGTCGTGAAGCCGCATCATAGAGGTTGTGTAGCGGTCGTGTTGAAGTCGTGAAGAATTCGTGAAGAAGTCGTGAAGCAGTTGTGAAGCCGTTGTGAAGTAGTCGTGAATAAGTTGTGAAGAAGTTGTGTTGTGAAGTTGTGAGATTGGTTCTAGCTACGATTAGAAATCGACATTTAGCTTTGTGTCGTTAAACCTGTGTAAGCCAAAGTTGTGTACGGTTTTCTCCGCCATAAGGGAGCTTATTGAAGTTGTGAAGAAAACTCTCGAGCAAGGTGTGCTCGGGGAGTGGAGTAGGGCAAGGAAGGTGTCCTTGTAGCCGAACCACTATAAATCTCTCGTGTCTCGGTTAGATCTTTCCATACCTTATTTATTTCTTTACTTGAATCGTCATTACTTTCATATACATAGGCTTATATAATTGCTAGCATTAATTAGAGGTCAACTTCACATAAAGATCAAATTGAAAATCCATTCAAGAAACCAAAACTTTTACAATCAATTTAAAAGAATACATATATAACTAATAATAAGATTTATGTTTTATTTTTCATAACAAACTAGAATCTAAAGTTTTTAAAAGTATAAAACAAAGGTTTCATAATAAAATTAAAAAGACGTAAAACTATTCAACCCCCCTTCTAGTTTTCCACATTTAGTTGGGAACATCATATTCTGTACGTATTTAGGTCATGTTTGTGGTAGTGTTTGTGACAGTGATTCCACGTGAACATGGTCGTTGAAGAAACAGTTTCATTGTTGTCGAAGTCCTGAACATTTGATCGTTGTCCCCTTCATCCATGTAGGATGAATGAATATTGTTAATTATCTTATATTTTGTATGCCATCACTTTTTTATTTTGCCTTGACATTATAAACTTGCATTAGATTGCTTTCATTTCGATTCTTGTTTTAACAGAAATCAAACATTTGTAAATATGAACATTAACTACTTTAGGTCTAAAAATGATGTTAAATTTATTATTGAAAAAACTTATTATAAAGGAAACATTCATAAAATAAAACAAAAAAATTAACTATCAAAAATCGTCATCTTCATCATCAGTGGAATCATAACCTAAAGATTCATCATCAATGAAAATGTCTGTATCATACCCATCGGATACAGACCGACCAGTACCAATGTCCAAATCTTTTAAATCTTCCTCTGCTTCATCATCGATGTAAGTGTTATGATTATCAAAAACATGAGAAGGGTGAGGCAGGTCATTTATATTAACCCACACACTATCATCACTTATGTTTTTCTTGTTATTAGTATCAAAAACCGGTTTCCTCATCAATGAAATCAAAATTGTGCCCTTTAGATTGTGAAGTTTGTAAATTATCAAATGATTGAAAATCATCATTGTCTTGATCAATGTCTTCAGCAGCAGGTTCATCAATTAAATGGTCCAAAACCTTGTTTGAAGACTTAGTTTCTGTACCCTTACAGGTTCGCTTAAACCTGATTTAGGTTTCATCATCAGACTCCTAACATAATAATGATAAAACATTAGACTCGCAAAGGTTACTACTATATCAAAAAATTTCTCGTGATTTTCAACATGTTCTGAAATGATATAATAAACAAACATCATGGTTACCTTTGATAATTTCATATGAACCATTTCTTATGATAAATGGAGGTTTTCGAACTATGGAAATAGGTTGAGATTGTTAAGGGTGATGTTGAGAGTTTAAATAAATTGTGAAGAGATAGAGATTTTAGGAAATGATATTGTTTGCAAATATTTCAAATTCAAGATTGAATCATATCTTTTAAAAGTTGATAGTTTGTTAGTAGTAACCTGCAATTTTGGAAATGATTTGCATAAATTGCAAAGTGTAACAAACTATATGATCAATACCTAAATAGTTAGTACTGATATCATGTCACTTTAATGCTGCTAGAAAGTTTTTAGTGTTTCTAAATATAAAGTTACTACTGCTGTTGGTAAACAAATGTTTGAAAGGTAATTATAACTTGTAAAGTTAAGTAAACATGTAACACTTAAAAAACATTGGTAATGTGGGATAGTGTTGAAAGCAGACATTTAAGAATAATAAATCATAAATAAACTGTTATTTGGTGTTTTCATACTCGAAACACCTTTGTAGCTGCAAATATATACACATAAAGTTGTTATAAAGACAGAGTTATAATCACAAAAACAAAGGATAAATAAAGAGTAAATGCATAAAAATCCAAAATATTGCATAATTGTTCAACACATACCATCTCCATGGTATGTAATATATAGGAAATACTTCATAAAAGAAGCAAACAAAAATGTCAAACTAAAAATAATAAAAAACAAACATTGTTCTTTGCAAACACATTTGCAAAATTTAAAATTAAAATGATAAACCAAGTAGTTGCTGGAAGTGTTCTATTCTGTTGGTTCAATCTTCACCTGGACCAGATCTTGCTGAGTGCCATTGACTGTTTCATCCTCGGGTTCGCTCTCAACCTGATCGAGATCAACAACAACACGTTGCTTCTTTTCTGCACTTCCAGATGCTTCACCTGCTGCAAGAGGTGGTGACAAAGAACGGCTCTTCTTTGAACCGGAACTTGAGGAACTTTCAGGAGGTGACTGCAAATCCAACACACAGCTCAAACTGGGATCAGAGATGCTTACTTGTTTCATCAAAGTAGCAGGTGTGCTGAACTCCTGAGTAGAAGGTGTGCTGAACTCCTCATTTGGAACCTGAAACTCAAAAAAATTACTCAACTAAACATTACTATAAAGTTTTAATATTTGTACTATCTTCAAATGTTATATGATAGTTTACCTCATCAGGAACATCGTCTACTATGTCATCTTCTAAAAAGTCTTTCTTAAAATGGTTGATGAAATCAACGTTTTCAGAAAAACCATCACACCGATACGTATGGTTGTTCTTGTTGACATTGTACTCAGAGTAGTAGATCTTAAAGAGACATTTCTTCCCGATTATGTTGTCCACCTCTTGTGGCCAGTATTCATCTGGGTCCATACCATGGGTTTCCATCAATTCCCAGGCAGTATGGCCGGAAAGCTTGGAAAAATGGCTGTTAAAAAATACCACAGGGGCGGAACCAGACTCATTAATCAGCCTTAATATTACCTTGAACCTGTAACAACAAAATAAACATGCATGTAAAAACTTGCAAATACAATAATTGCTAATAAAATAAAACAAATAAAGATTGGGGACTCTATATTTGTTACCTGGATACAGGCTGTATAGAACCATGATCCTCACAAACACAAACGGACTTGCGATTTCTTCCCTCAACAACATCCACTCTTTTGTTACACTCTTTACATGCTGTGTAAGCCCAACCGCTCTCTTTGTGGATCCTGTGTATTGTTGCTAAAACAATACAATGTGAATCCTGCATTTTATAATTGAAAATGTTTGAATTCAATGAATGAAAACAGATTAAAGATAATTCGTGTAAAGTTTAGAATCGGAAAGACTAACACACCGGTTCACAGTCACGGATTCCACCAACCATCCTTTTCACACAGCCACGAAAAAACTCAGTCATCGTTTGAACCTTGACTTCCGGTGAGAAAACCTCAATCTTGAGCTGATCACGCTGAAAACCTTCACGATGTTGAACCCTAAAATAAAATAACAAAACAATATAAACTTAAAGTAATAATATTAATAACAATGAAATATTAAATTGTTGCTTTAATTCAGACAGAAAAAAAGATAAGAACCTTGTTTTGAAATCAGTTATCTCTGGTATGTCACGGTTGACAAATATCTTAGAACCGAAGAGGGCATTGTGAACCGCAGCTATTCCTGATTAGTTAAACATTGAATAAATATAAGTTAAAAAAGAAAAAAAATAAGTGAATGTATTAGAAATAAGATAATAAAACAATGCACGTACCGTCCCAGTACTTGACTTTTCCCAGTTGAAGTATAACCACCAGATGATCAATGTCGTCACGCTTGTTAGCATACTGATCCCACATGGTCGCCCATTTGTCCCAGAAAGTGAGATTCAAACGGTTTGCCCTTTATAACATACACATAATAGGTTATAAATAAATATTAAAATCATTAGCATGACTTGGCTAAAAATGTATATTATAGAGAATTCGTTTATTTACACTTACTCCGCGTCCTCAACCACCATTGTCCTACAGACCTTTTTCCCGCGTGCAGAGGAAACGGGAACAATTTCCTCGATACCAACCACTGAGCCAATGACATCTGTGTACAAAAGAATTGGTTGCATATAAATGACGTAAAATAATAATGTTATTGAAATGTTATTCATAAAAATGGATCGAGTACGTACCAACTGAGTCGTTATCATAGTATTCGTAATGTTCAGGATCACCCAAATGACTAAATGGTTTTAAAATGAAACCATGTGTGTTGTTGTCAAAAGGTGGAATACGGGTAATAATGGTTGTCTTGTAAAAACTGATTTTGAACCTATGAGGCAACAACGGAAGCTTTCCACCATTCTCAGCAATACCAAAGTTCGATATTAGGTAACATTGGCCCTCCTCAAACAATGGCTCGAACCGATACATGAATTCTTTCTTTATATACACCTGGATCCTAGTGTTCTGCATTGGACATATTATGGGTTCCATAAAACTATATTAATATAGATTGTATACATAATTGAAGGTTAGTGAAGATACCTCCACATCTTGCAGCACAAGATCAAGGCTGTATGGATCATTTTCATGATTCAATTTATGCGAATGCCAAATTGATATACATCTGCCTCGAACTGCTATGTCATCCAACATAGGATTGACTTCTTTAAGAGGAGTGATTTTTTTTATCTTCGCCATTACCTTATATATAAAAATTAATCTATTATTATAATCGCATAACAATGAACACAACACAGCATGTAAATATAAGGATTTGAAAGCAAAAAACATTAATACATACAACACTTATTAAACAATATATAAGCATTTACAAAAAAACATTCCTAAATACAGTGTTTTATAATAAACATGATACCAATGAATATTAAGAAGGAGTAAAAAAAATTTACTGCATACATTAAACATTGTAGTTCATAAATATATTGTATTATCATCAAGACAGAACACCATAAACATTGTAGTTCATAAATAGATTGTATTATCAAGTGCAACCAACACAAAGCATCAAACAACAAATTAGATTGGTAACAACAAATAGCTATCATACGAATTTGCAACCAAAAAAGCATACACGTGCATAATTGCAGCAGTATAAAAAACATATTTAAAGATTATTGATTCTTTACTACATTCAGAATGGAATTTAAATAAAACAACACCATAAACATTGTAGTTCATAAATAGATTGTATTATCATCAAGACAGAACACCATAAACATTGTAGTTCATAAATAGATTGTATTATCATCAAGTTCAACCAACAGAAAACATCAAACAACAAATAAGATTGGTAAGAACAGATAGCTATCATACGAAATTGCATAATAGCAGTTGCAACAATATAGGTTTGGTAAAAACAAAACATAAATCAGCCTAAAAAGAAGTATTTAAAAAAACAATTGCATACACAAACATCATATCATTATAACAACATTATTAACAATGTATTTTACGAAATGATTTACCTCCTGATCCACCGTATCCACCACCACCACCAAAAGCCTTTGAACCTCCAAAACCTCTAGAACCTCCAAAACCTCCACCCTTTCTGAAACTGCTACCTAGTGCTGATGGTGATTTCTGGTATCCATTGTTACCAAGTTTTTTTCCCTGGAAACCTATTCATGACTATGTGATGTGAAAGAAATATGTGGATTGATAAATGTGATGCTAAGAAACCGTGAACCTACTGCCTTTATAGATAAACATTAGGGTTTTGAAAAAGATTTTGAGTTTAAAATGATCCGTGATTTTTGTGATCATTTGAAATTCAAAACAAATCATAATGAATAATTTAAAATCAGTTTCTATAATTTTGGAAGGAAATAATCAGTTTCAGAGATTTTAGGGACATAATTAAGGAGTGAGTTATGATTTGTGTATTGATAAGAGTTTGAATTTCGGATTGGAAGTGAAATGTAATTGAAGCATGACATATTTGTTTTGCAATGTCTATCACAAAAACACACTTGCTCCAGTGGTTGGAGTGTTGGATATGTTTAATTGGTCCAGGGTTCGAACTCAGCCATTGACAAATTTTTTTAAATAAGTTCGGCCAATGCTGGAAATGCCAAGTGACATTGAGGTGGCATTGATGTGCCATTTTCTAGCTGCATGCTTATATATATATATATATATATATATATATATATATATATATATATATATATATATATATATATATATATATATATATATATATATATATATATATATACACACACACACACGCCAGAAAAGATAATTTACTTCAAGTACGTATAATATATTTTGGTGAAGATTTGGCTTTAAAGCTATTTATCATCCAAATACTATAACTTGAAATTATAACACATGTTTTTCTATTTTATTATGTGACGTGACACATCTTCTACATGTGAAAATGACACATCCAATATGTGTTGACTTCTAATTGGGTGTAGAGTAAGAATGTTACTGTAGCTTTATTGATCCTGCTCTACCGTCACGTTGAAGGCTAGCTCAAACTGGAGAACGACGCACTGTACCATGCTTCGCGCCATAGCAGCTGACGCCGTAGCCAAAATTCGAATGTTATTGAAGGAATTGGGACGTTTGGCAACGGTAATGTTACCGTTTGGAGACAATAATCAAAAAAAAAAAAAAAATTACCTTTTAAAAATCCTATAAATATCTCCTTATTATTTCATATTTCACACACACACTTCCAATATATTTTATAACATACTATTCTCTACTTCTCTCATTTTTTTCCAAACAAAATGAATCCAATTCACCATGGATTAACAATATGCTAACCGACCCTTCGAACCAAATGACGGGCTCGTCTTCAAATCCGGCCAACAATCCGGGCTCGTCTTCGAATCCATACCCTCAAGGGCCTTACTTTCCCACCTTCCCAAACCCATATATGAATCCCGAAGAACAATTGCTATTTAGTCAATGGAAATTGCAACAATATACTTAATTTTCTCAACAACAACCACCAAACCAAGCCACCGCTTCCCAACCAAATTCCGACCATGGATCCTTCCATCTACAAGACGAAGACAAAGATGAAGATGAAGATGAAGAAGAGCCGGTCCTGACCCCGACATCGAAACAAAACAAGACGAAGAGTAAGGGGAAGACGAAGACCAAAAAAACCAAAGAACCGCAAGATGGTACTCGAGCTCGTAACCTTTGGACCCAAGGCGATGAGTTGCTTTTGGCGTAGTGTTTCATTCAAATATTCGAGGATCCAAAAAGAGGTGCGGATCAATCAAAGGAAACGTTTTGGTATAGGATTCTCGACATATACAATATGGAAGCCGAGAAACATAAGTGGACTATTCGTACAAAGAACATGTTGACGGGAAAGTAGACTCCAATGAATTGAGAGATTACCAAATGGAATTCGATGGTGAATGAAACAAATGTTATGAGTGGGGAGAACGATAAAATTTTATGGTGAGGGTGCATATGATGTATAAAATGGCGACAGGTTTAGAATTTAAACACATGAGCGCTTGATCCTTTTTAAAAGACAATGATAAGGATTTATTTGGTACCTTTTTAAGGGGTCATTTAAGCCCAAAATCGTATTAATATGATCAAATATTGCCTCAAATTGTTTCTTTTTGCATTTTATGTACTTGGGACGGAAAATCTGGAAATTGACACTTTTTGGGCGTATTTGAACGAAAAAGTGAAGAAAACGACGAAGTCGCGAAATTCTGTCAGACATGGAGATCTGACGGCGTCACACGCTACAACGTGATGCCGTCACTTGTTGCTAAAGATGGATTTTTGGCTCAAGATTAACAAGAGACGCCTCAGATGAATTCTGAAGACCTACAACCTGACGGCGTCAGGTGTTATTTGAAGATGAGAGTCACGTGTTAAGCTAACAAGAGACGGCCCAGACACTTACTAAAGGACGGCGTCAGAAGATATAAGGTGACGCCGTCATAACGGTGACTTGCACAAGACGAAACCCTAATCACGGCGAGCTGACGGCGTCACAACCTATAAGGTGATACCGTCACAACCTATAAGGTGACGCCGTCAGAGTTGTAAATCTATATATACTTTCATATGTTTTTCATAATTCGTGTAACATCTTGGAGTAGGGTTTTGTGGACGAATTTAGCAGCTTTTGTAAGGGTTCTACAGCCCTCAAAACACATGTTTTATTGAAGATAAGTTATCCGTTTAATCATTCAATATGTCTATGTGTTGTTTGATTACTTGTTTACCTTCTCTTCTAGCTTAGATTTATTTATGTTTGCTTAGATCTAATGAAACCTAGTTGTTGATGATTGATTTGTCGTCTCTTGTTTAATTGATTGCCTCGCGTTAGGCTAAGAAAACTGGCTGACCTCTTTTATGTAACTAGCTTGAACGTCTTAGAAAAAGCAACCGTAGAGTGCACTATTGGTTTTTCTCGTTGTATTTATTGCATGAATTGCGGCTTGTAGATCCTAGAAAACTTAATAGACTTTAAGGTTTTTAGGGGAGACTAAGATTCATAGAGTTGGGGACTTCGGCACCTCCCCACGACCAATATTAAGGAATACAGCACTTCAATTAAAACAAGGACGTGACAATTCGATAAATCAGTAGGAGATAACTAGGGAGTAATTAATCTAAGTGAACACACTTTTCCCTATCATAAGAAGTCACCAAATTTACTTTTTCTTGTTTAATTAGTTTAATTTCAAGTTATAATTAGTTTTTGGGTTAGTTGACTAACAACTAATTCCGCCCACTCTTTCAAAACCCGAGATTTTAATTGCTTTCATAAAATATAAAACACAAAAAGAATCATCCCTCACCTCTAGATCTATCTCGTCATACATCTTGACCTAACGACACTATTCCCCTAGAGAACGAACTTTCCTCCGAGTCTTACCTATACTACACTACAGTGATTAGATACACTGCATAGAGGATTGTAAAACTTCCTTGCGAGGGTTACAATTTTCGCATAAGACAAGCACAAGTGGAAAAATCCCGAGTCGACATTGGCAAGACGAAATCGTCTTCGGGTTACGGACGAGGAACCCGAGCATTTTGGATAAGACACGTTGCCCAGACGACATGTACCGAATTTCTAAGAGTCAACGTTCGTCAAATTCGACCGCTAGTTCCGGTTCAAACCCGACAATGTTTCAAGAAATGATGCAACAACAATACGAGTTAGACCGCAAGACAAAGATGGATGTTATCGAACGAGAGTCACTCGTGAGAGTTAATTTATATGAATTTCAAAAGATTGCCGAGGAGATACGAGTGCTACAAATGAACACAAGCAAGATGGATCAGATCGACGCGGCTATCGTCAAAGCCCAAAAAACACGAATCCGGGCAAAGTATCCAACCGAAGAGTAGTTCACTTTATGTATTTCTATTTTTATGTAACTTTTTTTTATTGATATAATGTTTTTTTTTTTTTTTTTTTTTTTTTTTTTTTTTTTTTTTTTTTTAATGAAGTTTATTTTAGTTAGTATTGTGTATGTTTTATTTTATGTAAATGAAAAAAAAAGGCCAACGGCACCACATTTTCTGGTGCCAACGGTAACGGCACAAAATGTGGTGCCAAAGGGTTTCCGGTGCCATAGAGTGTTTTGCTGACGTGACACTGGTTTTTGCCAACGGTACCAGGCCAACGGCTCCACGTCACACACTGTTCTTAAGTTTTGGGTTATGAAAGACCCAACATAAGTCATTGCAGGACCCTGGTCATTTGTATTTCTAAATCATTTCCCATTTCGAGGTTTTTTGACATAAGAAAAACTAAATATATATTTTTGGAGTTAGCCGATATTGAGAAAAAGGTTTCTCGTTTTTCAAATTAATTAATACAGAAAAAACCTAAATATACGCATGTACTCTCCAGTTATTTTTCAGTTGTTTTGGACTTTGGAGTATATTGTAAATAGAAAAGCTGACGCATACATATTTAGTTAATTATTTTGTATCAGGTCCACTTGTGTTTGTATAAGCCTAGTCCATTATTAGTCTAGAATCACCCTTTGTAAATTATAAATCCGGTTGTTATCTCTTAATGAAGGCAAATAAATAATACCTTCAATAGGAAATTATCCTTACATACGTCCTCTATTTCTTATATACCTAAATCTCCGTTTCTCACTTTACAATATCCTCGTTGGAGTAATGCTATGTATGATGAGTATAATGCGTTGATTAAAAATGGTGCTTGTATTCTTGTACCCAGGCCCTCCGGTGTTAATATGGTTCGTTGTATGTGGTTATTTAAGCATAAGTTTCATGTTGACGGGTCTTTGAGCCGCTATAAGGCTCGCTTGGTTGCTAATGGAAGTAGTCAACAACTTGGTATTGATTTTGATGAGACTTTTAGCCTGGTTGTCAAACCGGCTACCATTCGCACTGTCCTTAGCCTTGTGGTCTCTTGCAAATGGCCAGTTTACCAGCTTGACGTTAAGAACGCTTTTCTTAACGGTGATCTATCTGAGACAGTCTACATGCATCAGCCTCCTGGTTTTGTTGATTCTCGGTATCCTCATCATGTTTGTATTTTGCAGAGATCTATATATGGTCTGAAACAAGCACCTCGTGCTTGGTTTTAGAGGTTTGCAGGTTATGCCACACGGGTTGGATTTTACCACAGTCGATGTGAGTCTTCATTATTTATTTATTGACATGGCTATGAGGTTGCTTATTTACTTATTTATGTGGATGATATTATTCTTACAGCTTCTTCTACTACTCTACTCCCGCAGATTATTACTTCATTACATAGTGAGTTTGACATGACTGATCTCGGGACACTTAATTATTTTCTTGGTATCTCTGCTGTGCGTCATTCTACCGGATTTTTTTGTCTCAAAAAAAGTATGCTCTTCAGCTTCTTGAGCGTGCTCACATGGCTAATTGTAACTCTTCTCGGACTCCAGTTGATACGGAGTCTAAACTGGGTCCTGAAGGTGTTCATGTTCAGGATCCTACTTTGTATCGCAATCTTGCAGGTGGGCTTCAGCATCTCACATTTACACGTCCGGATCTATCTTATGCAGTACAGTAGATTTGTCTTTATATGCACGATCCACGGGAGCCTCATTTCACCGCTCTCAAACATATCTTGCGATACGTTCAGGGGACTTTGGATTTTGGTCTACACTTATACTCATCCTCCCTACTTCCCTTGTTGGATATACAGATGCTGATTGGGCAGGTTGCACCTCTACACGGCGGTCTACTTCAGGTTACTGCGTTTTTCTGGGTGATAATTTATTATCTTGGTCATCCAAGCGTCAGCACACCCTCTCCCGTTCTAGTGCTGAAGCTGAATATCGGGGTGTTGCTAATTTGCTTCGTGAGTTACATTCTCCTCTATCGTATGTGATGCGGATTTTGCAAAACACAAGAAGTTTTACAATCCTCATAGGCAGTGTACCTAACTGTTGTAGTGTAGTATAGGTAAGATACGGGGGATTGATCGTTCTCTAGGGGAATAGTGTTGTGAAGGCCGAAGTGTATGACGAATTAGGTCTAGATGTGTAGGATGATTCTTTTTGTATTTTTAAAATTTTTGAAAGCAAATTAAAATATCTTGGAGTTTGAAGAGTGGGTTTTTAAAACTATTAATTAAACTAATTAAAACTAATGAAACGGAAAATAAATGGTGGTAACTCTTATGATAGATAAAGGTGCTCACTTATATTATCCTTACTCCCTAGTTATCTCTTATTGATTAGTAGAATTATCACGTCCTTATTATAATTGGCGCGTTGTATTCCTTAATACTAGTTGTAGGGAGGTACCGAATGCCCTAACTCTATGAATGTATAAGTCTCCTTTAAGAATCCTAAGATCATTAAGAATCTTAATATCAACAAGCCACAAATCATGCAATAAATACAACAAAAATAAACATCTAGTGTACTCTAGTGTCGAAGCACTTAGTCGGATGTACAAGCTAATACATTTAAAGATTAAGCCAGTTTTCCTACTCCTAACGTGAGACAACCAATTAAACAAGAGACGACAATCAATAATTAATAACTAGGTTTCATTCAAATCTAAGCAAACACTAAGTTATTTTTCCGAGCATGTTAAAGGGAAGAGAAGAAATACATATAGTCAAACAACACATAGACATATTGAATGATTAAAGAGGAATCACTTATCTTCAATGAAACATAGGTTTGATGGCTGGAAAAAGCCTTAGAAAACTCTGAAATTCATCCTAGGGTTTACCTCTCCAAGATGTTACACGAATAATGGAAAACATACGAAAATATATATAGTATTACACTTGTGACGGCGTCACTTTATGGTTGTGACGCCGTCAGCCCGCCGTCATTAGGGTTTCGTCTATAGCTGTGTCGCCTTTGTGACGCCGTCATGTTGTGATGTGTAACGCCGTCGCGCACTGTTTCTTTGGTGGTGACGCCGTCAGCTCTCAAGCCATTATATTTATCTGACCCGTCACTTGTAAAGTTTGCATCAAATCTTCATGTCGAAATGCAAGTGACGGCGTCACGTTGTAGCTTGTGACACTGTCAGGACCCCTTTTCCTGACAAATTCGTGACTTGGTCGTTTTCTTCGTTTTCTTGTCCAAATAGTCCAAAATCATGCTCGTTTCCATCTTTTGCTTCCAAAGTTCCTTAAATGCGAAAAGAAATGATTTAGGGTAATAATTGATCAAATATATATGAGTTTAGAGTCTAAATGACCCCCTAAAAATGCACGTTTTAAATCTTTATCAAATATCCCTACACTTGGGATTTGCTTGTCCTCAAGCAAATGTGCTTTTATCCTAATCAATTTACAAGTTAGGGGGAATTTAGCATTGGTCTAAAAGTAATTACAACATAACTCGTTCCATAATAGTCATAACAAGCACGAAAATTATATACTAGCACCTCACATAAAGTGTTTAGATCCTCACATCTCTTGGGTGTATAAGTTGTATAACATGTATGGAAACGGGAAAATAAAACACTCTCTACCTATCATAGCACATAGATTACCATTGGCTTGATAGCGGATCAAACCTCCACCGCTTTGGCGTAAGCACCTAGGATAAACTATCAAAGAGGACTTTTAAAGGGTTGTAACGTTAGGTGTAAGGGTAAGGAAAACACGATTTTGTGGATATAGGAATTTTTTACTGGTGGCAAGTCAAAACGTGGCGTTGCTAAGCCAAGACTCGACTCACTAACTTCTAATTCTTTTTGTATTTTTCTTGACTCTTTCTTGACTCAAACAAAAGATAAAGGCGGGATGGTAGTCATTTTTTTCCCTTACACTCTTGCCCTACCATCCGCAAAATAATACATCCATACATAAGGGATTTATAGTTACATCCCTACACTTGAACTTTTAAATAAATAAACTAACTAACGACCCGATTTAAGAGGATCACAAAACGTACATATAGGGGTAATGATTTTGACATCCTTCCCCATTACTCCATAATAAATAATACTTAACCCATGAGTCCCAATAGTCCCAAAACTATATTTATAAGATATGACTCGACTTAGCAACCATGTAATCAACTAGACAATTAACAAAGGGTTTAACAAATATGTTGTAACAATAATGCACTAAAGATGAGTGCATACAAGGAAGGCTAAGGCGATTTTGGTGTAACATTTGGGGGTGGATTGTAAACAATGCTCTTTATTAATATTTCGGAATCCACCAAAATATCACGAGAACTGCGAAAAGGATGGGCTCAGAGGGGTTAACTAGGGGTATCTTGTATTAAAAATTAGTACATAGCAAGGGTGTGGGGTAATTACTTGACCAATGTAGCCAATGTAATTATAAAAACAGGTTTAAAACAAGGGTTATCCTAATGCCTCTTATCATTTAGTCAATCCTAATCACACGAATGCGATCTCACTAGCGATCTCGGAATGCATCACAAAAACAAGTTCTAGAATCTATATACTACCGGTACACTCATAAGCATTAAAGGTGAATGCTTTTTTTACATATCTAAAGGCGAACCTCACATTTTTGGGGTGAGAATTTTTGAGTGGTAGGGTTTTTGTGCTATCTATATAATTCCTATCCATGAGACGCTTATTAAGACTAAAGTTTCATTCGTATATGTCATAATTTTTTTTTTAAATTTGGTGCTAAAATTACATTTACAAGTATTTCTTTCGGTTTATTACACAATTACTTAAAAACAAAACAAATAACAAATGAGTTCTAGTTTCTAAGGTGTCCCTTTTTACCCTCCCTACACTTAAATTGAACATTGTCTATAATGTTCTTGACAAGTACTAAAGATATGATAACGGGAAAAATAAAATAGATAAAATAAAGTAGTACTCCCCTGATTTGCTCGGTATGGACGGAATAGAAATACAGTTAAATCCTTCTCCAAGAAGATCTAAGTGCATATCACGTTCATTACTTTCTTCTTGTCCAATATAACATGTAAATTTATAAGAAAACGAACACGAAACCTCGCATAAAATCGGCGGTAAACACTGTATATAATAAAATTAAATCCTAGAAAGCAAATAAGATATAATGCTTGCAAAATAAATGTTTACAGAAATCTGGAAATTTAAAAATTCTGGAAATTTTCAAAAATTAAGTTTCGACAGAAAAAACAAAAATCTTGAAAACTGTTTTGCTACAGTGCATGACGCCGTCAGGATAGACCTGACAGATTATTACGTTTTGTTTCCTGGAAAATTTCTGAAAAAATCTAATTATTAAAACCTGGAATTTTCTACAAAACACTCATTGTGACTCGATACAAGCATTTGACTCAAACAAACACACAAATACGATAGAATATATATGCTCATCATATATTGTAAATTCTCATGTTCGAATTTCGTTCTTTTAAAACAAATATGAACTTCCCTACACTTATCTTTTTGTAAAATACCTTTATATGTAATTAAGACGAGGTTAAAAACAAAATAAAGCATTTCCACAAATTATTTTCGAAACATGAAAATTAAGCAATTATGATTAAGCATATATGGCACAAACAAATAAATAAAACATCAAACAATTAAAAACACGGGTTGCCTCCCAAGAAGCGCTTGTTTTTGTTTGAGTCTCGAGCCTGACTCTACCCCTATTTAATGGATATAAGGGAGGTTTCCTCTACACTTAAAATGAAGTGCGGGTGATAGTAGCGATACACACCCTTAGGATATAAATATGCCACGTGAGGTGAAGGAGGTGTGTGAATGGTCAAAGGATCTACTACCTTCATCCTAAAACTACCTGGACTATATGGGTTGATGGGTCGGTCGGGGTCTTTTTCATCTCCTAGATTTATATTTAAGGATAGGAAATTAGGTATCGGTTTTGGTTGAGGCTCCGGTTCATCAACACTATGAAGTTCCCTAGAACTAAGAGAAAGGTTATGACACAAGTATTCAAACTTATATCCTCTATTTGTGTTTGGTCCAAGAGTTCTACCTCCATTGGGGTTCCTATAGTCTCTTCTACTTCTTCCGGGTAAGTCACGGGTGGTGTGTTTTCCTTAAATGATGGTAGGATTTGTAGGGTATTTAGTGGGCTTGGATTTCTAACCTCATTCTCCATAGTATCTAAATCATCTATATATTCATCATGTGTTTTGGTAGGATCTAACCCAAATGCACTCCTAAGTATCTCAAATCCTTCTCTAGCCATTTCAAATTCTAAGTCCGATTCATAAGAATCATTCTCAATAACTTGATCACTATGTTTCATTTTCCTAAAGGATTCCTCATGAGTGTCATATGTTTTGGTGAAATCTATCCCACGCATGCAACTAGGTAGCTCAACTCTAACCATCTCACAATCTTAGTCCGATTCAAAGTCTATGTTCTTAAAAACTAGGTCTTTTTGTTCATAGTGCCTATAGTCGGATAAATCCTCCTCATTTATTTCCTCATATTGTGATATATACAAACCCATAAATTCATTCAACTTATGGTTCACGGTTAGGAAGCTTTCCACAAAATTTTTCCAAAGGGTCTCACTAAAAGGAGTTGATCTTAACAATGATTGTTTAATAGAAGCCACACATACACATAATTCATCAAACCCATATAACTTTACCCCCATCTCCTCTTGGATATCTCTAAGATCACTGATTCGATATTTTTGTAGTATTTTATTTTTCCAAGGGTAAAACTCAACGAATGCGTTTTCCCCGGGTCGTTTCCCAACGAAGGTCGAATATCGAGTTGTCGTTAACGTGTCGAATACGTGTGGTGAATGAGTGAAAAAGAGTGATTGATTTGTGATTTTATACTACGAATAATGAAATTATAAAAGAAATTAACTAATTAATCTAATGAAACAATTAAACTAAGCATACGAACTTTAAAACGAAAATTTGAATTTAAAAACGTTACGCGACGAATTATAAAACGTAAATAAAAATAATTTTGTGAAATTTAAAACCTAAAAATAATTTTCCTAGATTAAAAATGATAAAAGAAAATTTTTGGAAAAAGAAAAATATTTTTTTGACTTTTTAATAATTTTTTTTATGAATTAAAAACTAATTAAATCTATTTAAATGATTTAAAAATAGTAAAACTAATTAATAAAATCTGAAAATTTTTGAGTAATTTTAATTTTAAATAAGAAATTTAAGAAAAATAATTTCAAAAACTGATTATGTCTAAATAAGTTGAAACAGTAAAATAAGCACTTGGAAATAAGCTAGAAATAAGCTAAAATAACCCAAAAATTCTAAAAAGCTAAAAACTGAAGTATTATACTACTGGAAGCATAAAGAAACTGGAAATGAAGAAATACGCACACAGAATAAGCTACAAATAAGCTGAATAGTTGATAATCAAATTAGATTTAACACAGCTATGGTCCTACTTTGACAGTCCAAATAAGCAGTCTAATAAGCTATAAGCTAAAACCTAGTGGGGGCAAAAGACTCCCAATACTACTAGCTACTCAAAACAACTTTAAAATCCAAGTTCCAATCTAAATTGCTATTCTAAATTGACCCTTGAAAAGTAGCTAGTAGGACTGCATATGGAACAAGTTATAGCAGACCAAAAAGAAGCCAGTTACAGACCTGTATTAAGCTATCTAAACAACCTCAAAACTTAAATCCCAGATATCACACCAAAAGCTTATTATGATAACTCACTGTAGACTAAATTTCAAGGCTAAAGCTTAATGAAATAAGCTACAAAGTATCTCAGATCAACAGTGCAGAAAAAACAGGTCTGCATACAAATTTTGACAGCAGAAAGATGAAAAGTGCAGTCCTAGTCTAAACTAATCCAAGAGTTGCAACCTCTTTTTAACATCTTAGATGAACCTCAAAAATTGTCGCAATGAAATTCTTAGCTACTAACAAACAGTTCTAAAATAAAAACAGCTTAAGAATTAATGCAATTCACTCTAAACTGATACTAATCTAAAACTACAAAAACAACCAAGGATAATGGACAATAAAAAAAAAAATAGCAACAATAAGCAGCACTGGAAAACTTAATGAAATAAAACTTACACCTTATCCTAGCTTAAACGAAGTGATCTCATAACTCAGTTCTTAACCCAGGCTTATAAGCCAATAACAATATACCCCATATCAGCTTCTATACCAGCTTATCCAATCAGCTTATCCAAACACCTTAACTTGTTGAGTTTTTGTTTGACTTTTGTGAATTAATGAATTCAGGACAGAAATGGTCTTAAATATAGCTTTCAGTAGCTATGAAGTAAAATTTAAACTCAAAAGTTTTAGAAAACAGCTTATAAATAAGCTAACTTATTTATTATTATTATTTTTTTTTGAATGATGATAAAAAAAAAACAATTATAATAACTAAAATAAAATAATGAGACAAGTAATTAAAACAAAGCTGAAGTAAAATTTTTCATTAAACAAAATTAACGATTACAAAAAAATAAAATTCTGATACAACCAAATTTAAATTGACTGAAATTTTAAATGACAATAAAACGATTAAAATTAAAACATTTCTAACAAAAAAATTACAAGCCCCCATTTGAGAAGAAATCCCCACTATTTATAGGCCTCGATCGATTCTTCTCGAGTGTCCACGCTGGCGATCCGCGTGCACTTGAGCTAATATCCACCCTTAGATTACATCTTGCTCACCAAGCTTCATCTCTGGCCGTACGATCATCATTGGTGCGTGTTCGGTCCAATCAACAGCTGCCACGCGTCATTCTTGGTGTCAGTAGCTTCCTAGAAGTCCGTGCAATGACAATCTTACCCTTAATTGTGGTAATTTTGTTCGGTAATACTTAGGGTTCATCGGTAAATAGTGAAATCTGGGTTGGGGAATATTTGGGCGCGTTTAAGTGTGAGAGATAAGTGAGGTGAGTTTGTTATTTTTTTGTTTTGACCGAAGACTTTTATCTTTTGACCGGGGTATAGGATTTAGATGGGAAGGTTGGGCTCGGTTAAGGAATGAAGGAGGAATGGGCTTTTAGGATGGTGTGGGCTAGGTGGGTTATGGGGTATTTAGGTTGGGTTAGTTTTAATAGATTGGATTGGAAATACAAATCCGGTTGTGGTTATAGGATGTTTAAGTTTTGTGTTTAATCAAAAATTCAAGGACCAAAATTTGCAAAAGCTGAAATTCCAAGGACCTATTATGCCAATCTTGTAAACTTAATCCAAGGCTTCTTTTGTCAATTGATGAAACTTCAAGGGTTGACTTTGACTTTTTTGCTTCCCGGCATCGGCTAAAAATACACTTCCATATCTCGTGCTCGGTTTCCCGGTCTTTTGCTTGATTTTGTCCTTTTCTTCGATATCCGTGCCTGCATATGTAAAAACACAAAAATACAATATATTTGGCATTTTGGTCGGGTTTTTGGTCTTTTTGGGTCCGGTTTTGGTCTAGAAATGGTATGTGTTTAAGCGCATACCAAAATTCCCCCAGACTAAGATATTGCAATGTCCTCATGCAATGTTAAAAAACACGTTTTTGAAACCAAAAATTTCCAATCTCTTTTTACTAACTTTGAGAAGTAGCAAAATTTTCAAAAGAGATTAAGAAATCTTAAAGTTCTAAAAACTCCCCATTTTTCCTTTTATTCTATTTTTGTATTTTCTTATTATTCATGTGACGGCTTTGTTGACAATCATTATCTTTCGATAATTTTTAGGGTCTTCGAGTAGGAAACACGACTCATGAAGAAGTGACCATACGGATAAAATTCGTCGTCCCCGATTTTTCACGAGTCCCCAAACTAAGCTTAAAAACGAAATCATTGTTATTTACAAGTTAGATTGCCAACACTACTCAGAAAGCTAATTGTGGACACCTTGTTCCCAAATTCCTATTTTCCTCTATTTATTTTATTTTTGGTGAGAAATGAATTTCTTCAAATTCTCGTTTTGATAATTTTTAATCCGATAAAGATACCTAGTTTAGACGCTAAGTAGTTTCCAAACCTTCCCTCGAAAACCGTTGCATACAAAAATGAGGTCCACATCAAGGTCTCTGATTTAACACGATTTTGAGGATATCCCTTTTATTTGCGACCGAAACAACTCATCTACGAGTCCAGAGACGGAAGCCTTTATTAGGATACCTCGGAGTCGAAATTTGGCATTTTTAACATTATTAAGCACATATTATTATTGATCCTTGGCCTTTTATAACAATCACAACATCGGCTGCGAACCGGCAAGATGTGATAGTCTATTATGACCTTGGAATTTTTCCTCTGCCTTTATTAGAAGTCTACAACATCGGCTGCGAACCGGCAAGATGCAGAAAACTTTTTATGGCTTTGGATTATTATTATTATTCATTATTCATTATATATTTTGCCAAATCCCGAGTCCTACGGCTTTTATAACAATCCCAACATCGGTTGTGAGCCGGCAAGATGGAATAGTCTATTACACCGTAACACTGGCAGTACCTTGATGTGTACCCAACCTTCATAAGCAAGAATTCTCTAAGGAAGAAATAAAAACTAAATTTCGCCAAAACCAAAATAGCTTTAATTATTTATAGAGTATTATTTTTGGTGAAACAAGCTGATGGGAACAAAAAGCCACAAATAACTTCGATGAGCTCTAAAGAGAACCACTACTCCACGTTTAGCAATCTAACTTATAAACAACTCTATCATTTCTCGTTCTTCGCAAATTTAAAATCTTAAATAATAAGATCCGCGAATGCTTAGCCTTATAATCAAGCCATGCATATATAAAGTCGAATACGGGAACTTGCAAATTCTTAAAAAGAATTCGCATTTTATAGCTCCTTATGTAAAAGACTAGCACGAGCTTATAGATTATAAATGGTTAAGGGGACAAGCTAGGGCTCAACACGCCCGATCAAGTCAGAATTTTATTCCTACTCTCTCCAGCGGAAAATCAACAAAAATGTCAAAATTATTATATTTTTGCACAAAAATTTTTAAAATTTTCTCATTTTTTTGAATTTTTTCAATTTTGGAGGAAAAACGGGGTTGCATGAGAAAACGGCAAAAATGCAAGGCAAAAAAAATCGAATCGAAAGATTACCCCCCCAGACTAAAACGAGACATTGTCCTCAATGTCTTAAAGGTAAGGGTATTCTACATAAATCTAAGGCCGTTTATTAATTATGCCAAAAGATAGATGCAAAACGATAAGATTTAGGATATCGGATGAGCAGCGAATGATGAAACTCGAGTAGCGTGAAGGAAACTACGAGCACGAGAGTCTTCATCATCGGGCATTCCTGGACATATCACAGAAAACACGAAACACAAGATACGGAAGAGGGGATCCCTCCTCATGTTTTATTAGAAATAAGATAAGAAGATAAGCATGGGGTGCCTCCCACGAAGTGCTTGTTTTTGGTAACCGAGTCACATGAGCTTGACTCGACCCCGAATTTATTTGTCCTTGGGGGAGCATGTGGAAAAGATAATCTCCATCGGACTTTCGTTCAAGATGTTTGGATAAACAGTGAAGCATACGAAAGTTCCACTCCGATGAGATACCCGCGGTATTTTATAGAAAGAATAACTAGAAGTGGTAATACCGGGGTCAAAGGTAATATCCTCACTCCCGAAGGAGTGAAGGATGGGAGAAGGCACAACATATGTGATGAAGAGCATAAAGATGTTGATGATGATCATAATAAGCTCTTCATCATCAGTAGAAATTTTCTCAAAAGTCTCGGGTGGGAGGGTTGGGATGAAATCTTCATGAGAAGGTATGCCTCCCCCCAGACTAGAATCCTCCTCCGGATCAAAATAGAATTGATCGTATTCCGGAGGAGATATGTAATGAGTGAGTTCACCAGAGAACTCCTTATGAAGAGAATCAATCATATGATGATTTGTGAGCTCAGGTTCCGTCACAGACTCATCACTTTCCTCCATCTGACTATCAAAGATTAGATTATCCGAAATCAAAGTAAACCCCGATTCGAATTCAAACAGAGGGTTGGTGATAGTTGTTTTGAAAGTTTCGGGAACAAGGTCATCAAATTTCTTTGGAAGATTGATTTCAACTTCCTTCGGAGGGAGAGAAAGAGATGGCTTTTGGTCTAATAATTTTTCAAAAAGAATATCTCCCTCCGGATTAAGACAAGAATCATCAATTTCCGGTGAAATTGGAGATTTATCAAAACACACCTCGACCTCTTCCCTAGAGATAACATTTTCTTCCATCGTAGGAGAAAGATGGGAAGAGTCGGAATTAAGAATCTCGATGTGATAGACTTGTTCTGGAGGTGGGACAAGAGGTGTGCTCTTAGAGCTAGCAATTTCCACCGCTTCCGTTGTAGTCTCCGATTCGTCTTCATCATGTCGCCCAAGAATACTCTTAGAATTTGCAGCACAACACTCAAACCATTTGCTCGATCCAGGATTGAATTTCGTAGCCTTGAGCTCAGCACGTTTTTCTGACATGCTCTTGACCGTGAATCTGGAAAGGTTGGGATCAACTCTTTTAGGAGCAATTACGGGATCGGATTTTTGATCAACCGTAGCGACATTGCATTTGTCGGTTTGAGGTTGCGAGTTCGGATTAATATTGAACGTGACTTTTTCCTTATCGACCCGCAAAGTAATTTCTTCACCATAAACGTCGATCAGAGCCCTCCCGGTCCTCAAGAATGATCTTCCGAGAATAAGAGGAACCCGGGGGTCGGCTTCGAAATCAACTACCACAAAGTCTGCAGGAAAATGGAACTGCCCCACTTTTACAAAGACATCCTCGGCTACACCTTTAGGAAGGGTGATGGACCGATCCGCAAGCTCGAGGGTCATGCAAGTGGGGGTGAGATCGGTAGAGACAATTTCTTCCAGATGGATAACGGCATTAGGTTGATGCTCGCACCAAGATCGGCCAAAGCGTGGCATTCAACCTTTCCCGGAAATTCACATGGGATGAGAAATTTTCCGGGATCTCCAAGCTTTTCCGGAAGCTTTTTGAGAATTGCCGCGGAGCAGTTTTCGTTCACTGGAGTTTTTGTCATTTCAAATAATTTTTCTTTATTGCTCAACAAACTTTTGAGTGTGGAAGTGAATTTAGGCATCAAGAGCAAAGCATCCGCGAAGCTTATATCAAAATGTAATTCTTGGAATATTTGAAAGAATTTTTCCATTTGACTCGAAGCTTTGTCACGGAGCTTTTGATCACTCAATCTCGAAGGATACGGAAGATTGGTCTTAACGGGAGCTTCTTTAGGAGCTTTTTCTTTTGGTTCAACATTTTTTGGTTTAGAATGATGGATGACCGGAGGTTGGACGTCTTCGGTTCCTCCGTTGTTAGTAGGAGGTTCCGTGTCCTTGGTCACCTCGGTCTCACGGACGACTACCTTGGGAGGTAGAGAAGAATCGGTGGTCGGAGCCGTGGGTCCATCATATGAAACACCGCTCCTAGTGGTGATCGCCTTAGCATCGCCCCTCGGGTTGGCGATCGTGTTGCTTGGAAGAGTAGTAGTACCCGAACCCGAGGGTCGATCATTTAAACGTTTGTTCAATTCGGTTATCTGATTAATCATCATTCTATTCATTTCCTCTTGTTTCTTTTGTTGTTGTTGGCTTTGAAGAATGAATTGCTTTAATAACTCATCCGAGGGCGATGGGTTTGGCACAAATCCTTGATTTTGATTGTTTGGAAGATTTGGCCCTTGGTTGTTTTGAACAAAACCTTGGTTGTTTTGAAAATTCCCCTGATTAAAATTTCCTTGGTTCGGGGCTTGGTTAAAATTCCCTTGGTTTTGATAAACTTGATTGCCCCGATTTTGATTTTGATTATTTGGAACATTACCGTTTTGCATTTGCTGATTTTGATTTGGTGGGAAACCGGGTGGTCCGAGAAAATTGTTAGAACGGTAGCTGAGGAGATTACGGTCTCCTTGAGGTTGGTAACCGTTACCACCTTGATTGAAATTTCCAGAAGCAGCATACACATTCTCTTGAGTGTAGCTACCGGAGGCTGGGCACTCGAAATATTGGTGAGGACCACCACAAGTTTCACAACTATGGTTAACAACATTGACTTGATTGTTGTTGTTTTGAGTTGAAACCTGATTTTGATGAATTCTCAAGATAGCCGTAGACAAATCATTCATTTGTTTAGAAAGAGCGGCTATCTCGGAGGTAGAGGAATCAGTGCTAGATCTTGTTGACTCATTCCTCTCGGCAGAGGAATCCCAAAAATTATGGTGGGCGGTCATGTTTTCAATAAGATCATAGCACTCTTCGGGTCGACGTTTCATAAACGTACCACCGGCAGCAGCATTAATCGTATCACGGTGTCGTAATGTCAAACCGTTATAGAAGGTATCTATAATAGTGACCAATAACATATTGTGGTTCGGACACCGATCAATCGACAACTTGTAGCGTTCCCATGCCTCAAACAATGATTCATCGGGTAGCTGACGGAAATTGCTAATCTCATTCCTCAATTTCGTCACCATCGACGGTGAGAAATATTTCGCCAAGAACTTCGTAACCATTTCATCGAAACTACGAATGGAGTTCTTGGGAAGACGATCAAACCATGCGGTGGCATGATGCGTCAATGAATAAGGAAAGAGATATAGCCGGAGGGCGTCATCGGAGACCCCATGTTGTTTCATACTTTGGGTGACGGTTATGAATTTATCAAGATGCTTGTTCGCATCATCACCCGGCAAGCCATGGAATTGGCACGAATTTTGGACTTGTTGAATCATGTGATGCTTAAGTCCAAAATCGGCGGCTTGAATATTGACGGGGGCAATCGGGCCACCACGTCCGTGCATTGTGGGTTGGCACAGCTTCTCCATCGTTCGGAGATCGGGAGCTGGCATGTGATTATCACCACCCATCGGCGGGGGTTGATTGTGTGGTTCATCGGCCATTTCTTCAACGTTTGAGAAATGAACACGGTGATTGTGACGAATAATCCTCTCGGGATTTGATAATGGTGAAAGAAGAGGGTGAGAAGTAGAAGATCGGGTGTGCATACACCAAAAAGAAAACAAAAATAAAAATAAAAATAAAAAATCTTTTTGTATTTTTGGTTGGGAATTATTTTTGGCTTTTTTAATATATTGAAAAACAAAAGACTTTATTTTCTTTTTGGTAACCGTTACGTTAACCGTAACCGTTTCCTTTAAAACTACGCGCAGCGTGGCGGGAAGGCAAAGGTAGCTCCGAAGATGCTTAAAAACCCGCCTTCTTCAGCTCGACAATTTAATGTCAAGCTTCCTTAAACCCCGTAATTAGGTTGTAGTAATAAAGTAATCCGATAACGATCAATTTCACGATTTGTTTTGTTGTAATTTGGAATGGTTTACAACCGCCCTCCTTCAACGGAAGACCGAGGATTTATTATTAATGGTGAAAACACTTTAGGAAAAGTGTTTTTTAATTATTATATTTTTGTATTTTTTTTTTATTTTTATGAAAACGAAAACTTCCGAGGAAGGATCTTCAAAACACGATTCTTATGGCGAAACTCCAACTCTTTTCAAGCCTTCCCCGGCAGCGGCGCCATTTTTTGATTCGATATTTTTGTAGTATTTTATTTTTCCAAGGGTAAAACTCAACGAATGCGTTTTCCCCGGGTCGTTTCCCAACGAAGGTCGAATATCGAGTTGTCGTTAACGTGTCGAATACGTGTGGTGAATGAGTGAAAAAGAGTGATTGATTTGTGATTTTATACTACGAATAATGAAATTATAAAAGAAATTAACTAATTAATCTAATGAAACAATTAAACTAAGCATACGAACTTTAAAACGAAAATTTGAATTTAAAAACGTTACGCGACGAATTATAAAACGTAAATAAAAATAATTTTGTGAAATTTAAAACCTAAAAATAATTTTCCTAGATTAAAAATGATAAAAGAAAATTTTTGGAAAAAGAAAAATATTTTTTTTGACTTTTTAATAATTTTTTTAATGAATTAAAAACTAATTAAATCTATTTAAATGATTTAAAAATAGTAAAACTAATTAATAAAATTTGAAAATTTTTGAGTAATTTTAATTTTAAATAAGAAATTTAAGAAAAATAATTTCAAAAACTGATTATGTCTAAATAAGTTGAAACAGTAAAATAAGCACTTGGAAATAAGCTAGAAATAAGCTAAAATAACCCAAAAATTCTAAAAAGCTAAAAACTGAAGTATTATACTACTGGAAGCATAAAGAAACTGGAAATGAAGAAATACGCACACAGAATAAGCTACAAATAAGCTGAATAGTTGATAATCAAATTAGATTTAACACAGCTATGGTCCTACTTTGACAGTCCAAATAAGCAGTCTAATAAGCTATAAGCTAAAACCTAGTGGGGGCAAAAGACTCCCAATACTACTAGCTACTCAAAACAACTTTAAAATCCAAGTTCCAATCTAAATTGCTACTCTAAATTGACCCTTGAAAAGTAGCTAGTAGGACTGCATATGGAACAAGTTATAGCAGACCAAAAAGAAGCCAGTTACAGACCTGTATTAAGCTATCTAAACAACCTCAAAACTTAAATCCCAGATATCACACCAAAAGCTTATTATGATAACTCACTGTAGACTAAATTTCAAGGCTAAAGCTTAATGAAATAAGCTACAAAGTATCTCAGATCAGCAGTGCAGAAAAAACAGGTCTGCATACAAATTTTGACAGCAGAAAGATGAAAAGTGCAGTCCTAGTCTAAACTAATCCAAGAGTTGCAACCTCTTTTTAACATCTTAGATGAACCTCAAAAATTGTCGCAATGAAATTCTTAGCTACTAACAAACAGTTCTAAAATAAAAACAGCTTAAGAATTAATGCAATTCACTCTAAACTGATACTAATCTAAAACTACAAAAACAACCAAGGATAATGGACAATAAAAAAAAAAAAATAGCAACAATAAGCAGCACTGGAAAACTTAATGAAATAAAACTTACACCTTATCCTAGCTTAAACGAAGTGATCTCATAACTCAGTTCTAACCCAGGCTTATAAGCCAATAACAATATACCCCATATCAGCTTCTATACCAGCTTATCCAATCAGCTTATCCAAACACCTTAACTTGTTGAGTTTTTGTTTGACTTTTGTGAATTAATGAATTCAGGACAGAAATGGTCTTAAATATAGCTTTCAGTAGCTATGAAGTAAAATTTAAACTCAAAAGTTTTAGAAAACAGCTTATAAATAAGCTAACTTATTTATTATTATTATTTTTTTTTTGAATGATGATAAAAAAAAAACAATTATAATAACTAAAATAAAATAATGAGACAAGTAATTAAAACAAAGCTGAAGTAAAATTTTTCATTAAACAAAATTAACGATTACAAAAAAATAAAATTCTGATACAACCAAATTTAAATTGACTGAAATTTTAAATGACAATAAAACGATTAAAATTAAAACATTTCTAACAAAAAAATTACAAGCCCCCATTTGAGAAGAAATCCCCACTATTTATAGGCCTCGATCGATTCTTCTCGAGTGTCCACGCTGGCGATCCGCGTGCACTTGAGCTAATATCCACCCTTAGATTACATCTTGCTCACCAAGCTTCATCTCTGGCCGTACGATCATCATTGGTGCGTGTTCGGTCCAATCAACAGCTGCCACGCGTCATTCTTGGTGTCAGTAGCTTCCTAGAAGTCCGTGCAATGACAATCTTACCCTTAATTGTGGTAATTTTGTTCGGTAATACTTAGGGTTCATCGGTAAATAGTGAAATCTGGGTTGGGGAATATTTGGGCGCGTTTAAGTGTGAGAGATAAGTGAGGTGAGTTTGTTATTTTTTTGTTTTGACCGAAGACTTTTATCTTTTGACCGGGGTATAGGATTTAGATGGGAAGGTTGGGCTCGGTTAAGGAATGAAGGAGGAATGGGCTTTTAGGATGGTGTGGGCTAGGTGGGTTATGGGGTATTTAGGTTGGGTTAGTTTTAATAGATTGGATTGGAAATACAAATCCGGTTGTGGTTATAGGATGTTTAAGTTTTGTGTTTAATCAAAAATTCAAGGACCAAAATTTGCAAAAGCTGAAATTCCAAGGACCTATTATGCCAATCTTGTAAACTTAATCCAAGGCTTCTTTTGTCAATTGATGAAACTTCAAGGGTTGACTTTGACTTTTTTGCTTCCTGGCATCGGCTAAAAATACACTTCCATATCTCGTGCTCGGTTTCCCGGTCTTTTGCTTGATTTTGTCCTTTTCTTCGATATCCGTGCCTGCATATGTAAAAACACAAAAATACAATATATTTGGCATTTTGGTCGGGTTTTTGGTCTTTTTGGGTCCGGTTTTGGTCTAGAAATGGTATGTGTTTAAGCGCATACCAATCACTCAAATATTCATTGGAACAACAAGAAGCGAATCTATCAGTGAAATACAAGTGTTCCTCTATTGTTAATGATCTAAATGGAATTTCATCCGCCATGGTGACAAATGAAAATGGTTTTACAAACAAAGGGCACAAATGAAAGGATAGACAAAGAAAGCTAACAAAATAAAAAGGAAAATCTCACTTGATGGGAATCTAGTGAGTAGACCTAAACGAGATAGAAATCGAAACCTAAACTATTCTCCGGCAGCGGCGCCAAAAACTTGATGCGGATTTTGCAAAACACAAGAAGTTTTACAATCCTCCTAGGCAGTGTACCTAACTGTTGTAGTGGAGTATAGGTAAGACACAGGGGATTATTTTTGTATTTTTATAATCTTTTGAAAGGAAATTAAAATATCTCGGGGTTTGAAGAGTGAGTTTTTAAAACTATTAATTAAACTAATTAAAACTAATAAAACGGAAAATAAATGGTGGTAACTCTTATGATAGATAAAGGTGCTCACATAGATTATCCTTACTCCATAGTTATCTCTTATTGATTAGTCGAATTGTCACGTCCTTGTTTTAATTGGCGCATTGTATTCCTTAATACTAGTTGTAGGGAGGTGCCGGATGCCCTAACTCTATGAATGTATAAGTCTCCTTTAAGAATCCTAAGGTCATTAATACTCTTAAGATCAACAAGCCGCAATTCATGCAATAAATACAACGAAAATAAACATCTAGTGCACTCTAGTGTCGAAGCGTTAAGTTGGATGTACAAGCTAATACAATTAAAGATTAAGCCAGTTTTCCTACTCCTAACGCGAGACAACCAATTAAACAAGAGACGACAATCAATAATTAATAACTAGGTTTAATTCAAATCTAAGCAAACACTAAGTAATTTTGCCGAGCATGTTAAAGAGAAGAGAAGAAACACATATAATCAAACAACACATATACATATTGAATGATTAAAGAGGAATCACTTATCTTCAATGAGACATAGGTTTGGTGGCTGGAAAAAGCCTTACAAAACTCTGAAATTCTTCCTAGGGTTTACCTCTCCAAGATGTTACACGAATAATGGAAAACACACGAAAATATATATAGTATTACACTTGTGACAGCGTCACTTTATGGTTGTGACGCCGTCAGCCCGCCGTCATTAGGGTTTCGTCTATAGCTGTGTCGCCTTTGTGACGCCGTCATGTTGTGATGTGTGACGCCGTCGCGCACTGTTTCTTTGGTGGTGACGCCGTCAGCTCTCAAGCCATTATATTTATCTGATCCGTCACTTGTAAAATTTGCATCAAATCTTCATGTCGAAATGCAAGTGACGGCGTCACGTTGTAGCTTGTGACGCCGTCAGGACCCCTTTTCCTGACGAATTCGTGACTTGGTCGTTTTCTTCGTTTTCTTGTCCAAATAGGCCAAAATCATGCTCGTTTCCGTCTTTTGCTTCCAGAGTTCCTAAAATGCGAAAAGAAACGATTTAGGATAATAATTGATCAAATATATACGAGTTTAGAGACTAAATGACCCCGTAAAAACGTATGTTTTAAATCCTTATCAGTCTGCCACCCTTGTCTACTGTGACAATGTTAGTGCCATTTTATGTCTGCCAACCCTGTTCAACATCAGCGGACGAAACATATTTAGATCGACATACATTTCGTCCGTGAGATGGTTACTGCTGGTCAGGTTCGAGTTCTACATGTACCCTCTCGTTATCAGTATGCCGATATCTTCACCAAGGGAATGTCTTCAGCTTTGTTTGAAGAGTTTCATTCAAGTTTGAGCGTCCGACCTTCTCCCGCTTCAACTGCGGGGGCGTATTAGTTGATATATATTTGTACATCTTTAGTTAATTATTTTGTATTAGGCCCACTTGTGTTTGTGTAAGCCTAGACCATTATTAGTCTAGAATCATCCTTTGTAACTTATATATCCCGTTGTTATCTCTTAATGAAGGCAAGGAAATTATACCTTCAATACATTCATCCACACGCAAGGAAATAAACCACTCCCAAAACCCTATACGAGAAAGCAAATCGTAAACGCCATACGAACTTCACGGCATACACGTAGAAGGAAATCGATCATGGATGAAATCCATTTAAACGCACATTCAAATTATTGAAGTAAATACTAATCAACTTCAACTACATCTAATATATCGAAGATATTGGGAGATGCATATTTGATTTTGTTAAGAAATCGGGTTAGGATTTTCATTAGCCATTTAAAAAGCTAGACGTTGAATCAGTAAGTACTTGATGTTGGTTTGTTGGTGGGCCGGACGGTGGTGGTTCAGTCGGAGACGAAACTCCGGTGGTGGATGTTGCTAATTGAGAAGCTTTTAACAAATTTTTTGAGCTAATAGTTTGAGTTACAAAAATCACCTTTTGTTATTGGAATTAATTTTGGATGTCATTCATATTACATGCACATGTGAGTTATGTTTTTTTAGCGTTTGATAATGTGGTTTGTGAAGTGATTAGTGGTGACTGATTTGCTAATTGGTTAGCTGATTTAATAGTACATGATAATTAACATTGTTTTTGGTAATGGAGTTGGTAAATTTTGTTGTTGCCAAATTATATTTTGCATCATGAATGTTCATAGTTACAATATAAATGTTGTGGTTTCAGTTCGTAGTTTGTTAGTCTTACGTCAGTTTCTATATTTTCTTCACGAGACTTCAGTTTGTGAAGTTAATATCGAGTGTCAAGAAAATGCCTATCTTATGGTGCAATTATCAGATTTGTAGTCGAAACGTAGTCGAAACGAGTTTTCTCGATTAAAAACTTATCAAGTGTAGTTTTACGTAACGCGTTTTTATATTTTGTGATTATCAAAACGTTATAGAGATTGAAAAATGTAAATGACGTTTTTGACATTATTTCTATTAACAATCTCCCCCCTTTTGATGATTACAAAATATAAACTCATTTTAGGTAAAATTATGTTTTAATAAGTTTTTAATGAGTTTTCGTTTACTTCTCCCCCTTTTTGTAGAATCAAAAAGGTTTCGTCGATGTGTGTAGAGAAAAGAAATCGACGATGCAAGCGCCCCCCTGGTTGAGGGAACCGGGGAATCGATCAATGGTATTTTGCTACAAGAACAAGTTTGAATACAGGTGCAAGAGTATACATGTGCAACTCACAGAAACAGATAAGAATAAGAGAGGAGACAAAAGTCAGAAGCACTGGGACGATCCTGTAAATGCCTGGATGGTCCTGTAAATGCCTGGACGGTCCCATATATATGAGGGACCGCCGGGTATTTAAGGGACCGTCAGCAGTGGGTTAGAAAGAGATATGCAGAAATTAATAAGCAGACATAAATTTACACATTCATTAAACTAGAACAAAGTCATACATAAAGTATGACTATTACAACATAGTCCTACATAATATAGCTAGTCCTAGTAGGATAACTCTGGTCTTATTATAGAGCATGCATGATGTCTAAGGTTTGCGGAGAAAAGGTGGTGCGAGAGTGTTGTTAAAAGGAGGCGGAAAGCCGGAAGGCAAGAGGAGAGATGTGATGAAGTCTAGATCATTTTTGAGTTTTTGAAATAGGTTGCGATTGTGAATGCAACACACACAATAGCCTCCATGGGCATTGACTTGATCTAGAGTGGGATGAAGATTGGTTGGAGGATGTAGTTTTTGGGCAAGGATTATGTTTATAAGATTCAAGTCAACAAGATGGGAGAATTCTTGAGCCATGATTGAATGTGGAGTGGCATGATTTGTCACTTAAGGTGGATGTGGTGGTGGTAAAGGGTGGTCTTGTGGAGTGAAAGTAGGCTCTTTGTGAATGGGTGGAGATTCATTGGTAGGTCGAGAAGCAAAGAAGGAAAATGAGAAGGATGATGCTTCTTTGAAAGGGGTAGGTTGTGGAGTGAAGGTCGGGTGGTGTGTGTTTGAAGTGGTGGTATTTTTCATGAAATTGCCAAGGGTTTGTTTCTTACGCCATATAGGTTTGACGAAAATCCTAGGTTTTCTAGAGGATGACATTGAGAGGAGGAAGAAGAAGAAGTTATGCCATGAAGATGAATGAGGAGGATGAGGATTTAAATAGGGAGGAAGGTGCTAATTGTGGCAAAGCATGCATTACAAGTATTAGGAATTCAAATTATGTTTAACCATGTAAGGAAGTATAGGATGACCTAGAAGGAGGTTGGTCAAAGATGCAAAAACAAGAAATCAGAAGAGTGATAATGACTACAGAATAGCTGGACGGTCCCGTAAATGAGTGGACGGTCCTGTATATATGGGGGACCGTCCAACAATTAAGGGACTGCCACCAGAAGGTTCAAAATTTCGTCCAGGAGAAATTATTTCTAGTGTGTGTCTATATGCAACATATGTGGAGATGCGATTATCTCGACTCCAAAGAAAAGAAAACCTAAGAGATAATCCAAAGTCTCCTTAGTTCAATTTTGCTCATTTTTCCATGTCGAATTATATATTAGTTACATGATCCGACCAAGAATTTTGAGTTCATTATGCATGCATGAGAAAAGCGTTTTTGAATTGTATTAACAATGCAAGAATGATGATTTTCCTAAATGTGAGAAGTTTTGAGAGAAAGAATTGGGGTTTATCATCCACATAGAAAGTTTTTAGAGTTAGTTTTAAGCATGCAAGAACTATTTTTACGAGAAGTATAATCATTCTATTCTATATTCTTAAAAATTCCCCAATTTTGATTTTGTGCTCAATAGAACTCAGATTAGAAGGAAGAGACTTACAATGAGTTTAAGAAGAAGAGATGTGTTCCATCATTCGTAGTCCTAGACGAAGATAATAGTAAGGTTCCCGTTTGAGAGGTTTGTTGAGGATATCGGCAATGTTTTCTTTGGTTGGAATCTTTTCGATGGAGATGTTCCCCTTTTGCACATTTTCCCTAAGAAAGTGGTGACGATTTTCTATGTGTTTTGTGCGAGAATGTTGCGCGGGGTTCTTAGTTAAGTCGATGGCTCCTTTATTGTCACACATGATTTGGATGTCGTCAAGTGTGATGCCATAGTCTACGAGAGCTTGTTTTATCCATAGTGCTTGTTGACATGCCTTTCCAGCGCTTACATATTCAGCTTGGTCGTGGAGATAGCTAGTGCCGTTTGTTTCTTGGAGAACCAAGAAGTTAAAAAACAACTGATGAGGCGAAAAGTGTATCGCTTTTCGGGGGTCATTTAAGCCCTAAATCGTATTTATTTGATCAAATATTGCCCTAAATCGTTCCTTTTGTCATTTTAGGTACTTTGGAGAAGAAATCTGGAAAAGGAAGCATTTTGGACGTTTTTGGAGCATAAAAGTGAAGAAAACGACAAAGTCTCTAAACCATGCTGGAAACAGTGCCTGACGGCGTCACCCTTTGATAGGTGACGGCATCACGTGTTGACAAAAGAGGTGGATATTGATTACTCATGACGGGCCAGAACCATTTTGGAGCTAGGAGTTGACGGCGTCGCGTTTTGTGATGCCTAGGTGGTCACGGTTTAAGTTAAAGAGAGACGGCCCAGAAAACCTTGAAGGTGACGGCGTCAGGATTCAACCTGACGGCGTCAGATGATATAGAGTGACGGCGTCAGAATGAAGGCTTGCACAAGAAGAAACCTTAGTGAAACCGTCACATGTTGATCAAGACAATCACAACTTACGTGCGGAGTAGCTGTCACTGTTTTGGCCATAAAATCTTCATACGAACTCGGATTTGGGTGATTCAAAAGGCCACGCGAAGAGGACAAAAAAATATTTGATTTAGTGAAAACGTCGAGCTGACGCCGTCACTTGTAAGAGCTGACACCGTCAAGCCTTGCCGACAGAAACATTGCCTATAAATACAACATTATTACTTCACTTTTTGTAAGCCCTAAACCCTAAGTCCGATTCTAGGGTTTAGGTAGGTGTTTTTCCAGCAACTTAGAAGGTCTTAATCACTCCATAAACATCTTGTAATGGTGTGTTGATTCTATCTTAATTATGTCTTCCATTATTATTGTTGCTTGTTCTTCATTGATTATGTTTTACTAAATCACCTAGTGTTTACCTATGATTGTGTGAAACTTGTGTATAACTAATTAGATCTTATTGATTTCTTGTTGATGTGTGTGTCCATCTCCATCAATTAGGGCGTGACAACTTCAATAGATCTAGTTGGTTTAGTTTATAATTCTTGCTTCCTATTGTTTCTTGTTTTGATTGGGTGATATCGATGTTAGGCTTAAGAAAACTGGCCAACCTCCTATATGGTAACGTGCTTGAACGTCTTAAGAAGCATGAACCAAGGTGTACTAAGGTTAATTGGTTGTATTTAATGCATAAGCGAATTCTAGTGATCCCATGTTAGGAGCTTCTTAGCCGGCTCGACATAGGAGTGAAGTAGGAGCTTATAGAGTTGGGGAAGATCGTACACACCCCCACGATTGGTATTAAGGAATACAACCCGTCAATTAAAACAAGGTGTGACAATTCAATAGGTAGAATTGGATAGCTAGCAAGGAGTAATATATCATAGGTAGACATGCTTCACTTCCCTTGTAGAACCCTAGTTTACTTTCCTTCACATTAGTTTAAGTAGTAGTTTTTGGGTTAGTTGATTAGCAACTAATTCCGCCTCTCCTTCCAAAACCCGAGATTTTTACTTGCTTTCCATAAAATATAAAAATACAAAAAGAATCATTCCTCACCTCTAGACCTAGTAGATAAATTTCAATCCTAACAAACACTATTCTTTGAGTTGAACGATCAATCCCCCGGTACTTGCCACTTCACTATACTACATCGGTCAGGTACACTGCCTGGTGGGGATTGCAAGCTTCTCGAGATCCCTCGAGAGGTAAAACCTGTTGTAAGGTCGCAAAACCACGCATCAACAACCCATGAAGGTACAAATGCCACTAGTACTTTTTCGATCCACATAATCTCCCGCATGATCAGAGTCGGCATATACTATAGTTTCTTTGTCGGTCCCCTTAGGATACCATAATCCTAGGTGCATAGTGCCTTTAATGTATCGGAAGATACGCTTAACCGCTTCAAGGTGAGAAGTTTTGGGATCTTCTTGGAAGCGAGCACAAAGATAGACACTAAACATGATATCGGGCCTACTTTTCGTTAAGTACAATAAACTAGCTATCATGCCTCTATACTTAGTGCTATCTACGGATTCACCCTCTTCATCCTTGGTGAGCTTTGTGTCCGTAGCCATGGGTGTTTTCATAGGCTTAGTGTCTTCTAATCCAAATTTCTTAAGCATTTCCTTAATATACTTAGATTGATTAGAAGAAAATTCCGTCTTCTAATTGTTTTATTTGTAGTCCAAGGAAGAAGTTGAGTTCACCCATCATGCTCATTTCAAACTCGTCATGCATGATTTTTGAGAATTCTTCACACATGTCTCGACAAGTTGAACCAAATATGATGTCATCGACATATATTTGAACAATTATGATGTTTGAATCTTTCTTCTTAGTGAAAAGAGTGTTATCTACCATTCCTATTGAGTAATCATGTTTAAGAAGAAAAGCTTTTAACCTATCATACCATGCTTTAGGAGCTTGCTTATGACCATATAAAGCTTTCTTGAGTTTATAAACATGATCGGGTTTCTCGAAATCAATGAATCCCGGAGGTTGTGCTACATATACTTCCTCATTGATGAAACCATTTAGGAATACACTTTTCACATCCATTTGGAATATCTTAAAATCTAATGCACAAGCGTAAGCGAGTCATATCCTAATGGAATCTAATCTAGCCATGGGTACGTAGGTTTCATCATAATCAATTCCCTCTTCTTGATTATAGCCTTGTGCTATTAACCTAGCTTTATTTCTAGACACAACTCCATTTTCGTCTAGCTTATTTCTAAATACCCACTTAGTTCCTATTATGGTTGTGTACTTAGGTCTTGGTACTAATTCCCAAACATCATTAGACTTAAATTGATTTAATTCCTCTTGCATTGCGATGATCCAACTTTCATCTTTCAATGCTTCATTTACGTTCTTAGACTCAATGATTGAAACAAAACAAAAGAAGTTGCTCTTTTCTTGAGATTGAGATCTAAGGGTTCTTTGGTTTAAATTTCCTATGACGTTGTCTAACCGGTGATTTCTAGATTCCTTAATGTTGGTGGTTTCATCTATTTCTACGGTTTCATTCGCATTGTTGATCCCTAAGTTTTTCTTGTTATCCTTGATGGTTTTCTCTTCATCTAAATCATCATCTACCAAAGGTGATGTTTTAGGTGGGGGAGGACTCTCATCGAATGTCACGTTGAGCGATTCTTCGACGGTCATTGTTTCCTTATTGAGAACTACATAGGCTTTACTATGTTGTGAATATCCTAGGAATACACCTTCGTAAGACTTTGGGTCAAATTTGGTGAGATAGTCTTTGGTGTTTAGTATGAAGCATTTGCTTCCAAACACTTTGAAGTAATCTAGAGTAGGTTTCCTACCTCTCAAGATTTCGTATGGGGTTTTTCCTAAGATTGGCCTAATGAGAATCCTATTGAGTATATATGTGGAGGTGTCTACGGCATTACACCAAAACTTTTGAGGTATGGATTGTTCATTTAACATTGTTCTACTCATTTCTTGTAGAGTACGATTTTTCCTTTCAACTACCCCATTTGATTGTGGAGTGCGAGGAGCCGAGAAATTGTGAGTAATACCATTAGCATCATAATAAACTCCAAATTGCATTTCATTATCAAATTCCCTACCATGGTCCGTCCTAATGAAAACTATGGAACAACCTAGTTGATTTTGGACTTTCTTACTAAATGTTTTGAATTGCTCGAAAGCTTCTGTCTTATTCTTAAGAAATCTAGTCCAAGTGTACCTAGAATAATCGTATACTATTACTAAGGTGTAGAGATTTCCTCCGTAGCTCCATACGGCGGAAGGACCGAAGAGATCCATGTGAAGAAGTTCTAGGCATCTATAGAGGTTGAGACTACATTCTTAGGTTTGTGGCTAGAGTGAGCTTGTTTTCCAACTTTACAAGCGTCATAGAAGTGTTGGTCAAACTTAAGTTTTGGAAGATTCCTAACTAAATCCTTAGAGGCTAATGATTGTAACAAACGCATTTTGCGTGACCTAGTCTCCTATGCTATAATGTAGAGTTATCGCTAACTGTAGCTAAGCATATATTATCACTAGACCTATTTCCTATTTTCATGACATATAAATCACCTTTCCTAATACCCTTGTCAATGACTTTTCCATCCTTAATGATTTCACTACCTTCTTCGGAAAAGATCACTTTGCACTTATTGTCACATATTTGACTAATACTTAGAAGATTAAATCCTAAGTTATCTACATGCTCAACATTAGTGTTAGTAGAGAGTTATGAGTGATCGTACCTTTGCGAATAATATTACCTTTGAGTTTACTTCCAAAAGTGACATTACCTCCATGGCATGATTGATATGATGAGAATGGCTTACGATTTCCTGTCATGTGATTAGCATATCCACTATCTTTGATCCATTCGTTGGGCTCCAAGTCAATTCCCAAGCATATCTAATAATATCACAGAATAACTCAAACATATGGTCCCCAATATCCCATGGGTCCAAAGTTGTTAGCATTAAACATCCCATGCATTTGTTGCATTTGAGTTGGGTGTTGAAGAGGTGAGTAGAATCCTAGAGGTAGAAAATTATTGTTCCATGCTATGGGATACATGTTTGGATGATTTTGTTTTCTAGGTTGTCTTGGTCTAGATTGTCTTTATAAGACATTTATTTTCCTAGGTGGTGGAGTTTTTGATCTAATCATTGGTTTATTAAATCCTACTCCAGGTTTTAGCAATGTTTTATAGAAACATTTAACTTCTCTTATACCAGAAATAGGTACCTTAGTATTCATGACAGTTAAATGTTTTGGTGCAGGACCTAAAATAGATTTTGGCAAAGCCACAGAGTTATCCACTGTGGACGGTCCTTTAAATGCGGGACGGTCCTTTATGTTTACGGGACCGTCAGGCATATTTTGGGGACCATCGCCAGTGGACTCGACAACCTGGGATTTTACAAATTTTACTTGTTTTGACCCGCTTGTTGACGCTTCAGAGAAGTTATATCCTAGACCGGTTTTATTATCGGAGAACTTTTGAGCGTCTATCATTTGTTTAAGAGAGTGAGTACTCTTTTCAAATTTGTTTGGTTTTGAGACTTCCTTTTTGAGTTCCCCATTTTTGATTTTAAGGTTTTGACACGATTTACACTCGACATCAATTTCTTTGCTGTTGGGATCCCTTCTAAAATAATTTCACACACATATTAAGTTTAAAGAGAGAAACAATGATACGATAATGGGGTCCCAACAATTGGTATCAAGAGCTAGAAGATGATTTAGAAGTTTTTTTGTGTGTTTTATTTTACTATTATTGTTCACGTTTTACTGTTCATGTCTTTAGCTTATTCATAGCTTATTGTTTTCTTATTTCGAGCTTAAAGTTTTAAGAGTTGTGGTTCAGTCAAAACGAGCTTATTTCTGCTTATTTTCATGCTTATTTCAGCTCCTTTCAAGTAAAAAATGAATCATATTTTTTTCAAAATACAAGTTTAAAGGTCCAAATACAACAACTTTTTTCGAGCCTATTTTTGTCCAAAACAGCTTATTTTCGTGCTTATTTGTGTTTCTTGTGGTCAAAACGTGGTCAGAAAAAGGTGGTCGGAAAATTGATCGAAAAGTGGTTGGAAAAGTACAAAACTTTGGGTTTATCGAAGTAGGGTTTATCGAACTTATACAAAGGGTTTATCGAATTTTCTCATCGAACTTCATCAAGGGACAACTTCTTCACGGTTTAAAGACTACTCAGTACTTTCCCTGCTTGTACAAGCAAGTGGAATACTTCGACAAAAGGAATTTCTTCTAGCTTTTATAAGTTAGAGGAAAAGTTATCGGACTTGGGTTTGTGTTATCGAACTTGGGTTTGTGTTATCGAACTTGGGTTTGTTTATTGAACTTGGGTTTGTTTGTCGAACTTGGGTTTGTTTATCGAACTTGGGTTTGTTTATCGCACTTGGAGTTTGAGTTATCACACTTGGAGTCTTGGTTATCGAAGTTGGGTCTTGGTTATCGAAGTTGGGTTTTGGTTATCGAAGTTGGGTTTTGGTTGTCACACTTGTAACCAAAAGAAAAGAAAAAACGAGAAGAAGAAGTAAACAGTAATACGACTATCCAAACCAAACCGCAACAAACAAACAAATCATAACCAATCACAACTTTTAACTTTCTAGATCTCAGATCTGTTCAAGAAGAGTACAAATCGTTAAAAGATTTTTTGTGTCTTGAACTTAATCCATCATAGATCTAAAGTGAAAAATAGAAAATAACGGACAAGAAGAGAGTTAACGAGACCACTACGTTTGAAAGAAGCGAGTTAACGAGATGCAAACCTAAACCGCTACAAACATATATCAAACCATCACATAAACAACAATCAACTCAGATCCAAACCAAGCCCATGACTTGCAAAGAACTAAGCAAAGATCTCAGTTTGTATTGTTTTTTACAATCAAAGATCTTTAAAAGACCATTTACAAAACAATTTATCATAGATCTATACTTTTGATTATATTCGAACCATTTTCAAAGAAAAGAACAAAACGAAACTGTTCCATTCTCCTTTTTTGTTCGTTTAACAGAATACAAGAAGCAAACAATAACAAACTGTCCTATCCCCATCTCACAATCAATATTCTAATCCAAACAAGACTCATCAAAAAAGTACAAAGAATATCCACTCACCAATACCTCTCAAATGAGAGGTTACATGCTTATATAGTCTTACATGACATGGACATAAGGAAGTGTGTCGTGTTTACCTATCTCACTAATTCGACATTAACGTAAATACTAAGACTAAACTAGACGACACACTTCTACTAACATGTTTACTATATTTGTACGATTCTAACGAGCTATTACATGATCATAATACAAGACTCGTTGACTCGATCATGATCGTCACTTCAAGTGTTCCTAACAATCTCCCCTTAAGGGACGGTCATTGAGATCTCTCTTTGATTACATTTATGATCATCACTTTTGCGTTACCAACAATCTCCCCCTAAAGGGTTGATCATTGAGATCTCTTTATGTGACATGTGGGTTACGGGTCCACCAATAGAAACGGATGATCTTTTGACTAACTGTTGATACAATATCATATATAAAAAACTGTTAACCAAAAAAAAATGTAAAAATAATAGAGACCCATGGTTAAATCAGCTTAAAAAATGACAACTTTTGACAAGATAACACCACAAAAAATCAACCAATAACTAAAACCAAGGCTCTGATGCCACTGTTAGGATCGTGTTTTAGGCTGATTATGTGATTCGGGAGGTCGGGGATGATGGTAATAGAGTTTAGCCATTGTTAGTGAGAGAAAGTAAAGAGAGAAGGAAACTTGTGTTTATTGATAATATGAAAGAGTAAATTACACATTAAGTCTCACCCCTCTATAGAAGTATGGAGGGGTATATATAGCCTTACACATGTTTAACTATCACAATATTACATAACTATTCCATGTGTTTCGGCTTAACAAGATAACTAATGTAATCCCGTAAATGTCGTTTCATTTACGTGTTAGGAGCGTTCCAAACATTTGTCTTTCTCGAGTCTAGATAGTTTATCTTTCAATTCCAAAATTTCTTTCTCTAGTTTAGATTTAATAGATTTTAGAGATTTGTTTTTGAAAATTATCTTTTGACCCATTTTGCAAATGCGATCATAATCATTATCTAAATCAAATGAATCTAAAGAGGATGTGTCATCATTATAGAGTTCGGTTTCGAAAGGTACCTCTTTTGAAGTTCCGGCCATTAGACATGTTTCATCTTTGGTCTCTTCATCGCTATCGCTCCAAGCACCACCAATGTATTCCTTTTGGTTCTTTTCTTTTAGTTGTTGTGGACATTCTCCTACTAGATATCTTGGATCACCACATCTAAAACATCTTCTTTCATCTCGCGGCTGTCTTACGTATCTACCTCTTCGTTTGAAGAACTTCTTGAAGTCTCTAACCGCCATGGCATACTCTTCATCTTCACTTTCCGAACTTGAGTTTTCATCATCACTAGATTCCTTTTTAGCCTTTAGAGCAAGAGATCTCCTTTCTACTTTGCTCTTGACTATTTCGGAATCATTCTTGATAATTAGCTCATGAACCTTTAGGTTTTCGATGAGCTCATCAAGTGAGAGTGAGGCTAAATCTTTGGACTCTTCTATTGTCGTGACCTATGCTCTCCATTTCAGATGTAAAGCCCTGAGAAATTTTCTAACACAACTCTTGACAGAAACACCTTCATCAAGTGCCTTTAGGCTAGTAATTATAGCATTAAATCTTGCAAAATCACTATCTATGGATTTGTCTTCAGGAATGACGAATTGTTCATATTGTTGGATAAGAAGATCGATCTTGTTATCCTTGACTTGATTATCACCTTGATGGGTGACTAAAAAAGTTTTCCAAATATCTTTAGTCGTATTACACGTGAAAATTCTTTGAAATTCCTTTTTAGGTAAAGCATTATAAGTAACCATTTTTGCTTCATCGTTTTTAGCTAGTTTCTTTTTAAGATTTTCACTTCGTTTTTCATAAGGAACTATTTCATCCTTTTCAGTTTCCGGGTTTTGTTCAATAGGTTGAAACTCACCTTTGGTAATAACATGCCAAAGATCAAGATATTTTGATTTCACATAAGTTTAGAATCTTGTTTTCCAATAAATGAAGCAATCAGCTTCGAAAAGTGGTGGTCTTTGCACAGATTGCCCTTCCTGATATTTTTCAAAATCCATTGATTGATTCAAGTTTTTAAAATACAATATAATTTAAAAAATCTTGTGTAAAACCCCCTAATTTGGTTTGTGGCAGCGGAAAGTAATAGAAAACGGCTTGAAAAAGCGTTTTGAAAGTTATATGTCATTCAAAATAATAGTTTTGGTACAAGGGTTGAAATATCTGATTTGAAAATCCCACAAAAGTATAGTAATTTGGAAAGAATGACATATTTGATTTTCACACCATTTAAGTTATCAGAGTATTTAATGCCCGCTCCGTGTCTTGTCCTGCTCCGTTGATTACCTGAGATAAACATGCTTAAAACGTCAACACAATGGTTGGTGAGTTCGTGGAGTTTGATAGAAAATAACTTTCTTTCCAATGAATTCAAGAGTTGTACAATGATAGTTGAAATAAATACTAGTACTTCTTGAAGTAACTAGCAAGTTTGCAATTTGGTAAAAATCCACGAGTAAATCATTTATGAACTCAGATGATCATAAGTTTCAAGTTTAAATGAAAATGAGTTACGTAGTTATATTGCTTGCAATGAAATAATGGTTCAACTTTTAAAAGTAACGATATGCCAAGCATTGAGTTGTCTTTATCATAAGACACAACTATGTCACATATGATAACAGTTAAGTTCCAAGTACATGATACATAATCCAAACACATAGTGAAATCACTAGTAAAAAGTATGATGTCTATCAGTGTGGAGTAGTGGTGGTTAAATACTGCAGTATCCAAATATATATAGGAAGACATATATATTCATAAGGTTATATTGCTCTAAGCCTCATGACGCGCAAAACGTTAACAAAAGTACCGTAAAACGGCGAAGTCACATCAGGTTACTGATGGTTTTGCCCTAAGTAATAGGTGATTGCCTGTAACACCCCAACCCGACAAGGGCAAAGGTGTCACATATACGGATTCTTATCAGAACAAACACAAGCATATGACATAAATAATACAATAGGATTCCAAGGGTTACAAACAAAATCTGAAATTACAAGGTTACAAGTGAGATATACAATAATCACTAAGTCTGAATATAACTTTTCAAATCATCTCTAATCCAATTTAGCTAGCAAGGTCTTCTAAGTTCAAGGTCCTCTCTAATAACAACCCAGCTTCCAACTAAAACCTGCCGTACATGAAAAGAAACGTACGGCTGAGCTTAAAAAGCCCAGTGAACAGATATATAATAAACGGAAACGAAAGCAAGAGATATGAAAGTAAAAGGAAAAGAACATATATAGTATAACGAAATAGATAAGTCAAGGTACAGAGAGAGAGAGAGAGTAAAGGTTTAGGACAGTAATCCACCACGAGCCCAGAAACAGAAATATCATATCCATGTAACCATATCAGAAATCCAGAGGGGATGCCTCTCAAGTAACCAGATAATATGAGGGGTGGCCTCATGTATCCAACAGAAATATATGGAGTAGCTAGCTCCCAGAACATGAAAGACGTGGATTGCACCCACCGTCAGTCACCAGAAATCAAATCATATCATAACATATCATATCATAACAGAACAAATCTAGGATGCATCCATACGCCCCCAAAACAGAAATATCGGCCATAATCATATAGTGTGCACATATCAGAACAGAACAGGGACGGTGTGGTTAATCACTCTGACCACACAAGAGTCATGCCAGTGGTGCATCACAGACACGGCCATGTTACCTTCATGGCTAGGGAACACATTTTGGCTCGGGTATCAAACTGGGAGTCAAAGGTCAAAGGTCAAAGGTTCATATCATAATCAGAGTGTCACATCAGAAAGGTCATATCAGAAGGTTCATATCAGAAGATCAAATATCCCAGATCAATATCCAAAGGGGTCAAAGTATCAGATGGTCAAATCTTCAAAAGGTTCAATATCAAAAGTACTTTTCAAAAGGTTTTCTCTTAAGGTTTATTTAAAACAATCCTTCAAAATAGTTTTCATAAATGGTCTTTTAAATAGTTTTCATAAAATGAACTTCAAAAATAGTTTTCTTAAAGTCAATATATCATGCTTGAAAAACCCTTTCAAAATACTTTACTTAAACATTTCCATCTCATATCAAAAAGGTCTTCATATCATAGGTCCCAAAATCAGAGATCAAAGGTCGAAGCAAAGGTGTCATGGCAAAGGATCGTAACAGAGTATCAAATCAGAGATTTAATAGATCAGAAAAGAATCATAGGAAACCTTACAGAGAAGGTCAGAATATCTGTACCTTATTCCAGAAGCAACCACAAATCAGAAATGGATGACACAGAGTGGATCAGGACCTCTCTTTCTTCACACCTAGAGGGGTAGACAAGAATTACAAACCCTTCCTTTTTAAGTAACTTTCCATTTTAGCTTTTAGATTCATCAAGTTACTCTTTTAGTCCTTTAGGTTTCATAATTTACACTTTATACCCCTCTAGTTTTAAAAGTTACATATTTAGTCCCTTATTTTACAATTTCAACTTTATATTATTAATAATTACATATTAACCCATTAAATCACCAAATTTACACATAACCCCCTGAATAGATTATATTACTCAAAACAGCCCCAAGTTTCCAGAAATTACAAGTTTAGTCCCTCCATTTAATTATTTTATAATTCGTACCTTAATTAAACCCTAGAAACATTTTAATCCTTTAAAATACAAAAATGACACTAGACCCCCTCTTTTTATATTTTATACAGTAGGTACATGTTCCAAAATAAGTTCTAAAAATAACCCTTGAGTTTTAAAAGTTACAAAACTCACCCAAAACAATTTAAACCAATCGTATAACACTTTAATTAGCCAAAACCCTAACCCTAAAAATACAAGTCATTTACCAATCATTAGATCATCATTAATCATCATTTAATCACTCAAAAACAGCCCCAAAAGTATAATCCCTAAATCGATTTACATTTTATTTCTTTTTCTTCTTTATTTTCTTTAAATCGGTAAACCAAATAAATCCACAAATAATTCGATTAGGCCCCAATAATTCGAAGTAACATTTTTCCCAGATTTTTATGATCATGCAGAGTCCAAATAAAATAAATAAGGAGCCTCAAAAATTCGGATTGAATTATTTATGTTTTATACACGTTTTTAAGATTTAATTCACAAATATTATAATAAGCATGCATGGATCGACTTATACATTTTATTTGATGTTCTTAACATATATAGGGTCTGAGAAAAATACCAAATCCAGATTTGAACGTGTGGAATGAGGTGTACGAATTCTTTTGTACGCGATTAGCCAAAACGGGTCAAAAATCACCACGACTTCAAAAACGATCTAAAAATCATGAAACCAATTTTCACAAGTCACATATGATGTGAGGAACACAAGAAAAATAAGAAACGAATTTTTAGGAGGTCGCAAGAATTTATTCGATCCATACCTTATTTTGTTCTAGCGACAAAGAAATAATTCACCAAGATCGGACCAAGCTTCAAATAATTCGAATGGTATTTTTCCTAGTTCCTTTGGATGATGATCAATCACAGAAAAATGGTCTAGGGATTTTAGGGTGTCGATTGGAGGCCAAATGATTTTGTTTGTGTGTGTAAATTCACTCGGCAATTAGGTTTACAAAAGAGATAATGTGATTGAGTTTTTGATGAACTCAAATAAGTACATTTTATTACTATCATTTATCCTATTAATTTGACTTGTTTTACTATATTATGTATGAGGATTGATACTTAATCGTTTACTTTTGTAATTCTCAGGTAAAAACAAGCATTTGGTGAAACTTAGCGATTATGGACTAATAATGGAGCAAAACGTGCATAAAGTGGAAGTCTACTGACATGGACAAGATCAAGTCAATTCTGCTCCAGATGCGCCGCATCTTACTCTCGACATGCGCCGCATCTCTATCAAGATATCACCAGATACGATCCAAGATACAAGAGGACATGCGCCGCATCTAATCAAGAGTTACGCCGCATCTTCTGGCGGTGTACGAATATTCCTGAATATTATAATCTTGGACCCCACGCGAAGTTAAGTACATACGCCGCATCTACTTAAGTAGATGCGCCGCATCTTCCCTCAGACAGAAACTATAAATACCCCGTAGACCAGACGAATTAAAGAGTTCGAAACCCTAAAACCGAAGTTCGGACAGCAGAACAGGAGGACGAATTCAGTCAAGAGGCAGCACAAGACACACCCAAATCGAAGATACAAGAGCTGTAAGAAGGTGCTGCATGTATTTAATTCATTAAGTAGTTTTGTTTTATTGTGTTAGCAAACTTTAATTCATCAGGATTGGTGGCTTGTGTAATGTGACAACGAAAGATTGCACTCCCTTTAATACTTGCTTTCCCATCAATTAAAGTTTATATGTTGATGTCTTTGGTTACTACTTATTAGTGCATTGATAACCTCTGTGTTTATTAGTGGCTTGCGGGCATCCGACTGCGGGACAAGATGTGGCTCCCACGGTTGTTTCTAAATTGATCACTTAGGAATAACTTTTAGACATAAGTAATCATTAAGGGTTTACTCGCCGATGAGAATAGGACCAACGAGAAAGGGTTAATTACATACACTTCATATAAAGCTATCAATAAAACAAGTGACAATCTACTTAATCATAAGGACAGCCCTCTTATTGTCTCGAGTATCTATCTGTGTACGTGTGTGCTACTTGCTGATTCGTGCCTATTTGTTTATTTTATTATTTAATTGCAACAAACTGTGCCAGTCTCTCAGGCTGAAACCCCCTTGCGTTAGGATATTAAAATACTGATTAGAATAACTAGATAATACGTTCCACTCTTAGTGATCGACACTCTACTTACCATTATCTTCATACTGACCGGGTACACTGCTCGTTAAGTGTGTGTGTTATTGATAAGTCGGCTAAATATAAATTTAAAACTTGAGTAGGCATTAAAACTGCTAAACCGCAACGACACATCACGCGCATCAAGTTTTTGGCGCCGTTGCCGGGGAGTGAATTGTTATTATCTGTTAATTTGATTAGTATTTTAATTAGGTTATTTTTCTTTTTTTTATTAGATTAATTGCATCATTGTACTATTTTGCATAATTGTTGTATTGTGTGCTATTTGTTTTCTTTTATTTTTGCTTTTATTTGTTTTTGTTCGTGTGTTTTATTTTTGTTTTATTTTTCGTTTTTTGTGTGTTCTGCTATCGTTGTACTGTGCTAAATCAAACGATACGGCGCATCTGATCTCTCAGATACGGCGTATTGCGTTTAATTTTTTTTATATACAACGCGTTTAATTAATTCGATACGACGCATCTTTTCCCCAAGATACGGCGTATCTGTTTTTAATAAGAAAAATTTTTCTAAGCGATAGAGTAATACGACGCATCTGCTTTCGCGGATACGGCGTATCTGTTTTTAATAAAATTTTTTTCTAAAACATTAACGCCATACGACGCATCTTCTTTTGAAGATACGGCGTATCTATTATTTTAATTAAAAACAGTTTGCGAATTATTAAACAGATACGGCGTATCGATCTCTGTCGATACGGCGCATCTTACTGAATCAAAAATCTTTTATTTTTAAACGTAACGAAAATACGGCGCATTAACTTTTGTTAATACGACGAATATAATTTGATAAATATAGTTGATTTTTGATATTTACCTTGATCGGTCCGCTACTCTCGTGTGCAAGTTGTTTATTTTCAGGATAAATGATGACTCAAGCATCACCAAGAAGGATTACATTCTGAACCAAACCAAGAGACGCTAGCTGAAGTGACCGAACATAAGACGGGAAGAGTGGAGGAAAACTCAGTACTGGTAACATTGAACTTCTTTAATTCTTGAAATAGAATCCCAGGTAAACTCTACGATGATTCAACTGCACAAAGGAAAGTTCTCTACACTATGATCTCAGTTTTATTATCCTTATTATACGTCTGATTCAATTCGTAATCTTAATTTTGTATGCTCAAAAACGATATTTGTTCCTAACCTCGGAATAAATCCTTATCCACTAAACAATAAGATTACGATTATTAATGAAACGTTTATGCCTATCACTCTTATTTTGAATTCATCTATATGGTGTGCCGTTTTTACCCAAATTTGATGTATAAGGAACTGTGTTGCAGAGGCCAAGGTACGTTCTTCATTTAAATTTCGTTAACTAACATAGAGATACGGCGGATCTAAATATCCAAAGCGCCGTATCCCTGACAAACTAGGACTTATTGACTAGTCAACGGAATTAACTAGATACGGCGCATCCCAATTTTCTAATACGGCGCATCGTGTCGCCTTATAAATACGACGGGAATACGCCGCATAAATACACACAGTTAAGAACACGCACTAAAATTATACTCAAAATCCGATCATCTTTCTTTAATCCGCCTTTAATCCGAGCATTAATCCTTCTCCTAATCACAAATACTAAGGTAATTGTTACAATTCGATTCAATTTTGATTAATACGAAAATTAGGGTTTATAGGATTGAATCGATTCGCGCTTAAACGATAAAGAGATATAATTAGAACTTGGCATTAATTATTTCCCCTAAGTTAATTTTAGAATAAGACATCGAATTTGACACTACTTGAATCGAACGAAAATTTAGGTTTTGGGTTTGATTTTGAATATCTAGCGGGAAGGCGAATTAATAAGTGGTGGAATGCGATATTTGAACTGATATAAAGAGTATATAATACTGTGATATTTAGTGGTAGTTTACGTCACGGATACGGATTCTCGGTAAACGTGCCTGCCCCTTTATTTTACACTGATATGCTTTTAGATGCGGCGCATCTGGGTTGATTAATGCGGCGTAACGACCTATTTCAAAATTGATAAAATTTTAGATACGCCGTATTGATTAATCTAGATACGACGCATCTCAATACGCCGTATCTATTGTCTTGCACCGCATCTCTTATACTTTATACTGATACGCCGCATTGATTTAATCAAATGCGCCGTATCTACCTTACTTGCAGACTGTTTACTGACTTTGAATGTTTATTGCAGATGGCGTTACCTGAACCTGCACGTAGACACCCGTGGCTTCGCTTTGAAACGATGGGGCTAGCACAGGGTGCTATTGATGATTATATGACTAAGCTCAGAAAGTTTTATCAGAGGAAAGTATTCAGTGTTCCGGTTTTGAATTTTGACAGCATCAACAATATTGACGATGGTAACGCTGCTGAAAGGTTGAGAACTAGGTTGGAAATGATATACAAAGATGGGGAGGGGCAGATTTTATTCAGGTCCTACGCCTGGGAAAGGTTGTTTAGAATAGAGGAACCGTTAATTAAGGTTTTGATGTTGGAGTTTTTCTGCACTTTACACTATAGGGAGACTGATCTCGGTCTCGACACATTTGACACTCTAGTATTCAGATTGGGTGGTTTTGAGAGAAGGATGTCTATGGGGCAGTTTATACTCGCTCTTGGGTTGCATACTACAGCAGAGATGGCATCTCCTGGTTTTACTGATTATTGGGCTAACAGTTTGAGAGTTGTTTCAGATCGTGGGGAGTTGGGAGATTATTGGGTCGAGATTTCATCTGGAGGTGATTCTACCTCCACCACTCCCTCATATACACTGATTAGAGAGCCGATGAGGAGGCTTTGTCATCGCCTGATTGCCCTGACTATTGCCGGGAGGGGACAATCCCCTGAGAAGGTAACTACTTTGGATCTTTTTCTCTTGCGGAGCATGGATGGGGGAGCTGTGGTGAACATCCCTCACTTCTTAGCACATTATTTACACAGAGTTGCTCCAGGGAGAGATGGTAGGAGCCAGATGACTGGGGGCCATTTTGTCTCTCGTCTTGCTAGGCACTTTGGGATATTAGGTGATGAGATTCCCGGTGATCTTCCAGTTGATGTTGCTAGATTACCTAGTATGGATGCGGACTATCTTGCGACTAGGCTTGGGATATGTGAAGAGATGATAGATGGGTACTTCTGGGCACCACTTGGACCACCTAGGCCTGCTGAGCCAGAGCAGGGGGATGCTCAGGCAGCCCCGGCTGCTGCTCCTGCTCAGGAGGAGGTACATGCACCAGCACCAGCTCCCCGCAATATTGGACAGAGAGTCGAGAGAGTGGAGCTGGAGGTTAGGTCATTGAGGGAGGCTCTGGAGGCGCAGAGAGTTGAACTCGCTGGAGTGAGAAGAGATACGAGTTGGTTGGTCGACGGTGTCAGTAGGTTGATGGCTCTTAATGGGGTCAGCCACAACCTCCCAGACGGTGCTTATGTCAGAAGGATTATCAGATACGAGCGCAGGGTTCGCCCCAGGACAGACGGAGCTAGCACTTCAGGAGCCCAATCAGATGACGTGACTCCTGACCAGCCCATGGCTTGACCACTCTTTGCATTTTCATTATGGACACGTTTCCCCGTACATTATTATTAATTTTTGGATTGTACTAATCGCTATTCTTATGTTTATGTTTAAATGTTTCAGTTTATATTTCTTGTTATGTTTGACGAAGACTGGCATTAAGTTCAGCATGAGAGAACGAGAGGACGTATGAGATTAAAACGTGGAACGAGCCATTTTTGCAACAGACTGTTAACAGTCTGTTTGGTAACTACATGCGCCGTATCTGCCTAAACAGATGCGACGCATCCTATCCTTTACTCTGTTTTATAGTCAGTCCAGGCCGCACGAAGATACGGCGCATCTCAGTCCTGAGATGCGACGCATCCTCTGCAATGGTCATATCTTATTTTATTTTTCTGCATTTTTATTTTTCGACTTTAAAACTTTTTATCAGTTTATTTTAATGCGGCGCATCCCTGGTTAAGGATGCGGCGCATCTTTATTCTGATCCGTATTTATTCCAGGCTCGATACGGCGTATCTTCTTCAATAAGATACGGCGCATCGACTGACCTGATGATTTTCAGTTTTAATTTTTAAGTTTTATTTTTCCTAACTACTAATGTGTTATGCAAGTTGAACCTTTCTTATCTTAGGTGTGTTTTAAAGTGTTGGTGGTATAATAGTTTCCTGGATTTCCTGTGGATACATCAAGTATGAAGTTTTAACGTTCTAATCCACAAGAAGTTGATTTTTGCTCTAATAAAATGGAGGATCATACCGAGCAAATCTCAGGGGAGTTTTTCTGTTCTAATTCTTTCCTTTTCCAGTTTTTAACCTTTTATACAAACAACGAGGACGTTGTTTAACTTAAGTGGGGGGATAGGAGAATTAGAACACTTAACAATTACTTGTCCTACTTTTTCAAAAATTATGCTTAAAATGTGCTTAATATATCAAACTTAAAAATTTTTTAGCATGTTTTTGTTTAAGATCTAAGTTACATAACTGCACACAAGACGTTATTTTCAAAAATTGTGATTTTTCAAAATTCACAAATCTATGAGTGTGCCGGTGACTTGTAAACTTTAGAACTTGGCTTGTATACTATTCGAGACCACCATAATGAGTATTATTTATATAATTGGAATGACTTGTCTAACTTGGTAAAATTCTAGGATTACAACCAAAAAGCCTATATATGTTATGTGTTATTAGCTAACTACACTGGTTAGTTAACCCCCGTATAAAACCCTTTTGTTACTCTCATTTTTAGAGTAAGATACCCCTAGAAAAACCCTCAGAGCCATTCCTTTCGTTTCTTACACCTATGTTTAAAATGTTTCGTTACACCTTAAACCTTAGCCTACCCTGTAGATTAGAATCCGTGGTTGGTTAATTGCTATAGGCAGAGTGTGTTTCCTTACATTACCTGTGTTCGCGTGCGTAATTCATTATCTATGGTTAGGTCGGGAAATTGCACAATGCAAATTGGAGTGAAAGTAAATATTGTATATTTTTGAGTTTATTTTTCGTGTGTTTACTACTTTCACTATTACCGTTATTTCTGAAAGTATGAAAAGTATTAAAAAAATTATCCGGAAAGAAAGTTGTAGTGATGTGGTGAAATTTTACACATCTATGTTTATGCCTCTAAAAAAAAAAAAAAAAAAAAAAAAAAAAAAAAAAAAAAAATCGAAAAAATGAGAAAAGAAAAAGAAAGAAAAAAAGAGTTGGATGTTTATTTTAAGCCAACGATGTAGAGTTATGTAAGTGGTCGATATCACCACTATTTGTTATACTATATTTATGGATTGAATGGGAATTGGCAGTTATGGGAATGCCGATTAAGGTTTATTCTTTGATTAAGATTTTGTTGAGTATAATTCGTGTCTACCAAAAGCGTGTGTTTCAAGTGTTAAAGCGTGAGTTATTCAATGATATGAGTCTTATTCATGGGATGGTTGGGATAGTGATTAACCACACTTAGGATTTTAATCTATTTGTTTTGTTTTGTTTATTTTTATTTTTACACCAATTTATATCCCAAATATTATCCATACCCTGTATTGTTCTTTATCCAACCGAACCTTTGATTTATTGAGATTAGGGATTTGAGCAATCTTAAGTATCGTGGTCGTGGATTCGGCTATGTATTTATGATTTTGTCGCCCTTTTTGATATATTATTATTGGTGAAGTTTGGACCTATCTTTAGCCTATTCGAGTTAAGGATTTGAGCAATTGCAAGTATCGTGTTCGTGGATTCGATCATGTATTTGTGATTTTGTCGCCTTTTCTGGAATTTGAGATCGATAGTGATTAAGAATAATTAACCCTTTAGCCTAAAAACCCTTTTTACCGCTTTAGACTTGTTATTCCTTAGCTTTAGTGGTGGAGATGTGTATACTTGCCAAGCTTATGATAGAATATTCGTCGCGACTGGACAGTTAAACGATTAGATTTGCTTTTATCGACTTATTTTATTTTACTTCTAATTCGTTAAGTGTTTAGTTGTGTGATTATGAAATAAACGAATACATGCTTAAATATAAAAATAAATCCTAATACTTCTTTTAGGATAAATTTTCATAAATGAAATTCTAAGGTTTACTTGGGGACAAGTAAAGTTCAAGTGGGGGGATATTTGATGAACTCAAATAAGTACATTTTATTACTATCATTTATCCTATTAATTTGACTTGTTTTACTATATTATGTATGAGGATTGATACTTAATCGTTTACTTTTGTAATTCTCAGGTAAAAACAAGCATTTGGTGAAACTTAGCGATTATGGACTAATAATGGAGCAAAACGTGCATAAAGTGGAAGTCTACTGACATGGACAAGATCAAGTCAATTCTGCTCCAGATGCGCCGCATCTTACTCTCGACATGCGCCGCATCTCTATCAAGATATCACCAGATACGATCCAAGATACAAGAGGACATGCGCCGCATCTAATCAAGAGTTACGCCGCATCTTCTGGCGGTGTACGAATATTCCTGAATATTATAATCTTGGACCCCACGCGAAGTTAAGTACATACGCCGCATCTACTTAAGTAGATGCGCCGCATCTTCCCTCAGACAGAAACTATAAATACCCCGTAGACCAGACGAATTAAAGAGTTCGAAACCCTAAAACCGAAGTTCGGACAGCAGAACAGGAGGACGAATTCAGTCAAGAGGCAGCACAAGACACACCCAAATCGAAGATACAAGAGCTGTAAGAAGGTGCTGCATGTATTTAATTCATTAAGTAGTTTTGTTTTATTGTGTTAGCAAACTTTAATTCATCAGGATTGGTGGCTTGTGTAATGTGACAACGAAAGATTGCACTCCCTTTAATACTTGCTTTCCCATCAATTAAAGTTTATATGTTGATGTCTTTGGTTACTACTTATTAGTGCATTGATAACCTCTGTGTTTATTAGTGGCTTGCGGGCATCCGACTGCGGGACAAGATGTGGCTCCCACGGTTGTTTCTAAATTGATCACTTAGGAATAACTTTTAGACATAAGTAATCATTAAGGGTTTACTCGCCGATGAGAATAGGACCAACGAGAAAGGGTTAATTACATACACTTCATATAAAGCTATCAATAAAACAAGTGACAATCTACTTAATCATAAGGACAACCCTCTTATTGTCTCGAGTATCTATCTGTGTACGTGTGTGCTACTTGCTGATTCGTGCCTATTTGTTTATTTTATTATTTAATTGCAACAAACTGTGCCAGTCTCTCAGTGTCACAACCCGTAATTTCAGGTCACTTTCCTAACCTCGACAAATCACCATTCATGTCCATCATTCATCATTCATCAGTCATTTCAGCGTAACCGGTTTGGTTTAGTTGCAAAATTTATGCATCATCAGTAGGATCATTGCATACGGACTAGTAATAGTCTGCATATCATCATATTTGCATTTTCATACTATTCCACTCGTAGGTTTATCAAATTAATATTTTTGTTACATTTGACGTTTTACGTATAATTACTTTTAATTAAAACGTTAACGCGCGATCGATAAATGTGACTAACACTTCCGACAATTCCCCCGATGGTCCCGATATATTTTTATACTCATTTTAACATCAAGAAAATTATAAAATTCATTTACCCGGTATTTTGCGAATTTATTTAATTTATATCGTTCATTTAGTATAATTACGACGGTTTACGTAAAAACTAAACGATAATTACCCGAACACCCAATAATTGTACCCAACATATTTTTGTAATTTTTATGACTTTGTCAAGTCCCGACTAACTTCGTTACATTTTATTTCTAGCAAACGCGGTACCCGATTACACCTAAAACTAATTAAAATTACACCAAATAAACACATGTAATTACCACATGGTTTAATCATGAGGCCCCCCCCCCCCCCCCTTGTCCTTTGTGCGCCGGCCTCAACCCCCCAAAACACCCCATCACTTGCTAACATCTTATCTCAATTAATACCCACTAAATCTTGTCCAATATATATACTAAATTACCATATTATCACTTCATTTTACACATAATATCTTCAAGTAACTAGCAAGATTTCTCTCATCTCCCTCCCCCTCTCTTGTGTTCGGCCTCACCAAGAAAACAAGAAAAGATCATCAACTTTGCAAGATCCATCCATAAACAAGTCATACTAGTAATCCTTTTAGGGTTTTGAAATACAAACTCAAGGGTTTCTTAGGTTTTCATCCTCATTTGCTCACTAATCTTCAAGTAAGTTGTCAAAACTCATTTTTATAATTTTACCAAGTTAATATAATGTTCATAACATTTGCATGCAAGATCTATAAGTATATGTTAGCTATACCACTCCTTTTTAAACCTTTTGCAACTTATGAGCCCTAGATGTGTTTTATACTTAGATCCTTGTTAGATCTACATGGATGATGATGTTTTAGGCCCTTGACACTTTAAAAAGTTATATGGTAAAGTTTTAGAAAGATTGGTTGTTGTTTGTGACATTTTTGGACAAGTTACTAACTAGAAAATCAAGTTTTAACAAGTATACATAACCTACTGTCCTTAAAAGTGAAACGTGGGAAAATCAGTAGGTGTGAGATAATTTTTGGTCAAATATTTAGAAAATACATTCCGAGACGAAGCCGTGGCCGAAAACGGGGATAAAATCGAGTTAATAACGAAGGAGATATGATTTTTCAAAGTTTAACGACGAAAACTATAATTTTCAGAAAATAGTGTGCTGTTGGCCGAACTTTCAGGAGCAAAACGAGTCGTTAACCGTGATCTAGATGAGCCGAGACATTGAAAATATATTAGTACATATTTATACGAACCCACGGATATAAAGAACGTCGAAAACGAGCCAATAACGAACAAGATACACGCGTTTAAACATCGATAATATACCTTTCATTTTGACAGCTTTTTAACTAGAAAATGTTTGCGTACTAGAAACTATATTTTTCAAGTAACGACTATGGAGAACCGTAATCCCTACCCGTCGGAACACGTACGATCAAAGACTTATTAACACGACTATCATATTACATTTCATGTTTTCAAAACGCCGATACTAACACGAACGTTTTATACACTTTATTACATGACTAGTTTTGACGAAACGAGTTAACATATTTATATCAAGTTTTGGAAGAACTTTACATATTATCGATAACTATTATTTTCCAAGTACGAGTGGTATAGGTTACATATACATGTACATGCACTACATTGCCTCATAATCTAAGTAGATTATGCATATTCATTTTAGGTAGCGGCTAGTGTTCGCGCCTTGTTATTCCAAGTATTCCGATTTCATAGCATTGTTGTATCATCACTTCAGGTGAGTTTTCATAGCCCCGTTTTTCAATTTATTATTTCATTTCAAATCCCACGGGGAGAATACATTGCAACCATTTTTATATGCGAGCCCTAGTATCAAATTCCTTGTACATAGATTAAGTTACCTTGTTGCCAATTGAAAGTCCCCTATATCATGAACCGTTAATTTACCTGTAAGCGAGAGTGAGTGGATAGATCTATCGAGGGTGACGCCTCCATCCGTGTTGGCTTTGACCAACAACCGATAGCGGATGCATTTCATGTCTTTTTATTAGAGTGCCTGGCAAAACACTCTGAGGGGCACCACAGATTCAGTCATAGTTTCGGGGTCATGAGCTTAAGTCTATTGTACATCATTTTTATGTGACTTATGTCATACACTTTATACTTGTGGCTATCGTATACCTTCATTTTATTAAACCTATGATCTCTCACCAACTTTATGTTGACCGTTTTTAGCAATGTATTTTCAGGTAATTAGCTAGCGTGTGGACATGCATTTGGCTATTTTGGAGTCGCGGGGTCGACTTGCATCACTTATTTTTCATGCACTTATGTAACGTTTGATCTACTATGGTTTTGTTATAAACTTGCAACATCATTTGGGACCTATGTTTTGTAAACTCTGATTTTAATTATGATCAAACGTGTATTTTCAAAACGACACTTTAGGTCGTTCAATATATCCATTGTATGAGACGCCATGAAAGTCACACCAAGGTATTCATATCCGCTGCCATTAATAGGTAAATTCAGGGTGTGACAGATTGGTACCAGAGCAATGGTTATAGCGAACTAGGTTGTCCTTATACCCTAGACTATAACTACCCCAACGGTAGTGTCTCATCATTTCATCATAAGTGCATATTTATTATTTATGAGTTTCATTACATGAGTTATTCATTTCATTTTGCATTGTTTCCCCAGAGATATGTCTTCTAACTCCCGCCCGATTATCATACTTTCCGATGTGGACATTGAGGACGCTATGTCTTCCACTATACCCATGGTTACACCTGTTCAGCCTGCACCACTTTCACCACCTTTGGCACAGGATACCGAGGCTTTCTACGAGGATGAGGTTGCTCCTACTCCTCAGATTTCACCCATTGCACCACCTCTTGTTACCCGTCCTCTGACAGAGTCATCATCCCATACTTCATCAGTTCCAGCCGAACCTGTTCTTATGTTTCCTCGTCGCAAGACGGTCATTGGTGCTCGTAAGAGCGTACGTCGTGTTACCACTACATTCAGGACACTAGCCATTCCTACACTACCACCATCATCAGATTTACCCACTACTACACCTGCTACTACTCCTTCACCTGCTCTATCTTTGCCGCCTAAAAAGCGTGCAAGATACACTACCCCAGCCTTACCCACTACTCAGATTTCAGATTTACCACCACCTACACATTACCACATTGGAGAGAGCTCGCGGGCTGCTGCTGCGAGGTTACCCACTGCTCTTACCTTGGATGCCCAGCTGACTGATCAGCAGGGGCAGTTAGCTAGATTGAGTTACCGAGTAGATGAGATCCTTGCGCCTCGACTAGATGTGGTTGAGGGGGATGTAGAGGATTTGGTTCAGGGTAGAGTTTCTATTGATGTGTCTTATCATGGACTGGAGACACGTCAGCTAGCGCATCAGGAGTTGATTGACCAGTTGAGGGATGAGTTACCCGAGATTCGGGACAGAGCCGAGCAGACTCAGGAGGAGCTACGCCGCCAGGCTATTGAGTTGGCATCAGTTAGAGCTGCTTTGACTGCATCTCAGGGCAGAGAGACCGACCTTCAGTTGCGAGTGGAGCAGCTGGAGAAGGTTGCTATTTCCATGGCCAAAGTGGTCAAGACTTGGAGGCGTGGACCAGGTGGACCGAGTGGAGCACCAGGGAGTGCTTAGTGTTAGACTTTATCATGTAGCTTGTACTATTATTATCCTAGTCCCGGGGTGTGGGACATAGTATGAACTTGTTGTCTTTTGGTTGTATTACAAACAAATGTATCAAGTATGACTCTACTATGTAGGATTTGGTTGTGCTATTATGATATCGGTCCACGTAGGCCGAAATTTTCATGTATGATATTCATGTGTTGTGATTATTCTATGAAATTTCATGTCGTGGTTGTATTTATACATGTCGTGGTTGTATTTATACATGTTGTGTTTATATTTATGCTCGTTGTGGATATATATATACAGGTTGTGGTTGTATATATTCTGTGCGATAATCATTTCTAGTATGATTGTTGTTGATGTATTCTGTTGTGATGTACCAGAATTATGGCACCTAGGAAAACAAGATCCAAGGCCGCTGCAACGACTACCCCAGAAATGACTCAAGCTGCTATCAGGAAGCTCGTTAGGGACAGTATAGCCGAAGCCCTAGAGATTGAAAGAGCCGATGTTGCCGCGAGAGCTGCCGAAGATGCTTCTCGGATTGGAACATCGGGAGAAGCTAACAACGGGACTAATGGAAGGAAATGTACATACAAGGATTTCAAAAGTGGAGATCCTACTTTGTACAAGGGTACTGAAGGGGCTACTGCCATGGTTCGATGGTTCGAACATACCGAATCCGTGTTTATCTTATGCAACTGTCCGGATGATTCCAAGGTAAAGTTTGCCGTTAGTACACTCCGTGATCAAGCCTTATCATGGTGGAACTCTTTCGCGAAGCCCATAGGGATGGAGAATGCTTACAAGACCACTTGGGATGAATTCAAGAAGCTAGTGACTAAGAAGTTTTGCCCCCGAACTGAAGTGAAGAAGTTAGAGGTAGAGTTTTATGATCTGGTAACCGTGGGGAATGATATCGAGACTTATATTAGGAGGTACCAAGAGTTAGCCGCTCTATGCCCATCTATGGTGCCTGATAATGAAAAGTTGGTTGAGAATTTCATTGGTGGATTGCCCGAAAACATCCGTGGTGATGTGATTTCTTTTGATCCGCAAACTCTGGATGAGGCAATCAGGATGTCTCAAAAGCTCATAGCTCAAGTACTGAAGAAAGTGACACCCGCCAACAACAACAGTAACAATAACCCCAACCGAAACCGCAACAACAACAATAACACCAACAATTACCGGAACAACAACAACTACTCCAATAACCGAAACAACACCAACCATAACAACAACAACAAAAGGAAATGGGATAACAACCAAGGTAACAACGCCAACCAACCACCACCCAAGAGGCAAGAGACTGCAAAAGCCTATGCTGCAGGTCCGACAGAAAAGAAAGGTTACACCGGTACTCTACCAAAGTGTAACAAGTGCCAAACACATCATAACCCGGGAGATTGCCCTAGGCCTTGTCGAAATTGTGGGAAAGTTGGTCATCAAGCTAATGGATGTAGGTCTGCTCCTGGGGGAAACAATCAGAATCCACCGCCAACGTGTTATAGTTGTGGAGAAGTGGGACACTTTAGGAACAATTGCCCGAAGGTAAGGAATCAAGGAGGAATAGCTCGAGGGAGAGCTTACGTCATGGGTGGAGATGATGTCCACGAAGACCCGAAGGTTGTCACGGGTACGTTCCTTGTCAATAATCGTTATGCTTCTATTTTATTTGATTCGGGAGCCGATAAAAGTTTTGTTTCACTTACATTTGCACCTTTACTCAATATTACACCAACCGCACTAGACATTTCATTTCAAGTTGAACTAGCTAATGGGTCTTTAGTTAGCACCAATACAGTTCTCCGTAATTGCACCATCAATTTCCTTAATCATCCATTCAACATAGATCTTATGCCCGTAGAACTTGGTAGTTTTGACATTGTCATCGGCATGGATTGGTTGTCCCGTCACCGTGCAAAAATTATTTGTGATGAGAAGGTTGTTCATCTTCCTTATGATGGGGAGACATTAGTGGTTCGTGGAGAGCGAAGTGGAACTAGACTTAGTATCATATCATGCATCAAGACCGCGAAGTACATCAAGAAAGGTTGTTATGCATTTTTGGCTCACATTACTGAGAAGAAGTCGGATGAGAAACGACTTGGGGATGTGCCAATTGTTAAGGACTTTCCCGAGGTTTTTCCGGAAGAATTACCTGGACTACCACCTACGCGTCAAGTTGAGTTTCAGATCGACTTGGTGCCAGGAGCCGCACCTGTTGCAAGAGCACCGTATCGTTTAGCGCCCTCCGAAATGCAAGAGTTGTCGAACCAATTACAAGAATTACTGGACAAGGGATTCATTAGACCGAGTTCCTCGCCTTGGGGAGCACCGGTTTTGTTTGTGAAGAAGAAAGATGGATCTTTCAGGATGTGTATTGACTACCGAGAACTGAACAAGTTGACGGTGAAGAATCGTTATCCACTCCCTAGGATTGACGATTTGTTCGACCAGTTGCAAGGTTCTAGTTATTACTCCAAGATTGTTTTGAGATCCGGTTACCATCAGCTTAGAGTTCGGGAGGAGGATGTTCCGAAGACCGCATTTAGAACACGTTATGGACACTATGAGTTTCAAGTAATGCCGTTCGGATTAACTAACGCACCTGCGGTATTCATGGACCTCATGAATAGGGTGTGTAAGCCGTATCTTGATAAGTTTGTGATTGTATTCATCGACGACATCTTAATTTATTCCAAGAGTAAGCAAGAGCATGAAGAACACCTCAGAACGATTCTAGAACTGCTCAAGAAGGAGCAATTGTATGCCAAATTTTCTAAGTGTGATTTTTGGATACGAAAGGTTCAATTTCTTGGTCATGTCATTGATAGCCAAGGACTACAAGTTGATCCAGCAAAGATTGAGGCAGTTAAAGATTGGGCTACGCCCAAGTCTCCGACAGAAATTCGCCAATTTTTAGGACTTGCCGGATATTACAGGAGGTTCATTGAAGGGTTTTCCAAGATAGCTAAGCCGCTGACCAAGTTGACACAGAAGAATCAGAAGTACGAATGGGGAGATAAGCAAGAGTCCGCATTTTAGTTGTTGAAACAGAAGCTTTGTAGCGCGCCGGTTTTAGCACTACCAGAAGGAATTGAAAATTTTGTGGTATATTGCGATGCATCTCACAAAGGGCTTGGAGCCGTGTTAATGCAGAACGAGAAAGTGATTGCTTATGCGTCACGTCAGCTTAAGAAACACGAGAAGAATTACACTACGCACGATTTGGAATTTGGTGCTGTAGTTTTCGCACTCAAGATTTGGAGGCACTATCTTTATGGCACCAAGTGTGTGGTATTTACCGATCACAAGAGCTTACAGCATATACTTGATCAGAAGGAACTCAATATGAGGCAACGTCGTTGGCTAGAGTTGCTTAGTGACTACGATTGTGAGATCCGATATCACCCGGGAAAAGCTAATGTTGTAGCTGACGCTCTTAGCAGGAAAGAACGACCCAAACCTTTGAGGGTCAGGTCATTGGGAATGACAATTATTTCACCTTTACCATCAAAGATCCTCGAGGCTCAGGTTGAAGCGCTCAAGGAAGAAAATTTACCAAGTGAAACACTTAAGGGAATGCAAGATAATGCAAACGGTTTAGTGAGAAGGTCAGACGGAGTATTGTGTTTCAAGGACAGAAGTTGGATACCCCTTTATGGTGGAGTACGAGAGTTGATTATGCATGAGTCGCACAAGTCGAAGTACTCTATTCACCCAGGTTCTGATAAGATGTATCAGGATCTCAAGAAGCTTTATTGGTGGCCGAATATGAAAGCAGAAATAGCTACTTATGTCAGTAAATGTCTTACGTGTGCTAAAGTGAAAGCCGAGAATCAGAAACCGTCAGGGTTACTTCAACAGCCAGAGATTCCTCAGTGGAAATGGGAGCGTATTACAATGGACTTTGTTACCAAACTCCCTAAGACTTCAGGTGGATTCGACGCTATTTGGGTTATAGTAGATCGTCTCACCAAATCAGCCCATTTCATACCGATTAGAGAGACTTATTCTATGGACCAACTAGCCAGACTTTATGTCAAGGAAATAGTCTCAAGACACGGTGCACCAGTCTCCATCATTTCCGACAGAGATAGTCGTTTTACTTCAAATTTCTGGACGTCACTACAAAAGGCATTCAACACCAAATTAGACATGAGCACTGCCTATCATCCTCAGACCGATGGTCAGAGTGAGAGGACGATTCAGACATTAGAAGATATGCTCAGGGCGTGTGTGATTGATTTTGGAAATGGTTGGGCTAACCATTTGCCATTAATCGAGTTTTCTTATAACAACAGTTATCATTCGAGCATAAAGGCCGCACCATTTGAGGCATTGTATGGTCGTAAATGCCGGTCCCCAGTGTGTTGGGCCGAGGTTGGTGAAGTACAATTAACCGGTCCAGAGATGGTACGAGATACGACCGAGAAGATTGTTAAAATTCGAGAAAGGCTCGAAACAGCTAGAAGTCGACAGAAAAGCTATGCAGATGTTCGACGCAAACCATTGGAATTTCAAGTTGGAGATAAAGTCATGTTGAAGGTTTCGCCTTGGAAGGGTGTGATCCGATTTGGGAAACGCGGGAAGCTGAACCCGAGATACATTGGACCGTTCAAGATTCTGGAAAAGATTGGTCCGGTTGCATATAGGCTTGAACTTCCGCCAGAACTCAGCAACGTTCATAACACATTTCATGTTTCAAACCTCAAGAAGTGTCTTTCCGACGAGTCGTCCGTTATTCCACTTGAAGAAATCCAACTAGATGACAAGCTTAATTTCGTGGAAGAACCGGTAGAAATCATGGACCGTGAGGTCAAGCAATTGAAGCAGAGTCGAATTCCTATCGTGAAGGTCCGCTGGAATTCTCGAAGAGGACCCGAGTTTACTTGGGAACGAGAAGACCAAATGCGACGCAAGTATCCACACCATAATGAGTATTATTTATATAATTGGAATGACTTGTCTAACTTGGTAAAATTCTAGGATTACAACCAAAAAGCCTATATATGTTATGTGTTATTAGCTAACTACACTGGTTAGTTAACCCCCGTATAAAACCCTTTTGTTACTCTCATTTTTAGAGTAAGATACCCCTAGAAAAACCCTCAGAGCCATTCCTTTCGTTTCTTACACCTATGTTTAAAATGTTTCGTTACACCTTAAACCTTAGCCTACCCTGTAGATTAGAATCCGTGGTTGGTTAATTGTTATAGGCAGAGTGTGTTTCCTTACATTACCTGTGTTCGCGTGCGTAATTCATTATCTATGGTTAGGTCGGGAAATTGCACAATGCAAATTGGAGTGAAAGTAAATATTGTATATTTTTGAGTTTATTTTTCGTGTGTTTACTACTTTCACTATTACCGTTATTTCTGAAAGTATGAAAAGTATTAAAAAAATTATCCGGAAAGAAAGTTGTAGTGATGTGGTGAAATTTTACACATCTATGTTTATGCCTCTAAAAAAAAAAAAAAAAAAAAAAAAAAAAAAAAAAAAAAAAAAAAAATCGAAAAAATGAGAAAAGAAAAAGAAAGAAAAAAAGAGTTGGATGTTTATTTTAAGCCAACGATGTAGAGTTATGTAAGTGGTCGATATCACCACTATTTGTTATACTATATTTATGGATTGAATGGGAATTGGCAGTTATGGGAATGCCGATTAAGGTTTATTCTTTGATTAAGATTTTGTTGAGTATAATTCGTGTCTACCAAAAGCGTGTGTTTCAAGTGTTAAAGCGTGAGTTATTCAATGATATGAGTCTTATTCATGGGATGGTTGGGATAGTGATTAACCACACTTAGGATTTTAATCTATTTGTTTTGTTTTGTTTATTTTTATTTTTACACCAATTTATATCCCAAATATTATCCATACCCTGTATTGTTCTTTATCCAACCGAACCTTTGATTTATTGAGATTAGGGATTTGAGCAATCTTAAGTATCGTGGTCGTGGATTCGGCTATGTATTTATGATTTTGTCGCCCTTTTTGATATATTATTATTGGTGAAGTTTGGACCTATCTTTAGCCTATTCGAGTTAAGGATTTGAGCAATTGCAAGTATCGTGTTCGTGGATTCGATCATGTATTTGTGATTTTGTCGCCTTTTCTGGAATTTGAGATCGATAGTGATTAAGAATAATTAACCCTTTAGCCTAAAAACCCTTTTTACCGCTTTAGACTTGTTATTCCTTAGCTTTAGTGGTGGAGATGTGTATACTTGCCAAGCTTATGATAGAATATTCGTCGCGACTGGACAGTTAAACGATTAGATTTGCTTTTATCGACTTATTTTATTTTACTTCTAATTCGTTAAGTGTTTAGTTGTGTGATTATGAAATAAACGAATACATGCTTAAATATAAAAATAAATCCTAATACATCTTTTAGGATAAATTTTCATAAATGAAATTCTAAGGTTTACTTGGGGACAAGTAAAGTTCAAGTGGGGGGATATTTGATGAACTCAAATAAGTACATTTTATTACTATCATTTATCCTATTAATTTGACTTGTTTTACTATATTATGTATGAGGATTGATACTTAATCGTTTACTTTTGTAATTCTCAGGTAAAAACAAGCATTTGGTGAAACTTAGCGATTATGGACTAATAATGGAGCAAAACGTGCATAAAGTGGAAGTCTACTGACATGGACAAGATCAAGTCAATTCTGCTCCAGATGCGCCGCATCTTACTCTCGACATGCGCCGCATCTCTATCAAGATATCACCAGATACGATCCAAGATACAAGAGGACATGCGCCGCATCTAATCAAGAGTTACGCCGCATCTTCTGGCGGTGTACGAATATTCCTGAATATTATAATCTTGGACCCCACGCGAAGTTAAGTACATACGCCGCATCTACTTAAGTAGATGCGCCGCATCTTCCCTCAGACAGAAACTATAAATACCCCGTAGACCAGACGAATTAAAGAGTTCGAAACCCTAAAACCGAAGTTCGGACAGCAGAACAGGAGGACGAATTCAGTCAAGAGGCAGCACAAGACACACCCAAATCGAAGATACAAGAGCTGTAAGAAGGTGCTGCATGTATTTAATTCATTAAGTAGTTTTGTTTTATTGTGTTAGCAAACTTTAATTCATCAGGATTGGTGGCTTGTGTAATGTGACAACGAAAGATTGCACTCCCTTTAATACTTGCTTTCCCATCAATTAAAGTTTATATGTTGATGTCTTTGGTTACTACTTATTAGTGCATTGATAACCTCTGTGTTTATTAGTGGCTTGCGGGCATCCGACTGCGGGACAAGATGTGGCTCCCACGGTTGTTTCTAAATTGATCACTTAGGAATAACTTTTAGACATAAGTAATCATTAAGGGTTTACTCGCCGATGAGAATAGGACCAACGAGAAAGGGTTAATTACATACACTTCATATAAAGCTATCAATAAAACAAGTGACAATCTACTTAATCATAAGGACAGCCCTCTTATTGTCTCGAGTATCTATCTGTGTACGTGTGTGCTACTTGCTGATTCGTGCCTATTTGTTTATTTTATTATTTAATTGCAACAAACTGTGCCAGTCTCTCAGTGTCACAACCCGTAATTTCAGGTCACTTTCCTAACCTCGACAAATCACCATTCATGTCCATCATTCATCATTCATCAGTCATTTCAGCGTAACCGGTTTGGTTTAGTTGCAAAATTTATGCATCATCAGTAGGATCATTGCATACGGACTAGTAATAGTCTGCATATCATCATATTTGCATTTTCATACTATTCCACTCGTAGGTTTATCAAATTAATATTTTTGTTACATTTGACGTTTTACGTATAATTACTTTTAATTAAAACGTTAACGCGCGATCGATAAATGTGACTAACACTTCCGACAATCCCCCCGATGGTCCCGATATATTTTTATACTCATTTTAACATCAAGAAAATTATAAAATTCATTTACCCGGTATTTTGCGAATTTATTTAATTTATATCGTTCATTTAGTATAATTACGACGGTTTACGTAAAAACTAAACGATAATTACCCGAACACCCAATAATTGTACCCAACATATTTTTGTAATTTTTATGACTTCGTCAAGTCCCGACTAACTTCGTTACATTTTATTTCTAGCAAACGCGGTACCCGATTACACCTAAAACTAATTAAAATTACACCAAATAAACACATGTAATTACCACATGGTTTAATCATGAGGCCCCCCCCCCCCCTTGTCCTTTGTGCGCCGGCCTCAACCCCCCAAAACACCCCATCACTTGCTAACATCTTATCTCAATTAATACCCACTAAATCTTGTCCAATATATATACTAAATTACCATATTATCACTTCATTTTACACATAATATCTTCAAGTAACTAGCAAGATTTCTCTCATCTCCCTCCCCCTCTCTTGTGTTCGGCCTCACCAAGAAAACAAGAAAAGATCATCAACTTTGCAAGATCCATCCATAAACAAGTCATACTAGTAATCCTTTTAGGGTTTTGAAATACAAACTCAAGGGTTTCTTAGGTTTTCATCCTCATTTGCTCACTAATCTTCAAGTAAGTTGTCAAAACTCATTTTTATAATTTTACCAAGTTAATATAATGTTCATAACATTTGCATGCAAGATCTATAAGTATATGTTAGCTATACCACTCCTTTTTAAACCTTTTGCAACTTATGAGCCCTAGATGTGTTTTATACTTAGATCCTTGTTAGATCTACATGGATGATGATGTTTTAGGCCCTTGACACTTTAAAAAGTTATATGGTAAAGTTTTAGAAAGATTGGTTGTTGTTTGTGACATTTTTGGACAAGTTACTAACTAGAAAATCAAGTTTTAACAAGTATACATAACCTACTGTCCTTAAAAGTGAAACGTGGGAAAATCAGTAGGTGTGAGATAATTTTTGGTCAAATATTTAGAAAATACATTCCGAGACGAAGCCGTGGCCGAAAACGGGGATAAAATCGAGTTAATAACGAAGGAGATATGATTTTTCAAAGTTTAACGACGAAAACTATAATTTTCAGAAAATAGTGTGCTGTTGGCCGAACTTTCAGGAGCAAAACGAGTCGTTAACCGTGATCTAGATGAGCCGAGACATTGAAAATATATTAGTACATATTTATACGAACCCACGGATATAAAGAACGTCGAAAACGAGCCAATAACGAACAAGATACACGCGTTTAAACATCGATAATATACCTTTCATTTTGACAGCTTTTTAACTAGAAAATGTTTGCGTACTAGAAACTATATTTTTCAAGTAACGACTATGGAGAACCGTAATCCCTACCCGTTGGAACACGTACGATCAAAGACTTATTAACACGACTATCATATTACATTTCATGTTTTCAAAACGCCGATACTAACACGAACGTTTTATACACTTTATTACATGACTAGTTTTGACGAAACGAGTTAACATATTTATATCAAGTTTTGGAAGAACTTTACATATTATCGATAACTATTATTTTCCAAGTACGAGTGGTATAGGTTACATATACATGTACATGCACTACATTGCCTCATAATCTAAGTAGATTATGCATATTCATTTTAGGTAGCGGCTAGTGTTCGCGCCTTGTTATTCCAAGTATTCCGATTTCATAGCATTGTTGTATCATCACTTCAGGTGAGTTTTCATAGCCCCGTTTTTCAATTTATTATTTCATTTCAAATCCCACGGGGGAGAATACATTGCAACCATTTTTATATGCGAGCCCTAGTATCAAATTCCTTGTACATAGATTAAGTTACCTTGTTGCCAATTGAAAGTCCCCTATATCATGAACCGTTAATTTACCTGTAAGCGAGAGTGAGTGGATAGATCTATCGAGGGTGACGCCTCCATCCGTGTTGGCTTTGACCAACAACCGATAGCGGATGCATTTCATGTCTTTTTATTAGAGTGCCTGGCAAAACACTCTGAGGGGCACCACAGATTCAGTCATAGTTTCGGGGTCATGAGCTTAAGTCTATTGTACATCATTTTTATGTGACTTATGTCATACACTTTATACTTGTGGCTATCGTATACCTTCATTTTATTAAACCTATGATCTCTCACCAACTTTATGTTGACCGTTTTTAGCAATGTATTTTCAGGTAATTAGCTAGCGTGTGGACATGCATTTGGCTATTTTGGAGTCGCGGGGTCGACTTGCATCACTTATTTTTCATGCACTTATGTAACGTTTGATCTACTATGGTTTTGTTATAAACTTGCAACATCATTTGGGACCTATGTTTTGTAAACTCTGATTTTAATTATGATCAAACGTGTATTTTCAAAACGACACTTTAGGTCGTTCAATATATCCATTGTATGAGACGCCATGAAAGTCACACCAAGGTATTCATATCCGCTGCCATTAACAGGTAAATTCAGGGTGTGACACTCAGGCTGAAACCCCCTTGCGTTAGGATATTAAAATACTGATTAGAATAACTAGATAATACGTTCCACTCTTAGTGATCGACACTCTACTTACCATTATCTTCATACTGACCGGGTACACTGCTCGTTAAGTGTGTGTGTTATTGATAAGTCGGCTAAATATAAATTTAAAACTTGAGTAGGCATTAAAACTGCTAAACCGCAACGACACATCACGCGCATCAATTTTAAAATGGGTAAACCGAATCAAATGGGGGGAGAAGGACCAGGAATTTCGTGATTAGGTTAGCCAAAATTATGGGGATTGATTCATTCCATAATTGTCATATTTACCTTATTTAAATAAACTTAATATTACATATAAATCCATTCGATGCTAATAGGGGTATTTTAGTAATTTTGTCACTTGTATAAATGTTAAATGAAGTCGTTAAAATTATTTGGTAACATATCTCGTGTATTGCCAGAAGTTTGGAATTGTTTTGATACTTTATAAGCCTTTAATTTAAATTTTTAACGTGCAGGGGCATTTTGGTCATTTTTCATGTTTTCAGATTTTAGGGTTTTACATTGCCTCATCCTATTATGTCTCAAATATAGTATATCGCGACTAAATACGACTAGCCATAAGGCATTCCATCCAGTATTTAGTGGGATAGGTCGTCAGCCTTTACAGGTTTCGAAGCTGTCCACTATATTCGCGCTCACCGCAGTGATTAATGGCTCATGATCGAGGGACTTTATGGCAATATAGTTAAACTTAGGCAATATAGGGTTCGGGTTTTCATAGAATATGCGTACTTTAATTTTGGCAATTATTTCTTGTTGAAATGTAGAAATATCATAGTAAAGTTCAACAGTACATTCAGTTGTTATATGAATGCCTAAAATGAGTTTCAGTATCTTGTTACAACAAGTAGTTTGAAAATTTTATTTTTCAAATATAGCATTTAAGCTAAGCAAGCAGTTTGCAAATATAACGAGCATATATCCCTTCCAAAGGATGATTCAAAACATGTAAAGCATAGTTGATGATTTTGAGTAAATCATGAGAGTTTTCAAAGTATAAAAATACTTAAAACAGTTGAAGCATGTATCTCCCCCAAAAGAGTTATTAAAAACAAGTATTAAAAGTAGGGGCCACGACTCACCTGGAGTGTATCTGACAAGATGGAATTATAAGATCAAGTAAGACTTATGGAAACGATCACGGAAACGTCTTCAATACGAGACCTAAATATGAGGGAAGTCTAAGATTCTGACTTATAACTAACGATGAGTGTGAAAGTGAGAAATCGTATAACGATTTGATGATGTGAGTGTGATATGATTAAAATGCCTCAATTTAAGGAAATTATAATATCTTATATGATATTATCTTGATTCTTATGTCACTTGACTCGAAATATTATCTCCTCAAAATACGATGAAATGATATGCAAGTGAAATCGTAAATTAAATAATGCATAACTAAAATGTATAAAATGCATATGAAGTGATGGGTGAGAAATGGAAAATAAAATAAGAATGTCAAGTATAAATAGTAGGTCCTTGTTCTTTTTAAGATTTTACACTTTTTACCCTAACTGTGTTTGCGTTACGTCGTTAGTCCTTCGTTAAGTCCATAGTCTAATAATAGTACATAAATAATCCAAATGTCCATATAAGGCTTGAAGTTCAATGATATGTCATTCTAAGTCCTTTATAATTTGTTTTCACAGCTTCAGTCCACAAGTTTCACAGTTTGGCAATTTTAGTCCTTTTAGTCAAAGTGCGTTACATTTTTAGTCCAAAAATGTCAAAATGGTAAGGAAAAAGTGGGCGACTTTTTAGGAGGCTTATTTAAGATTAATGAATCTTATTTTAATAGCTTATTCGATCAGTAGCTTATTTCTCATTTAAATGGGCCCTTAACGATTTACAACTCTAGCCCAATATGGGTTTTTAGTTATTTTCCAAATATATGGTTTATACGCTTTTACTTGGGCTGTTTTAAGGGGTCGAAACATGATTATTTTTATAAGATGTTTATACGAAAAACGTAGCTAGTTGTGTGTTCTAATAGGTCGTATAAAGTTAGGGCATGTTCATTAAGTTAAATCATGAGATATTAAATCGTTTTTAAGGCTAGTTGGGGCGGTTTCGCTATAACAAAATACTTAGAAAATTCTAAGTGTTTTCAACCTATGTTCTTACGTGTGATGCAAAGTTTTCATACGTTTGAGCCATGCATGAAATGAATGTTAAACGTGAAAATGATGTATGTTGTGATTCTTAAACCGTCCACAGTGGAGGTTCGACATATGCTTGTGGGTTTCATAAACTTAACACACGTAATAACAATATGTAAAAGAAAATATTACGTTCGAATGAAATCAGAGATGATGCATGCATGGTTGAATTTTCTACGTGAGTGTGTGAAGGGTGAGTGACGTTTACAAGTTATATGTTTCAAATGAATTAAACAATGATGCATGGTGACTCGTGTGCGTGAGAAATGAAAGTACGAGAGAATGTTGAGCACTTACTACACCTTTTAAAGGTGGTGGAGAGGCAATGAAGATCGAATGGAACGCAAGGATGAGGACAGCAAGCTTTGGCGAGCTCCAATACGTTTCACGTATTTATCTCCTACTCGATTTGCTTCCTTTGTGAGGGACAATTGCCTCTGAGTCTTTTAGAGTATTTAGTGAGAGTGAGATAAGTGAGAAATGAGTAATATGGGCTGCTAGGAGAGGGTGAAATATATAGAGGTATTTCACACGTTTTCTTCAAAGACTCTCACACTCAATCATGGAGTGTAACTGTGGATGACCAGTAAAATTTAGCATGCTTCTGACTCTAGCAATGATGGGAAGGTATGGGAGGGTTAATAGAACCTTGTCCTTTGTTGTTGGCATTTCTACATATTCGGTTTGTATAATTCGGTTGAGTGTCAAAGTAACTAACCGAGTGAAGGAGTGAGTGTTTAGCTAGGAGACAAGTTCAATAATATCTTGTATGTGATTCTATGTCAAGTGGCAAAGTGTTTGAAATCTTGTCTTTAGTTGTTGGCATGCATATGCATTCGATCGGTTTTGTAATAAAATGGGTGCCAAGTGGTTTTAGCGAAACACAACCCATGCTGTGGTTCTAACCATCTTTTGAACATCATATATTGCTAACATGATTATTAGGAAGTTGTAGTAAAAATCGGGGAACGATTTGGTTGAGTTTTATGATTTTTACCTATGCGGGTTTTGTTGAAATGGGACAAACATATTGGTGTTCGAAATCATATCACAACTCGATTTGAGTTTCTGAAATTTGGTACTCGAATAGTCCAGTGGGTCATGAACGATATTGTGTAAAAATATTCGAGGGTTACGTTTAGTATTTGAGAGTACGCGAGTTGATTTGGAGGTGGTATGGCAATCGGTTATACATAAAATCACAAAGTGAGACTGAATTCCGGGTGTGGGCTTGGATCGTGTAAGGCTGATGATAGTGGGCTGGAAGTTGTAGCAGCCCATTTGGTTTGTATTTGTAGAATTAGTGAAGGATTTAGTAGTAATTAGTGTTAGTTAAATGTGATAATTACGGGTAATTAGGAAGAGTGCATATATCTTTGTGTAGGGATTTATCATTATCAACTATTATTATTTGTGAAGTTTCGAATTTAGTGAGAATGGGATCCCGTGATTTATTTGTGTTTCGAGTAAATGTTATTTAATATATATCACGAAACATAACGTGGCAACGATAGCAATAGGAGAAAAGTTTAAATTTCCCCATAAAAATGGGATTTATCAGACAGTAAGTTGAGATTATCTTTAATCAGTGAGATTTATTATGATGGATTTTTACAGGATCTCATAGTATCCACCCCTAAATTTTGAACTTCGTCCCGAAGTTCAGTCCGTGATAGGTGTTGAAAAATGTGATGTTCAGGAATGAGGGTTTATGGAAAATGTCGTCGAGAGATTTTTCATTTGAATATCGAGGAAACGAGATCCAATTTGGATTTATTCATACCAGACGAATTAAATTTGAATGTTTGGTCAACTAATGCATTTATAGGCTGCGAATAGTTGAATAACTGTCAAGAGTAGAGAGTATTTAACACTTAATGTTTAGTGTTCTAGTTGTCGAAAATAACGGATTTTTTTGGTAGCGATTTGTAACTTAATGATTGTGAATAGTAAAATAACGGATACTTTTCCCCAATTAATACCCTATTTACTTTCCCCTTTTTCCTTCTCCACTTTACCTTTTCACTTCATCTCTCCCAAAATAAATATGCCGCCGTTCTCCATCATCTTCGCCACTATGTTCATCATCTTCGCCGCCGTTTGCTTAGCTCTCCTCCCCGGCGAAGATTCCGGCCACTTGATTGGATATTTGTTGGTTATCGTACCCCTCACAGTCCTAGCCGTTGTTGTGGACAAGTTTTGGGGGTAATAGTTTTTAAGCTAGTGTTGTTTGTAATGGGTCTCGAGTAGTGTTGTTAGAATGTATCTTTGTTGTGTGTCGATGTAATCCTAAATGAATATGAAATAAAATCTCGGTTGCCTTTATGTTTAACTATTGTTTTTAATGGTTCGTTTCTATTTGTCTTCCAGAATAATCAGGGTACTTCACCCTGTGGTGGCTCTTGCTATTGCTGGGTTGGTGGTGGTTTTTATTGCTATGGCGGGCCAACCTATTGAAGATTCTATGCCTTTTATTGTGTTTATTGTATTATTAGCACTTCCGATGTTAATCGTCTCGCTATGTATTAATTTCCGTGGGTTCTAATAAAATTTATGTTATTTGTGTTTTCCTCATCTTGTTGTGAATTCTTATAGTTTCTAATTTCGTACTTTTCTCGACTTCTTATAATAAGGTAATGGGTAATAAGTGTAGATCTTACTGGGTTTGGTTGAAAGTGAGGTTTATGAACAATTTATTTTGTCTCGAAATTCTGTTTTTTTGGAATGAAAATTGTTATTAAAACTTTGAAAAGATAACTGTTCCATTTATAACATGATTCTTCCTAAATTATACATAGGTAGCTAGGCTATGTATCATTGAGGACCAAATGATGTAACGCTTGGTTCAGTCATTATGATATTTATGTTCCTTCAAAGAGTTTTATATGGTTCAATTATCATGGTTTCGTCACAAAGTCGGACATCCTCTGATTATTTTCAAAAGAATTTGGAAAGTTTTTGTTCATACTCCGAGGATAAGTCAGGAATTTCTAAAGTGATATTTGGATATTCTTGGTATAAACTTAGGTTTTAGGTGAGGATTGCTTACAATGTGGTATCAACCTATGGTTTGGTCAAAATGGAGTTAATTAAATCCTTAGGGTAATATTAGTGTGTTGTTACATAACGACTTATGAATAAAGAGGTGGAATAGAAGTTTAAATAGACGTAGATTATAATTATCATGGAAATATTACAAGGTAAAGTTCTCACACGGTAGAAGGATAACTGTTACACTTAGGTTACATCCATCGTACCTAAGGTAAATACAAACGGAAATATAACTTAGATATTTCTAGGCTAGGGTTTATTTATTTTACAGCAGGAATCCATTCATCTGCTTAACATAGAGGTCATTCTTCGACACAGTTAAGATTTTTCGACGAGTTCTCATTCCCTTGTACAAATCTTGGGCTCCCAATGGGCTTTGTAGTTCAGGCAATAACTCTTGTAATGACTCATTTCACCACATTCATGGCATTTTATGGATGAGGGTTGCTCATTTCCTTCCATGGCTTTGCAATCTCTTGTCTTGTGGCCTGTTTTCCGGCACCTTCCGCATTTAGCAATGCAATGTCCGGTGTGATGCATCTTACATCTTTGGCACAGAGGTTGCTTTCCATAGTAGTTGTCTCTTTTAGTAGAAGTGGTGACGCAGTTTCTTTCAACTTCTGATTTGGGCCTTTGCTGGCGAAGATAGTTAATGCGGTCTTGTAGATGATTGCGGATGCAAACATCATTGTGGAACTCACATTCGTTGAGGATAAAGGATCTTTTCTCCTCATGTTTTCGCTTTTGGTTATTTTTCTTAAGTGCAATATCTTGCCTAATTCTTTGGGCACATGTACGTATAGGTTTAGTCCTTTTCCTTGAAGTCTTTAGGTAAATTGGCTTACACCCCATGAAACTTTCATGGTTATGCTTACAAGGTATAGCCTTCTTTCTTTTTTGTCTTGTCATGTTATTGTTACTTGGGTGAACTGTTGTGGTCACTTTCAATTTCTCGATAGTTTTAGGAGTCATGGTTGTTGTGGGCACTACGCTGTTTATGCTGTCCATTTCCTATGAGCATCACAAGAAATGTTGATTTAGTATTCACTTTATCGTTAGAATTATTCAAATAACAAGGTATTTGTATATTAGTGCTAACAATGTGATCTCAATACAAAATCAAACCAACTTAGGATCATAGAAATACGATGTGTCTGGGTAACATCGTAAAATAATTATCTCTTGACATGGGATTGCTAAGGAACAAACGAATTTATCTACAAAAGCTGAAGTTCAACAACTTTCTCTTCGTTCATCAAGTTTTCTTTTGAAAATTTGTTCTTGGACTTCTATGGTTTATTGTTTAGTCATGGTGTATTTGATGTACAATCACCGATACAATCATTGACATAACTCTAATAACTTGTTTGCTTGATTTTTGCAAAACAACCAACACAAGGTCTTTTATTAATGTCTCATTGATTCGTGTAGAGTCATTTGTTTACCCAAGAGAGTAACAAATGGTGAGGTTTTGCATGGCTCTTTGCACTTATAGCACTATCATAGAGCTTGGTGGGATGAATTTGTTTATCACAGAGAGATATAATGGAGAAAAAGTCTGCCATAGATTAAAAGTCGATTACAAGTTCTGAGAGTTACAGGATTATTGAGAAATACATGGAATACTAACCAAAACTATTTGGTTTATTGGATACAACAATGATACTTAAGATTAGTTACGTCTCTGACGTAGACGTCTAACTTCTGCCTCAAGATCCAGTTGTGCAGCTTCCATGGCTGAGAAACGTTCTTGGCATGCATTCATCTGATTAGCTAACATGTTTTCCAAGGCTGCAATCTTTTGGCTTTGGGTTCTTGCTGTGTCTCTAGCTAACCATAATGCTCTTTCAATGTCCTCAATCCTAATGTGTGTTTGGGTGTGGCCTCTACCCAAACAGCGGGTTCTGGCATCTAAGTTTCTAAGTTCTTGTTCGTAATTGTCCTTCATGTTACCAACATTTACTCCTAGATCAAACACTTCTCGTCTTTCAGCATCTGTCCTTTTAAACAAGGTATCAATGTTACGGTCATACCATTCGAATCGTAATGGTTGTAACTCTTTTAGCTGTTCAGAGTGAGTGTCTAGTATGCTGGTGTGTTGGTGAAGGCGAATCCATATGGAGTCACAGGTGTCTATATTGTAGTCAGGAGGATTGGGTGAGGATACATTCTCTGGGATATCTGGCATGGAGAAATCTGAGATATTAGGAAAAGGAGAATTTAGCTCGATCTTTTTCCAAGTCATCTCTTGGTGTGAACTCTGTCCAGATTCAAATGTTGGTTGACCACCAATCAAATCTTCATCTGTAAAGGATTCGGTTGCTCTCCTAAGTTTCTGACGTGGAGGTGAGTAAGTAGGTGATGACAGAGGTGATTTCTGAGTGAGTTCTATGTCAGGCTGGAGTTGTGACATTTTTACATAAGGATCTTCAGTATCTGGTGCAATTTGGTAGGTAGGTGACGCATGTGTAGTAGGAGGGGTAGTCTTGGTGATATCGACTAGTTTGGAAGACATGGTACTGTAGCAATAGTAATTATGAATATTCATACGTTTAAGGTGTAACATTGAGTGTGAAATAACACAGTGTGTTATGTGTGAAGAGTAAACATTAAGCATGTAAAGATTAGTACAAACAATCTTAGCAGGTAATATATTGAGCATGGCAGTCTGCAGACACGGAGGGCGTAAAATGGTATGGTGTAAAATCATTTATTTTGAAAGTGTAGTTATAGTTCAATGTTTGAAAACATTTGATTCTCTATAACCTGTGGCTCTGATGCCAATCTGTAACACCCCCTAATTTGGTTTGTGGCAGCGGAAAGTAATTAGGTGTTACACTGAGGATCGAAGTCAAAAATTTCAGAAAACGGCTTGAAAAAGCGTTTGAAAGTTATATGTCATTCAAAATAATAGTTTTGGTACAAAGGTTGAAATATCTGATTTGAAAATCCCACAAAAGTATAGTAATTTGGAAAGAATGACATATTTGATTTTCACACCATTTAAGTTATCAGAGTATTTAATGCCCGCTCCGTGTCTTGTCCTGCTTCGTTGATTACCTGAGATAAACATGCTTAAAACGTCAACACAATGGTTGGTGAGTTCGTGAAGTTTGATAGAAAATAACTTTCTTTCCAATGAATTCAAGAGTTGTACAATGATAGTTGAAATAAATACTAGTACTTCTTGAAGTAACTAGCAAGTTTGCAATTTGGTAAAAATCCACGAGTAAATCATTTATGAACTCAGATGATCATAAGTTTCAAGTTTAAATGAAAATGAGTTACGTAGTTATATGCTTGCAATGAAATAATGGTTCAACTTTTAAAAGTAACGATATGCCAAGCATTGAGTTGTCTTTATCATAAGACACAACTATGTCACATATGATAACAGTTAAGTTCCAAGTACATGATACATAATCCAAACACATAGTAAAATCAATAGTAAAAAGTCTGATGTCTATCAGTGTGGAGTAGTGGTGGTTAAATACTGCAGTATCCAAATATATATAGGAAGACATATATATTCATAAGGTTATATTGCTCTAAGCCTCATGACGCGCAAAACGTTAACAAAAGTACCGTAAAACGACGAAGTCACATCAGGTTACTGATGGTTTTGCCCTAAGTAATAGGTGATTGCCTCATCCTATTATGTCTCAAATATAGTGTATCGCGACTAAATACGACTAGCCATAAGGCATTCCATCCAGTATTTAGTGGGATAGGTCGTCAGCCTTTACAGGTTTCGAAGCTGTCCACTATATTCGCGCTCACCGCAGTGATTAATGGCTCATGATCGAGGGACTTTATGGCAATATAGTTAAACTTAGGCAATATAGGGTTCGGGTTTTCATAGAATATGCGTACTTTAGTTTTGGCAATTATTTCTTGTTGAAATGTAGAAATATCATAGTAAAGTTCAACAGTACATTCAGTTGTTATATGAATGCCTAAAATGAGTTTCAGTATCTTGTTACAACAAGTAGTTTGAAAATGTTATTTTTCAAATATAGCATTTAAGCTAAGCAAGCAGTTTGCAAATATAACGAGCATATATCCCTTCCAAAGGATGATTCAAAACATGTAAAGAATAGTTGATGATTTTGAGTAAATCATGAGAGTTTTCAAAGTATAAAAATACTTAAAACAGTTGAAGCATGTATCTCCCCCAAAAGAGTTATTAAAAACAAGTATTAAAAATAGGGGCCACGACTCACCTGGAGTGTATCTGACAAGATGGAATTATAAGATCAAGTAAGACTTATGGAAACGATCACGGAAACGTCTTCAATACGAGACCTGAATATGATGGAAGTCTAAGATTCTGACTTATAACTAACGATGAGTGTGAAAGTGAGAAATCGTATAATGATTTGATGATGTGAGTGTGATATGATTAAAATACCTCAAGTTAAGTAAATTATAATATCTTATATGATATTATCTTGATTCTTACGTCACTTGACTCGAAATATTATCTCCTCAAAATACGATGAAATGATATGCAAGTGAAATCGTAAATTAAATAATGCATAACTAAAATGTATAAAATGCATATGAAGTGATGGGTGAGAAATGGAAAATAAAATAAGAATGTCAAGTATAAATAGTAGGTCCTTGTTCTTTTTCAGATTTTACACTTTTACCCTAACTGTGTTTGCGTTACGTCGTTAGTCCTTCGTTAAGTCCATAGTCTAATAATAGTACATAAATAATCCAAATGTCCATATAAGGCTTGAAGTTCAATGATATGTCATTCTAAGTCCTTTATAATCTGTTTTCACAGCTTCAGTCCACAAGTTTCACAGTTTGGCAATTTTAGTCCTTCTAGTCAAAGTGCGTTACATTTTTAGTCCAAAAATGTCAAAATGGTAAGGAAAAAGTGGGCGACTTTTTAGGAGGCTTATTTAAGATTAATGAAGCTTATTTTAATAGCTTATTCGATCAGTAGCTTATTTCTCATTTAAATGGGCCCTTAACGATTTACAACTCTAGCCCAATATGGGTTTTTAGTTATTTTCCAAATATATGGTTTATACGCTTTTACTTGGGCTGTTTTAAGGGGTCGAAACATGATTATTTTTATAAGATGTTTATACGAAAAACGTAGCTAGTTGTGTGTTCTAACAGGTCGTATAAAGTTAGGGCATGTTCATTTAGTTAAATCATGAGATATTAAATCTTTTTTAAGGCTAGTTGGGGCGGTTTCACTATAACAAAATACTTCAAAAATTCTAAGTGTTTTCAACCTATGTTCTTACGTGTGATGCAAAGTTTTTATACGTTTGAGCCATGTATGAAATGAATGTTAAACGTGAAAATGATGTATGTTGTGATTCTTAAACCGTCCACAGTGGAGGTTCGACATATGCTTGTGGGTTTTCATAAACTTAACATATGTAATAACAATATGTAAAAGAAGATATTTCGTTCGAATGGAATAAGAGATGATGCATGCATGGTTGAATTTTCTACGTGAGTGTGTGAAGGGTGAGTGACGTTTACAAGTTTCCCGATGATAAGGGTTCGTCACCTCATGTGGGTTGTTCTAAACGAAAGTGCATGTTAACTTAATAGTGAATATATAAACGTGACGAGTTATATGTTTCAAATGAATTAAACAATGATGCATGGTGACTCGGTTGCGTGAGAAATGAAAGTACGAGAGAATGTTAAGCACTTACTACACCTTTTAAAGGTGGTGGAGAGGCAATGAAGATCGAATGGAACGCAATGATGAGGACAGCAAGCTTTTCCGAGCTCCAATACGTTTCACGTATTTATCTCCTACTCGATTTGCTTCCTTTGTGAGGGACAATTGCCTCTGAGTCTTTTAGAGTATTTAGTGAGAGTGAGATAAGTGAGAAATGAGTAATATGGGCTGCTAGGAGAGGGTGAAATATATAGAGGTATTTCACACGTTTTCTTCAAAGACTCTCACACTCAATCATGGAGTGTAACTGTGGATGACCAGTAAAATTTAGCATGCTTTTGACTCTAGCAATGATGGGAAGGTATGGGAGGGTTTATAGAACCTTGTCCTTTGTTGTTGGCATTTCTACACATTCGGTTTGTATAATTCGGTTGAGTGTCAAAGTAACTAACCGAGTGAAGGAGTGAGTGTTTAGCTAGGAGATAAGTTCAATAATATCTTGTATGTGATTCTATGTCAAGTGGCAAAGTGTTTGAAATCTTGTCTTTAGTTGTTGGCATGCATATGCATTCGATCGGTTTGTAATAAAATGGGTGCCAAGTGGTTTTAGCGAAACACAACCCATGCTGTGGTTCTAACCATCTTTTGAACATCATATATTGCTAACATGATTATTAGGAAGTTGTAGTAAAAATTGGGGAACGATTTGGTTGAGTTTTATGATTTTTACCTATGCGGGTTTTGTTGAAATGGGACAAACATATTGGTGTTCGAAATCATATCACAACTCGATTTGAGTTTCTGAAATTTGGTACTCGAATAGTCCAGTGGGTCATGAACGAGATTGTGTAAAAATATTCGAGGGTTACGTTTAGTATTTGAGAGTACGCGAGTTGATTTGGAGGTGGTATGGCAATCGGTTATACATAAAATCACAAAGTGAGACTGAATTCCGGGTGTGGGCTTGGATCGTGTAAGGCTGATGATAGTGGGCTGGAAGTTGTAGCAGCCCATTTGGTTTGTATTTGTAGAATTAGTGAAGGATTTAGTAGTAATTAGTGTTAGTTAAATGTGATAATTACGGGTAATTAGGAAGAGTGCATATATCTTTGTGTAGGGATTTATCATTATCAACTATTATTATTTGTGAAGTTTCGAATTTAGTGAGAATGGGATCCCGTGATTTATTTGTGTTTCGAGTAAATGTTATTTAATATATATCACGAAACATAACGTGGCAACGATAGCAATAGGAGAAAAGTTTAAATTTCCCCATAAAAATGGGATTTATCAGACAGTAAGTTGAGATTATCTTTAATCAGTGAGATTTATTATGATGGATTTTTACAGGATCTCACATCTTGAGTGACCCGCTCTGATACCAATTGTAGAAACTAGAAGGGGGGGGGTTGAATAGTTTCACCGTTTTAATTACGTTTTCAAAATCTTTTTCAAGTTTGTTTTGAAATACTTTTGGATTCGAAGTTTATGTGATATCAACACAACAATATATGAACACGAATAATATTGACAACAATAAGAAGTATGTAAAGGTAACGGAAAGAAACGATCAAACCGAGACACGGAGATTTATAGTGGTTCGGCTACGAATCTCACTCTTCGCCCTACTCCACTCCTCGAGTATCACACTCGATAGTTTCACAAACACTATATCAACAAGCTCCCTTATGGCGGAACAAGCCGTACACGTTTGCTTACACCAATTAACGACACTAAGTGGAATTTCGAGTCCTAATCCTAGCTAGAACCAATCTACACGATACTATACACAATATCAATCGCTACACACAACACAATTCGAACCAACACAAAGTCCGAATCAACACAATCACCTAACGGATCAACACGAAGTCCGAATCAACACACAACACGATTCTGAGCTTACACACAAGTCGGATCTTACACATGAATTGAGATACAAAGAATGTAGATTGAGGTAAGAAACGTAACAAAGGTTACGAGGTGAAAGCCTATTCTTCAACACTTCGTTTCTTGACGAATACGAGCGTTCTTCTCTTGCACTTTTAGGTAGGAAGGATGTAATCACTTGTAAAAAACTTACAACATGTTAATGTGATCAAAGAAGAGAGTTTAGAATGATTTGGGAAGACAGAAAGTTATAGTGCTCAAGAGGTGAATTTTTCTGCTGGAATAGTGCAATATTTATAGCCACCAGGAGGAGCGTGGGACGGTCCCTTAAACATTGGATAGTCCCATATATATAAGGGGCCGTCCCCCATTACGGGACCGTCCCACAAGACGCTCCTATTTTTGTCCTGATGTGGTGAAAATTTATCTGGTGAAAATTTAACTGATTTTGGGCGGGAAAAATAGCTGTTGGAGAATTTCAAATTCAAATCTATTTTTCTTATTAAAATATTTCTTTATAAATACAAAAATACTTTGTAAAAATGTTTTGTCACATAAATATGTGAGGTTTATGGAAAAATGACTTCTTTGATCACTTAACTAAGTTGGTAGATTGTTTGTTCATACCTTATGTGATGTTGTAGTCGAAACGAGTTTTCTCGATTAAAAACTTATCAAGTGTAGTTTTACGTAACGCGTTTTTATATTTTGTGATTATCAAAACGTTATAGAGATCGAAAAATGCAAATGACGTTTTTGACATTATTTTTATTAACATTAATGATTTGATATCATTATTGTTGGGAATGCTCCTAACACGTAAATGGAATGACATTTACGGGATTACATTAGTTATCATGTAAGCCTCAAACACATGGACTAGAAACGTAATATTGTAATAGTTAGATATGTGTGAGGCTATATATACCCCTCCATACTTCCATGGAGGGGTGAGACTTGTGTGTGTAACTCTCATCTTTCATTATCATTAATAAAACACTAAGTTCTCCTTTCTCTCTATAATCTCTCTCTCTAACTATGGTTTTAATGTATTTCCATCATACCCGACCTCCCGAATCACAATATCAACTAAAACACGATCCAACAATTGGCATCAGAGCGGGGTTATTAGTTTTGGATGATTTTTGTGATGTTATCTTGTCAAAATCCTGTTTTATTGTGGCTCAAATCTTGTTATTGAAGCTATTTTACCAAATTTTTTGAAGCTGCCAATTTTTTTTGTGTAAACAGTTCATACAGTCTTTTGTGTATCCTTAATGGTCAAAACAGTCCAACATACTTTCATATCCAGTTTCACAAAAATCTTGTCTTGCGTCTTTTTTAGTCCAAGATATAGTTTTTTATGTTTAACTCATATATGTTACTTATCACAACCCGCAAAATTTCAAGTCAATACTATTCACCAAACTCGAATTTATATTTTTGACATTTAAACGATAACAATTTACGTGTCACTTTTTACTTGAACCAACGTGAAAATCTAGAATAAATTCAAAGTGCACTAGGACTTAGGTTATATTTAGTCCACAACACTCTAGTATCTTGCTCCTGCTCCATTTCATAATTTTAAACTATAAAACAATTTTCTATTCTTTAACTACTTACGGTTTTGAATTCAACAAACGTTATTTGTTATTCAATATTTAACGCCCGATATACCCGATTCTTTCAACGATTGTTTCTAACATATTCTTATACTTCCAAAATTATTACAAAAGTTCCAAAAATATTTCCTGACGCCTAAAGTAATTTCTTTATAACTTACGTTTAATTACGTATAATTTTCGTTAATCACCGAAACAACAACCAATACATATTTTTAACACCCAATACATACAACACATACACTTTGGTATTAAAACTACTCATTTTATCCCAAATTATACCCATGGCCGCCCCCCCTGCTTTGTACATAATTAGTTAGACAAAAATTTACCTTTCCTTACTTTAGCCACCATTATCCCAACAAAACAAGTTTAACTTTTTACTTTTGGGCTAAGCCACCATTTTGTCTCCCTTGTCCCCCCCCCCTATTCGCCCCCCCCCCCCCCCCCCCCCCTTGTGACTAAAATCATAACCCTTGACTATACTATTTGGGAGTTGAAAGTATTCAAGTATAAATAGATGTAATCTATAATCATTTTTACTTCTACTAGCTAAGTAAGAAAAATAAAAACACCCTACCCATCTCAACATACCATTCGGTCCACATTGAGGAGCAAGGAAGAAAGAAAAACTTGTTGGGCTAAATCTAGTGTCATTAGAACACTTTATCAAGAATTTGGAGCATAAGTTTTGTGGTTAAGCTAGTAATTTACAACTTCCATCTCACTAATCACTCTTGTAAGTGATCTTACTAACACTTCATGATTTTCATATTTTATATGCTTGTCAAGTATTTATACTCATTATCACTTAGTACATGTTGATAAGAATTTACATTTATAATGATCCTCTAACAAAGTTTAAGTTTAAACAAGTTCTTATTACAAAATAGACCCTATATATACATATATGTTAGTAAATTTGTGGAGATAAAGATTTTGATGATCATTCACATGGACTTTGAATATTGTTAAGTTTATGTTTAGATTACTATTATTATGTTGAGGAGATCATGGGTGAACTAGGACAAGGTTTGGAGTGATTTGGAATGGGATAGAAACTAGAAAACACACTTTTGAAACATCTACATGAGCTGCTGTCCCGTTTTGTAAAAACTGGAGAAATCAGTAGGTTGTAAGTAATTTTTGCTAGAAATATAGAAAATAGACTTAATAACAAAAACGTGGTCGCTTGAATGAGTTAAAACGAGCTTATAACGAAAAAGATACGTTATTTTCAATTTAGACGACAAAAACTATATTTTCAGAAAATAAAAGCATTCTGTCCAGAATTTTAGAGGATGAAAACTGAGATTAATTGAAGTCTAGACTAGCCGAGACCTTGAAAAGCCTAGAGTATACTTAAATACCTTCGCGGGATAGGTCAAACTTAAGAAACGGAGTTACGACGCAAAAGTTATGGCCAAAAGAATGTTTGCGGCAACATATAACTTTGACAGCCTATTATTTCTCTAATAGAAAGCTGATGGAATTTTTAGGAATAGATTTTGGACCTTTTTGTGTATATTTTGGTTGAAATGGTGTATACGGAAATGGTAGAACAACGTAGATACTTATTAGAAGCGTTAGAGAATTTTGAAATACATATTAACACGACGATTAAAACTTGGTTATGAGATAAACAAGTTATGTTTTCTAAAAAGTGGTGATTTTTAATTAAGGATCAAAATGACGCAATTATATTTTGACAACAAATATTACAACAACATGTACAAGTGATAAAGTAGAGTATGAACTTGCATGCTTGACCTTGTTTTCGAAGCCTAAGACATATGTATATTTAGGTCGCAATTAGAGTTATTGGACCTATATTGCCGTTTACAAAATACCAAACGAGATTTGCTTTTGCTAAGGTGAGTTTCATAGCCCCGACTTTTACATTATTTATACATGATTTCTAAACCCTCGGGGTGGGAATACACTGCTTGTTTTTACATACGGACACAAGTACTAAAACTGTTACTTTGCCTAAATTACCACATTGCTATTGAAGTCCCCTACAAATCATGAACCGTTAATTAATTGTAAGCGCGGATATTATGAATAGATCTATTTGGGTTGACACCCCGTCCGGGTTGGTCGCGCCAACTGGGTAAACGGACGCATATCATTCGGATTATTTCCGAGTATCTGGCAAACACTTATTTGGGGCATTGTTATTGTGCTTAATTGCATACGAGTACGTCGAGTTTTGGGGTCATGAGCTTAGGCACTGTATTTATTATTTTTGGTTGTGACATTATATTTGTTGTACTGTCTTGCTATTGAAATCTTGTGGTCCGCCTTACTGTTTATATAAACCTATGACTCTCACCAACATTATTTGTTGACCCTTTTAGCGTGTATTCTCAGGTAACTAGGTGATGATGATACACCTCTTGTATGAAGCACTTTCGAGTCACATTTTGGATGCACATCATGATGAAGATTTTCTTGCATTATTTTGTGTTTGGTTATGTATTTAAATATTACATTTTGATGGTGAACTCTCATAACTATGTTTTGTAAAACGTTATGTTTAAATCAAACGCTTGTTTTGAAACGACTCACTTAGAGGTCGTTCTTTATTCCTTGTACTTTGTGACCACGAGAACATCACGCCCCCGGAATTCCATTCCGCTGCAAACACAGATTTTGGGGGTGTGACATTACTGTTTTTGTTCCATAACCCGTGAAGTTTTATGGTCAAAATAAGGCTAAAAGGGTTGTCAGAAAACGTGGTCTGAATATATGGTTGGAAAAAATGGTCAGTAACTCATCGGAATTATCAAAACCCTTTTTTATTGGAATTGCTTGTAAAGTAATTTCGACAGACCCTTGTTCATCGGAATTGGAATCGATTTTCTTGTAAAGAAATTTGATAAGATTTGTCGCAATTGGACTTGTCGGATTTGGACTTGTCGGAATTGAATTTTTCGGAATTGGACAAGTCAACTTTATCGGAATTGGACAAGTCAACTTTATCGGAATTGAAAAGTCAACTCATCGCAATTGCTTTATCGCAATTTGTACTAAAACCAGTTATCGAAATTGAAATGAAAAGAAGATGATACAGATGAAGAGATGACCAAGACCATAACCAAATACCAAACACTCGACTTCAGCTAACCATCATCAGTCAACAACTAAAGCGAACCAAGAAGTTTTTTAATTCCTAAACTATCAAGATTTCAGCCTGGTTTAAACTCTTCATCAATCTTTAACGAATCTTAAGAGAGTTAAACCTACTCATCATTGATCTTTTACAAGATAACACAAATCCGACATCAAAACAACAACCAAATCCATACCTATCCTAATCCCAATCTTCTCAATCTACTTACCACCACTTCCATACGAATTGAACAGAAAAGAAAAATAAAACAATAAAAAGATCTCAGTTTGGCTTCATTCGTGTATCTCTTATGAGATTTACAGAATCTTAAAGATCTTCAAACACGAGATAACCAACTCATCATCGATCTATTTTGAAGACAGAGCTTCATTAACTATTAAAATATAAAAGATAAGGAACATAACAATCTTGTTATATCCTTTCTTTAATTCGTTCAAAAAACAAACAAAACTCTAACCGAAAACAAACACCTACCTTAGACCTTGGTATCAAGATCTTGAAGACGCAAATAATAGATTAAATTCTGTTCTTCACTCGTGGGTTTCGTTTTTTTGCATATCGGATTCGTAGCAAGAAGCTATCAGGAAAGGGTATTTTTTCTGTGATTCGTGTTGAGATGCAAACTATTCAATGGGTTTGTGATTTGGTGGCTGCGTTTGGTGTGATGAGTGATGAAGGCAGATGAGACAAGTTGTTATGGTTAACAAATGAGAAAGATTAGGGTATAGTAGTATTATATATCCTTGTTATTAGGGATAAATTGGATTTGGGCCAATGTGATACTACACAAATTCTATTAACTGATGGGTTGTTAACTAAACATGGGCTGGAAAGTGCATAACCAAAAATTCATCTATTTTTTTTTTTTTTTTTTTTTTTTTTTTTTTTTTTTTTTAAATTTTAAAAATTGACTCAAAATTTGATAAAGATGATTTTTTTGGTATTAATATTTGGTTAAATGGTTATATTTGCGGTTCAAAATTGACTAAGTGAATAATTTTTGGGATTATGTATTTTTTTTTTGACAAGATCGGGAAAAACCATTATCAAAGTTCACTTAAACTGTCAAAAGGCTAGTTTTGGGCATTTAACCGCAAGATGTGACTACGGGATTAATTCATTATTATTTATTTGAGGTTGAAGTGAGATTTCATGGGCGCGTGTACTTAGCATCTGAAGATATCGGGGTTGGTTGGATGCATTATTCTTCGAGATCCTTGTTCGAGCTTTTAACCGTTAGAATGATTACGACTTGAGTTATCTAGTTATACCTGATGTAAGGAGTTACGTTGTTATGCTCACAGTGTATAGCTATCACTTCAAAGGAGTTACGTTGTAGTGCTCAAGTGTCACAAAAAGCCGTGGATAATTCGAGAGAAGTTCATATACAGTTAAGGATGGTTGGATGGGTATATGATTCTACCTTTATTGAAATTCTCAGTATTGGTTCTTAGTCAGACAATAGTGCAAGTTTAAGTCACAAGTTTGGGTTATTTTACTTCAGTCTCAAGTTCGTCATACTGGGTTTTCTCCATCAGTAGTCACTACAAAAAGCCGTCAGAATGATAATGGGGTCGGTAAAGAGTTAGCTGAGAGGAGTATCAAAGAGTAGAGATGTTATCAGCAGTTGATTCTCACGGGCTATTTATGGTACTTCACACATATTCGACTAATTGGACATACAGGGTTACGCTGCCTCCGTTTCCATCGTAAACATAGTGTGTATGCTTCCGATTCCGCGAAGACATCGTGGGGGAAGAAATGAGACGGTCAGTGGTTCAAACATCTTACTTTGGTGTTATCGTCTCAACTTTCACGGGTTGTTTTGTGTGAAGTTACCTACATGTGATGTTTTAACCGCATTATGATGCCTCACACACGGTCATATTATCGAGTATTCGTATATACACAGGTGATTATTATTCCGATAGACCGCAACAATCAGGGGGAAGAAGTATTATTTCGTCTTTCGTGGTTTGTTTGGTGTGAAGCATCTGCATATGTGAGAAGATCTTGCTGATTTCTTGCATGTTACCCCCGAACGGAGTTTCCGCATTGAGTATAATTGTTATTGAGTGACTAGTCAGATTTGCTTGGTGTGGTTTACGATGTTATCTACAAATTCCGCTTCGTACTTAAAACTTCAAAAGTTAGAAGACATGTTAACTACATCAAAGTTTCGAATCTGCTGAAGATGGTTGTCAGTTTGGGGAGAAGCTGATTCAAAAACTTCGCCAAAAAGAAGTGCACGAAGAAGCCGCTAAAGTCATGCAACATGAATTGGGGGGAAGTTAATCCAGTTCATGCATATTACATCATTTGCCTACAAGTGAAGAAAAGTTCTTAAGATGAGGTACAAGATGAAGACAAAGAGCGTAAACTACAGTCATCCTCAGCATCTGAAGAGCTTATGAAGACTTTATTTTACTTATTTTTGTACTTGTAGGATATGGTGTAAGTAATCCCTTATGTCGTCCTATTGCGGGAAGATTGTTGGGAATGCTCCTAACACGTAAATGGAACGATATTTACGGGATTACCTTAGTTATCATGCAAGCCTCAAACACATGGACTAGAAACGTAATATTGTAATAGTTAGATATGTGTAAGGCTATATATACCCCTCCATACTTCCATGGAGGGGTGAGACTTGTGTGTGTAACTCTCATCTTTCATTATCATTAATAAAATACTAAGTTCTCTTTTCTCTCTCTACTTTCTATCTCTAACTATGGCTTTGATGTATTTCCGTCATACCCGACCTCCCGAATCACAATATCAACTAAAACACGACCCAACAATTATTGGGAGAGAGACCGGCCTCTCGAAATTTGATCACCTATCTTTATTGTTATTTTAATCTCTTAATCGAATCCGGTTCGTATCAATGGCATCAGAGCAAGATTCTGGAACATTTTTTTTCCAGAGGTATTGTTCATTAAAAAAAACACAAAAGTTTCAATGGCTAACATGAAGATCGAGGGTCTCGAAACTGAGTTCGCACAGTTCTGTACTTAAATCAATGTTAGGTTCGCTGAAATCAATGACAAGTTCGGTGCAATGCAACAAGAAAGCAAGGCAATGCAAAAAGAGACTACTAAGTGATTGGATGATGTGATGAAGGCTTTGGCAGCTTTGAGCACTAGCACAAGCAAGGTCCAACCTTCCTAACTTACACGGATATTGGGGAGATTCAACAACAACTTTCCCTTATGAAATTAAGGTTGAGGGAGAAGAAGGATGAGAGGGCTAACAAGGTTGAAAGTCAGATCACTAGCTTTCCCAACAAAACCACGGTAACAGAAAAAAATGGTGAAGTTGATGCTATTTTGTCAGGTTCAGGGGACTCGGAGCAGAAGCTGAAAAAAGAGGAAACAAATTCGTTACTTGCACAAGGAGAAGATTAATTGCAGCTCGATGGTGAAACTGATTTGTGGAACGATCATGGGGACACAACTCGTTGCTTTAATCTGAAGCCACACATGGATGTGACAATGGAAGGTCAGCCATGCTTTGAACCAAGGCACTGGCCTTTACATGGGCCTGACTTAAGGTGTAATCATGTGCAAACTCTGGTGCTCCAAGTGACAAGGAGAAAGTAGAAGAGAGGGCATATATTCCAGCATACCATGGTCTTCATTGGGTGACTGGAACAAGACTATTTGTTCGCGCGACAAAGGAAAATATCGAATCCTGGAATCAAGATTTTTCAAAGCAACACCTTGAGGACAAGGTGTTTTTGAGGGCCGGAATAGTGATACAAACCCTTTTAGTATTCATGTGTTTTATTTATTATTAGTATTTTCTAGTTTCCTTTATGGTATTATCTTAAGGACCAAGTCAAGATTAGGTTGTCTTTTATTATAAATTGGGTATTAGGGTTGTAATGGTGATTTAGAAGAATATTATTATTATGAATGACTTAATGATTTGATATCATTATTGGGAGATAGATCAGCCTCTCGAAAGTTGATCTCCTATCTTTATTGTTATTTTTATCTCTTAATCGAATCCGGTTCGTATCATATGATACGTACTTATCAATCTTGAAAGCTGATTGTACAATATTTTGCACTACCAGGCCTTGCGATGGTGATCGAAGGATTATGGGATGTTTGGTGAGTTAGCCAAGTTGCTCATAACCTGAAATAAGACAAACAAAGACACTACGTTAAGTGATGCACATGGGTTGGACCCTGGGAACCACCTCCGGTGTGCGAATAAGTATGTGATATGATGGTTTAAATGTATTTGGTAAAGTGTGAGAGTGTTTGAGAGCAAACCTTAACCAAATGACCGGCCAAACTATTTATAAGAGGATGAAAATAGGGTTTGGCAAACTTGTGCACAAATTCCAGAGATCATAGGGGTGTCCCATGATCTTAGGTAACCGCTTGGGCTTAGTGACCCATGTTCTCTTCCATGGCGGGAAAGTAGAGGATGAGTGTAGGGCGTGGGTAAGACCAAGTCAAAGTGTTCCTTCGTCTTATGGTAAAGATGTACACATCCCGTGGATTTGGCTATGTATTTATAATTTTGTCGCCCTTTTTGATATAATATTATTGGTAAAGATTACTTGGTCCTATCTTTAGCCCATTCGAGTTAAGGATTTGAGCAATTGCAAGTATCATGGTCGTGGATTCGATCATGTATTTGTGATTTTGTCGCCTTTTCTGGAATGTGAGATCGATAGAGATTAAGAAGAATAATTAACCCTTAACCAACAAACCCTTTTTACCGCTTTAGACTTGTCATTCCTTGGCTTTAGTGGGGGAGATGCGTATACTTGCCAAGCTTATGATAGAATATTCGTCACGACTGGACAGTTAAACGATTAGATTTGCTTTTATCGAAATATTTTATTTTATTTCTAATTCGTTAAGTGTTTGGTTGTGCAATTATGAAAAAACGAATACATGCTTAAATATAAAAATAAATCCTAATATCTTTTAGGATACATTTTCGTAAGATTTATTCTAAGGTTTACTTAGGGACAAGTAAAGTTCAAGTGGGGGGATATTTGATGAACTCAAATAAGTACATTTTATTATCATCATTTATCCTATTTATTTGACTTGTTTTATTATATTATATATGAGAATTGATACGTTAATGTTTACTTTTGTAATTCTCAGGTAAAAACAAGTATTATGTGAAACTTGGCGATTTTGGACTAATTATGGAGCAAAACAAGCAAGATGTTAAGAGTCTACTGAAATGTACAAGATCAAGATCATTCTGCTCTAGATACGCCGCAACATACTTCTTACATACGGCGTATCACTATCAAGATTTCACAAGTTACAATCCAAGACAGCAAAGGACATGCGCCGCATAGAGAAATGGAGTTATGCCACATCTTAAGGCGGTGTACGAATATTCCTGAATATATTAATCTTGGACCCCACGCAAAGTTAAGTCAATGCGCCGCATCTACTTATCCTATGCGCCGCATCTAACCCTCAGACAGAAACTATAAATACCCCAAGGTCAGACGAATTTTGGAGTTGGACAGAGTGCAAGATACCATACGTACGAGTACCAAACCAGAGACGAATTCAGACGTATTAGCAGCACAAGACACACCCTGAACGAAGATACAAGAGCTGTAAGAAGGTCCTGCATGTATTCAATTCATTAAGTAGTTTTGTTTTATTGTATTAGTACACTTTAATTCATCAGGATTGATGGGCTGATGTCATGTGACTACGGAATATCATGATCACCCCTTAAAATTGCTTTCCCATTAATTAAAGTTTATATGTTGATGTCTTTGGTGACTTTTATTAGTGCATTGATAACCTCTGTGTCTAGCTGAGCATTGCTTGGGTCGCCATGCCCCTTCCTCGCCTATCTATTCTAGCATATACGAAACGTGGGTATCACAAATGCTCAATATTCTAGGATAGTAGGATAGACATAAGTGATCATTAAGGGTTTACTCGCCGATAAGATTAGAGCCAACGAGAAAGGGTTAATTATATACACTTCATATAAAACTAGTAATAAAACAAGTGACAAGCTACTTAATTATCAGGACAGGTCTTCTTATTGTCTCAAGTATCTATCTGTGTACGTGTGTGCTAATCGCTGATTCGTGCTCATTAGTTTAGTTTACTATTTAATCATAACCAAACCGTGCCAGTCTCTCAGGCTGAACCCCCCTTGCGTTAGATTAGGTTGTATAGCTAACTTAGGATATTAAAATACTAATTAGAATAACTAGATAATACGTTCCACTCTTAGTGATCGACACTCTACTTACCATTATATTCATACTGACCGGGTACACTGCTCGTTAGTGTGTGTGTTATTGATAAGTCGGCTAAATATAAATTTAAAACTTGAGTAGGCATTAATACTGCTAAACCGCAACGACACATCACGCACATCATAATTCCATATGTAAATCGTCGTTAATGAATCAATACGTTTTGGAAAAATCAATTGTACTACACAACTTGAAGACACCTACAGGTCTAAACGGGCACACTTTCAGAATGGGTCAAAACAGGTTCGCTTAACCTCTCCATAATTTGTCTCCTTTTTTTGTTTGACTTTAATTTCATAAAGAATCACAGTAGTGTAGTAGATATGATTACATAAGCCAGAAAATATGGGCTTATGACATATAAGCCCACTTATAACCTTTAACGAACACCCCCTTAGATAATCTCTTCCAATATGCATTCCCAAAATAAAAAGGGTGAAAAGGTTACTACCTCCTAGGTACCTATCCTTAAAATGGTAGCAAGAAAGTTAGACGCCTTCAACTTATTAGTTGCAGCAGAAGTAGCAGAAGAAGCAGATGCAGCAGCAATGCTTTTCTGCTCTTTCGTCTGCAATCCACTATTCGAAGAAGAGTTAAGCCTCATTTGAATCAAATCCAAAAGAGAAGGCGACTTCCTTAACCTTGACCCCAACGGACTAGGCTCGTCTAACGGATTCACTTGCATTTTCCCATTACATTAAGACCACCACCAAACTCATTCTGCTCAAACAACAAAACAAACAAACAACCTTTTTATTCACCTTAAAAACAAAACCACTTTATCTAATAAAACATTACATTAAAACCACAACCAAAATCGTTCTGCTCAAACAACAAAACAAACAAACAACCTTTTTATTCACCTTAAACACCCTCGTTGGGTTGGTGGCTGTACCGAGCCGAGACACAAGCCAGACGCACCCCTTGGGTGGTTAGAGCCGAGAACAAACATACACTCTCTTTGTTGTTTATACCGTGAACCAAAAAAAAGAAAAAAAAAAAGAATAAACAACAAAAACTCTCTCGGCTTCTCTTGTAAACTGAAACTAAACACAATCCCAAAATCAGACTCAAATAAGCTCAGCTTATTAAGAAGCAAATGAGGCATTGATGTGCTGCGTGTGTCGTTGCGGTTTAGCAGTTTTAATGCCTACTCAAGTTTTAAATTTATATTTAGCCGACTTATCAATAACACACACACTTAACGAGCAGTGTACCCGGTCAGTATGAATATAATGGTAAGTAGAGTGTCGATCACTAAGAGTGGAACGTATTATCTCGTTATTCTAATCAGTATTTTAATATCCTAACGCAAGGGGGTTTTCAGCCTGAGAGACTGGCACGATTTGTTTGCAATTAAATAGTAAAATAAACCAATAGGCACGAATCAGCAAGTAGCACACCAAGTTTTTGGCGCCGTTGCCGGGGAGTGAATTGTTATTATCTGTTAATTTGATTAGTATTTTAATTAGGTTTTTCTTTTTATTAGATTAATTGCATCATTGTATTATTTTGCATACTTGTTGTTTTGTGTGTTATTTGTTTGCCTTTATTTTTGTTTTTGTGTTTATTTTGTTTGTGTGTTTTAATTTTTGTTTTTATTTTTCGTATTTTTTTCTGTTCTGCTATCGTTGTACTGTGCTAAATCAAACGATACGGCGCATCTGATCTCTCAGATACGGCGTATTGCGTTTAATTTTTTTTTAAATACAACGCGTTTAATTAATTCGATACGACGCATCTTTTCCCCAAGATACGGCGTATCTGTTTTTAATAAGAAATTTTTTTTCTAAGCGATAAAGTAATACGACGCATCTGCTTTAGCAGATACGGCGTATCTGTTTTTGATAAAATTTTTTTCTAAACGTTAACGCCATACGACGCATCTGCTTTAGCAGATACGGCGTATCTATTATTTTAATTAAAAACAGTTTGCGAATTATTAAACAGATACGGCGTATCGATCTCTGTCGATACGGCGCATCTTCTGAATCAAAAATCTCGTATTTTTAAACGTAACGAAAATACGGCGCATTAACTTTCGTTAATACGACGTATTTAATTTTAAATAAATATCGATTTTTGATTAATTAATTCGATACGGCGCATTCATAAATTCTAAGCGGCGTATCTATTTTCTGGATAAAGTCTGATCTAATTTTAACGATTATAAGATACGGCGTATCCAACTTTTTGGATACGGCGCATCGTCTGCAGACATCAGAAATTTGTATTCTTATATCCGTTTCTATATTCGTTAAATTCTCTTCTTAGCGAACAGATCCTACTGATGCTTTTGTGATTATTTCAGAAGGAAAATGGAAGGATTCGGAGAACTAATTGACTTCGACTTCGAAGCCAATTTTATGAACGATGTATTAGTGCATGAAAAATCACCCGAACGTTACAATGGGGACTACATTGAACTTAATGACCTTAATGGACCATTAGAATCCAATGACCTATTCATGGATGATGCGGAATCTGAGTTAGAAGAAGGAGAAATTCTTGATAGTCCAAAAATTAACGTTATTAATACTAGGAATTACGATGAATTTGAGGGGTATGATGGTTCTTGGGACTATGGTAGAAGGATCCACGCCGATTGTGCTTACAATTTGCAATTCACATGCATGATTGGGTACAAGTGTATTGACGCCAATTTCTTTCCTATTTTACCAATCAATGTCATGTCAAGAAGGTTTTACAATTCCATTATGAGAAATAAAGTGGAGTATAAGGGAAAGAATGTAGTTGGTGCCTTCATTAATGTCCCGATCTTCGTTGGACGCTTTACTATTGTAACTGAATTCGCCGTTGTTGAAGACATGAATGCCTATTGTGACAGCAATATGGGTGACGTGATTGTTGGAAAACCATTTTGTAGGGAGATCACTATTAATGCAAAACGATTTGAAGGAAAGATCACCTTTCAATGTGGAAACGACATTATCACTTATATGATGCCCCGAACTCATCTTGGATTTAAACATGCCACTAGTAGGATCTGCTACAAATTTTCTCCATTCCTTTTTATTAGTGATGATGACATGAAGAGAGGGATTGAGTACCCATATCAAATAATGGATGGATTCTACAATGGAGTTTTGAATTTGGGACCTGAATATATACGTGACGATTTAATTGCTAAATGGATCCTACGTGGCCATGTAGGAATCAATGATCGATATTAAAGAGCTGAACGTGAGTCTAACTTGAAGACTCTGGAATAAAGACAAGTGCTTACCGGGAGACAACCCGGATTTATTTTTTATTATTCTGTTTCTGTGTCGAGTCAGTCAGGCCCACATGAGGATACGGCGCATCTCAATTCTGAGATGCGACGCATCTCCTGCAATGGTCATATCATATTTTAATTTTCTGCATTTTTTATTTCCGACTTTAAAACTTTTTATCAGTTTATTTTAATGCGGCGCATCCCTGGTTAAGGATGCGGCGCATCTTTATTCTGATCCGTATTAATTCCAGGCTCGATACGGCGTATCTTCTTCCATAAGATACGGCGCATCGACTGACCTGATGATTTTCAGTTTTAATTTTTAAGTTTTATTTTTATCTAACTACTAATGTATTATGCAAGTTTGAACCTTTCTTATCTTAGGTGTGTTTTAAAGTGTTGATGGTATTATAGTTTCCTGGATTTCTTGTGGATACACCAAGTATGAAGCTTTAACGTTCTAATTCACAAGAAAGATGATTTTTGCTCTTATACTAATGGAGGATCATACCGAGCAAATCTCAGGGGAGTTTTTCTGTTCTAATTCTTTTATTTTCCAGTTTTTAACCTTTTATACAAACAACGAGGACGTTGTTTAACTTAAGTGGGGGGATTGGAGAATTAGAACACTTAACACTTACTTGTCCTAAACTTTTTCAAAAATTATGCTTAAAATGTGCTTAATATATCAAACTTAAAAATTTTTAGCATGTTTTTGTTTAAGATCTAAGTTGCATAACTGCACACATGACGTTATTTTCAAAAATTGTGATTTTCAAAAATTCACAAATCTATGAGTGTGCCGGTGACTTGTAAACTTTAGAACTTGGCTTGTATACTATTCGAGACCACCATAATGAGTATTATTTATATAATTGGAATGACTTGTCTAAATTGGTAAATTTCTAGGATTACACCCAAATAGCCTATTATATGTTATGTGTTATTAACTAACTACACTGGTTAGTTAACCCCCGTATAAACCCTTTTGTTACTCTCATTTTTAGAGTAAGATACCCCTAGAAAAACACTCAGAGCCATTCCTTTCGTTTCTTACACCTATGTTTAAAATGTTTCGTTACACCCTTACACATTAGCCTACCCTGTAGATTAAAGTCCGTGGTTGGTTAATTGCTATAGGCAAAGTGTGTTTCCTTACATTACCTGTGTTCGTGTGCGTAATTCATTATCTTTGGTTAGGTAGGGAAATTGCACAATGCAATTGGAGTGAAAGTAAATATTGTATATCTTTGAGTTTATTTTTCGTGTGTTTACTACTTTCACTATTACCGTTATTTCTGAAGTATGAAAAGTATGAAAAAATTATCCAGAATTATCATTATAGTGATGTGGTGAAATTTTACACATCTTTAGCCAAAAAAAAAAAAAAAAAAAAAAAAAAAAAAAAAAAAAAAAATCGAAAAAAAATAAGAAAAGAAAAAGAAAGAGAAAAGTTGGATGTTTGTTTTTAAACCAACGATGTAAAGTTATGTAAGTGGTTCATATGGCCACTATTTTTTGTACTATATCTATGGATTGAATGGGAATTGGCAGTTATGGGAACGCCAATTAAGGTTTATTCTTTGATTAAGATCTTGTTGAGTATAATTCGTGTCTACCTAAAGCGTGTGTTTCAAGTGTTAAAGCGTGAGTTATTCAATGATATGAGTCTTATTCATGGGATGGTTGGGATAGTGATTAACCACACTTAGGATTTTAATTTATTTGTTTTGTTTATTTTTATTTTTACACCAATTTATATCCCAAATATTATCCATACCCTATATTATTCTTTATCCAACCAAACCTTTGATTTATTGAGATTAGGGATTTGAGCAATCTTAAGTATCGTAGTCGTGGATTCGGCTATGTATTTATGATTTTGTCGCCCTTTTTGATATATTATTATTGTTGAAGTTTGGACCTATCTTTAGCCTATTCGAGTTAAGGATTTGAGCAATTGCAAGTATCGTGTTCGTGGATTCGATCATGTATTTGTGATTTTGTCGCCTTTTCTGGAATTTGAGATCGATAGTGAAAAGAGAATAATTAACCCTTAAGCCTAAAAACCCTTTTTACCGCTTTAGACCTGTTATTCCTTGGCTTTAGTGGGGGAGATGTGTATACTTGCCAAGCTTATGATAGAATATTCGTCGCGACTGGACAGTTAAACGATTAGATTTTCTTTTATCAAATTATTTTATTATACTTCTAATTCGTTAAAGTGTTTAGTTGTGTGATTATGAATTAAACGAATACATGCTTAAATATAAAAATAAATCCTAACATCTTTTAGGATACATTTTCATAAGAGAAATTCTAAGGTTTACTTGGGGACAAGTAATGTTCAAGTGGGGGGATATTTGATGAACTCAAATAAGTACATTTTATTACTATCATTTATCCTATTAATTTGACTTGTTTTACTATATTATGTATGAGGATTGATACTTAATCGTTTACTTTTGTAATTCTCAGGTAAAAACAAGCATTTGGTGAAACTTAGCGATTTTGGACTGATTATGGAGCAAAACATGCAAGAAGTTAAGAGTCTACTGAAATGAAGAAGATCAAGACTAATCTGCTCCAGATGCGCCGCATCTCACTCATTACATACGGCGCATCTCTATTAAGATTCCACCAGATACGATCCAAGATACAAGAGGACATGCGCCGCATCTAATCGTGGAGTTACGCCGCATCTTCTGGCGGTGTACGAATATTCCTGAATATTATAATCTTGGACCCCACGCGAAGTTAAGTAAATGCGCCGCATCTACTTAATAGATGCGCCGCATCTTCCCTCAGACAGAAACTATAAATACCCCAAGACCAAACGAATTCCAGAGCTTTGGTCAGTGCATTATTTTAGATTCGAAGACCGAAGCAGAAGAACCCTAGGACGAATTCAGTCAAGGAGGCAGCACAAGACACACCAAACGAAGATACAAGAGCTGTAAGAAGGTGCTGCATGTGTTTAATTCATTAAGTAGTTTTGTTTTATTGTGTTAGCAAACTTTAATTCATCAGGATTGATGGGCTTGTGTTATGTTATCATTCACTTCAACTCCCCTTAAAATTGCTTTCCCATCGATTAAAGTTTATATGTTGATGCCTTTGGTTACTACTTATTAGTGCATTGATCACCTCTGTGTTTATTAGTGGCTTGTGTAATGTGGCAACGGAAAGGTTGCACTCCCACGGTTATTACTAAATTGATCACTTAGGAATAACTTTTAGACATAAGTCATCATTAAGGGTTTACTCGCCGATAAGCTTAGGACCAACGAGAAAGGATTAACTACATACACTTCATATAAAGCTATCAATAAAACAAGTGACAAACTACTTAATTATAAGGACAGCCCTCTTATTGTCTCGAGTATTTATCTGTGTACGTGTGTGCTACTTGCTGATTCGTGCCTATTGGTTTATTTTACTATTTAATTGCAAACAAATCGTGCCAGTCTCTCAGGCTGAAAACCCCTTGCGTTAGGATATTAAAATACTGATTAGAATAACGAGATAATACGTTCCACTCTTAGTGATCGACACTCTACTTACCATTATATTCATACTGACCGGGTACACTGCTCGTTAAGTGTGTGTGTTATTGATAAGTCGGCTAAATATAAATTTAAAACTTGAGTAGGCATTAAAACTGCTAAACCGCAACGACACACGCAGCACACCAAGTTTTTGAACCGTTTATGTTCGTTTATTTATTAAATGAACGAACATGAACAATATTTTACGATCGTTTAGTTAAATGAACGAACATGAACAAAAGTCACGTCCATTTGTTTATGTTCGTGAACGTCCGATTATGCGTTCGTTTATGTTTATTTATTTATTTATGTTCATATATCATATCTTTTAATTGTATAATTTTAAAATTAGTTTGTTTAAACAAAACAACACTTATAAAACACTATTAGATGCATAATTTAATAAAGTTTATGTTTATTTGTATATGTTCTTTTATTTTCTTAATGATTGAACATAAACGAACATGAACAACTCATTTTCTTAATAAACGAACATGAACAAGAAAATTCGCCCGTTTAAGCGTTCGTGTTCGTTTATTTGTCCGGTTAAAATTAAATGAACGAACATGAACAAGGCTCCGTTCGTGTTCGTCCGGTTCGTTTACAGCCCTACTGGTAAGGGAAGAAAAAGAAAAAAAAAGAAGCCACTGTTGGGCTTCGGCCCAACTGCAAGCAAGATCCAGTACACATTTGGAAAAATATACAAGCACAATGTTCTTCTCTATTGCGCTTTAACTGTTCGAATGAAGCAGTGTACGGGGGTCTCGATTTCTTTCTCTCGACCTTGCGTACGAGTCACAACCAAAACACACCCCGTGTGTGTTTTATAACCCGAGTGAAAATGAGCACCCTTCTGGGGTGGTATACACCGAGACGACAACACAACACTCGACTAATTGTTATATTTGAATTCGAGACACCAACTCAACACACCCTTCGTGGGTGTGTTCTCTTGGATCCAACACCAAGCATATACACGACCAATTTCGAACCTAAACATGACTCAATTCCTAATCCGAGTACGATGCTAACAAGACTCGAGCATAAGCCAAACACAAACACAATCATCACCGAGTACAAGCACAAACACAAAAAAGAAGTCGAATACGAGTACATTCATGACTACAACTTAATTCGAGTACAAGCACAACACCAACAGAATTCGAGTATATCATGAACACAAAAACCCAAGTATGAACACAAGCACAAACACAGTCGACACTTTATCAAAATCCGACATATCCAGTATTTAGTATCTAGACCAAATTTCCTAACTCTTTTTAACTGCCTACCATTCGACCAAGAACACATAACAATCGAACACAGTTCCTGTTTTCGAGCCAATATAGTTTTGTGTTTAGTTTTTAAGTTTAATCTACCACACCCTAACATAAACATCAACCACTGATTCGAATGGTACTATGAAGATTAAATCAACAGGACATAACAACAATACAAGAAAAAAAAATAACGAATCATGTCCCTTTTCAATTTCTATTAACTGAAAGTGTAATCAACATAATAAGAACACACTTATACTCGAATGAAAAAATTAAAAAGAAAACTTAGAATTCTTACAACAAGAAGCTCGATTTAACAAGAGGTTCAAAGAAATCACAGGAGCCCAAATCCGATTCAAGCAAGCAACCCACACCCACTCTTGACCCAAAAACGATTTGCCCTTAGTATACCAACTTCTTAAATTTGCTTTTGATAAAGATTCGAGTGAGTGGCTTTGCCTGTGAATCGAATGGGATTATAACACATAAACAAAGATGGGTTTGACTCTTCCTATCTTGGTTATCAGACGCTCTTATGGCCACAAAGGGAAGCCATAGACCTCACCTTCGTCATATCTTGGCTCGTTTCGTTGACTCACGGACTCGACAAGAGATGGCAGTGGTCTCCTTTTGGACAGAAGGAAGGAGATACAAACTCTCTGGCATTGTTTTATTTATGGCGTCACTTTATTGCTTTGTTGGTTTTCGATCTGAGAAAGAGATAAAAAGGGGGTGACGTTAGGTTTTTCAGAGAAGAGGTGGGGAAGAAGGAGAGAGAGTGGGGCGTGATGTATACCTCTTTTTTTTTTTTTTTTTTTTTGTTTATATATATATATATATATATATATATATATATATATATAAAAGATATGTGAGTGGGGTACGGTTGTATGTATAGATAAGGTAGGAATTTTTGTTTTAAGTTTTGTATTGAGTGTACCCCGTGTCTCGTTGATCCCCGGTGTAACTTGAGATTTCCGGGTTGTCGTGAGCACGAAAAATATAGTTCAGGAGTCGTTTTTATCAGACGGACATAAAATAAAATTTATTGACTCCGAAATGAATTTATAAAATTAAACCTTTACTAATGTGGTGTCGGTACGCGTGTGGTGTCGTTTTTCAAGAAAAAATGAGATAACCTCTCGTTTTTGTTACGTTGGGGTCTGTAACTGTCAGGAAGTGAAAATTTCACCTTTTCTGATAAAATCAAATAGTTTTGGTGAGTTACTGTACGCTACAGCGTGCGGGTTTGTTTCCCGTAATCGTTAAGTAAACACATAAATGCTAAGTCTAACAGTTTTGTTATAATAAATTGACATTTATTATCAAAATATCAGTGGGAAAATTACAGTTTGTCACATCCTCCCCGCCTTAAAAGGAAAACCGTCCTCGGTTTTCATTTAGAGTTACTCGATGAATTTGAGAAAAAGGTGTGGGTATTTACGCTTGATCTCGTCCTCACGCTCCCACATGTATTCGGAACCGCTTCAGGAGTTCCAGCGGACTTTATCAATAGGAATGCGACTTCTCTTAAGTCGTTTGACCTCTCGGTACATTATTTAGATAGGTTAAAGTGCGCGGACGATCTTCTTGTCGCATAATGACACGGTACTTAGATATCCAATCCATACCATTGATGACATCGGAGCTTCTAGGTGAAACTGGAATGAGGTTGATGTTGAATGAGTAGTTTAGAAAGTTTTAAAGTACAATTTTGAAGAATGATGTTGGTTACCACTAGAAATCAGTTGGTTGATTTAGTGGTGTACTCAGTATCCAATGCAGAGTGTATGATTGTAGTCGTCGTAACGATTGGCATAGATGCTTTCAAGGGAGAGTATGTTTCAGTCACACGCGGGGTTATGAGTTATTAGGCAGCTATCGTATCCTGAGGTTGTTTGTTTAACGGTAAGATTCTTTGAAATTGGAAGTAGCGAAATGAAGTGAGGCATTATAAGGTTGGGTTTCACATGAAATCCTAAGGTTGTAATCGTTGGTAATCTCGTTGATCGTAGCCGTGCTCTCTGATAGATAGCCTCATGACAGCTAGTGGTGTAACTTATCCCTTTGGTTTAGAATAGGATGTGAGACAAGGCTGATTCTAAGTGGTAAGATGGTATTGGTGCCCAATTGGTTATTGTGGTTGCTAGTACGGATGCCATGACTTTGCACTACTTTTATATACTTACGCACGTGAGTTTTTGATTTCTTGAAAATAAAGACTTTGACCTTTGATAAAGATTTAAGGCAACCAATCCTAGCATAGCATGGTCCTACCTGAATTTATACATAGGTGATCATGCTTTGTATAATTAAGGTCCGAAGATGCAATGATGGGTTTGGTTAAAAAGGAAAATTATTGGTTGTTCTGTTTATGAGGTGATAGCATAGAATACTTTCCAAGGGAGTAAATAGTTTACAGGGTGATAGCAGAATAGTTTGTAAGGCGTTTTGTAAAATAGTCTTTTAGGGTAATAATAAAAAAAAAATAATTCATTATTTGCAAGGTATAGCAAATTTGTAGTTTATTAAAGCAAAATAGTTCATAGTGTGAGAGCAAAACGGGCTATAAGATAATTGTAAACTTGTTTGTATGTTAATAATGGCCCAATTTATCATTTTAATAGAGGGTAGCAAGGTAACAAACAGCTTATGATCTGTTAACAAAATAGTCGTAAAATGATAATAGAGTGATTTATTAGGTGGTAGTAAAATTAGTAGTGCAATGGCGACGATTGATACATCTAGTCGATATGAGATTGTAGGTAGTTGTGAGTCAAATAAGCTTACAACTCAAGATAAACGTACACCAATCCATACAGTATGACGAGGTTTACAGAAAAGTGCTAACAAAGCCTTATAGGAATACATCTTAAGAGAGTTTAAACTTAGGTCTTGTTATACAGGGCAGTCGACCTTTTGACATCACGTTCAAGTCCTGTTTTCCTCCTGCTTCAAGGTTTTCTGGTACTTCGGTTCCTTGCACTCATTCCTGTAGTGCCATTTCTTTCCACACCCATAACAGGTCACCTCGGCCTTCCAATTATTCTCTGGTATTGTCTGTTCTCTTGCAAGGGTTTTAGACCTACAGTCTTTGGCCATGTGTCCAATCTTCTGACAGTTGTGGCACTTTCTAGCACACTTCCCGTTGTGGTGGTAGTTACAACGGTTACATAAGGGTAACTTCCCTTCATAAACCTTCTTCTCTCCCGACCCAACAGTGTAGACCTTGGCGATCCCTTGTCGCTTGTTCTGGTTGTTTTTGTTGTTGTTTCCGACGTGATCATCCCATTTCCTTTTGTTATCTACCACCTTCTCGGCGGTATCCTCAATTACTTGGTCCATTAGCTTGTTGGCCACTTCCATAGTTTCATGGAGATCATTAGCCTTGAAGGTAGTGACATTACCCTTGATGGATGGGGGTAATCCTCTAATGTATCTCTCCAGTAAGCGAGCTTCAGTTTGGACCATCTCAGGGCACAGTAAAGCCAACTATTGAAAGCGTTGGTTGTATGCAGCGATGTTGGTACCTTGCACCTTGAGGTTCCAAAACTCGACCTCTAGCTTCTTAACCTCGTTGCGAGGGCAATACTTCTTGAGTACCATTTCTTTGAAGTTTTCCCATGGCATCGCGTAAGCAGCGTCATAGCCAGCCGATTTCAGATAATTGTTCCACCAAGTTAAGGCAGCATCCAAGAAGGTAAATGATGCGAACTTGACTCTGTCCTCATCAGCACAACTGCATATGCGGAATACAGTCTCCAACCTTTCAATCCATCGAACCAAGACAACTGCCCCCTCGGTCCCTTGGTAGGTGCAACCGCGAGTGTTGTTGTTTGTTGGTCTTAAATTCCCAACATCAGTAGTTGAGTTGTTCGCGGCGGCCAGTGCTGCTGCCACTCGTTCTTCAACTAACTGATCGAGCATTGTTCGGTTCACTGGGGGAACTGCTGCAGTAGCCCTAGCTGGGCCTGGGTTGGTTGGTTTCGCACGAGTAGAGTTGTTTGTCTTTCTTTTAGGAGGCATTTTGCTGCATAACAACAAAAGATAAAGATAATTGAGATTCAGAAAGTTTGTCATCGCACAAGTGTAAAATTACCATAGGTAGAGTATATGAACAAGAATCAATCATAGAGAAAATGACACAATAGAGTAATCAACCAAGATTGTCATAGATTAATAGTCGTCACATGAATGGATAGCATCACAGTAGAGTATGGAAGGAAAGGACTCAATCAAGATAATCAACATCAGAAAGAGATAACCAAGTGAGCTTGTTATAGATTAAAAGTCGGTTACAAGGTCTGAAAATTACAAGCTTCACGATAATATCCTACACTTACTGAGGACTCCTCAGTTAAGTAAAATACAACAACTACGAATCATATCTAAGGCTGGTCCCTGGTCCTGTCCAGGTGTTGGAACCTAAAAGCATGGTCCCTAAGTTGTGCCTCGACCTCAGTAAGGCGAGTCCTCAATGCTAAGTTCTCCCTGCGGTGTGCCTAATCAACCCTTAATAGTGCTGCAACCTGGGCCTCGAGGATCAGCATCCTTCCATGCAACACCTGGGCTGCCTCTCGGGCTACAACCTGTGTATGCTCAAGTCTACCTGACCTGTCACCCAAGTCAATGATATCTCGACTGTTGGAGTGTGTCCTAGCATAAAGTCTGCTGATGTCATCATCATACTGGTCAAAATGAGCTGGCTGTAACTCGTCAAGCTGGTCAGAGTGGAGATCTAGTATGTCAGTCTGTAAATCCAGCTGAGTCTGAATCTGTGAGATAGCATCAGTCTCTGTAGCAGCTGGCGATACCACTGGAAGTGGAGAATCTGGAGGCACAAAAGATTGCGAGGAATCAATCCCTGTTCCCTCAGTAGGAGTACTCTCAACTAATGTCTGCCCCACAACTGTCTGCTCAGTCTGCTCATCTTTCCTCTCTGGAAAATTCTGTTGAGTAAGAGTCATTGGCCCTTCTGAGCCTATGACGTAGAGGTGAGTGGGTAAGTGAATGTGGTGATGAGATGGGTGGTGGTGATACTGGGGTAGTAGGGGTTCCCATGTAGGTGCATAGAGACCTACGACGGGATGGAGGTAACAGAAGAGTGTGAGCAGGGCTTTGGGTACCCTCCGTAGTGTGGGATAATGGTCTAGTAGGTGGGCGTATGGTTATGCGTATAGCACGGCGAGGAATAGTAGGAGCAACCTGATTGACTGGTGTGGTATGAACATGTTGTGGTAATAGAGGCGTAGGCTCAATGTTGTGGGAAGGCATAGTCTGTGACAAAAACGGTATATGTGTGTAAGTATATCGAAAATACTCGTAGTAAATAGTATAAGTTAAGTATGTATAAGTATACATATAATACTTATAGTACATGTAGTTGAGTAAAATCCACAAACAATAACATGTAGTTAAACAAGTAACCAACAATTAAACAGCAAGCAAGGCAGGTAGGCAAGTTGTGGTCATAGGGATTTGTTTTTGTAAAAAGTGGTTATAGTTTAGGGTTTATATGTACCTAGTTCTCCCAAAATATGGTATTGCGGAAGCATTCGGGTCATGGGGTGCTACTGAATTGATAATCACAACACAAGGTAATAAAGAACGGAATACATACTCCGTTTTAATTCATTCAACCAAGTTAAAATAAGTTTACAACATAGTTTGAGTTCATAAAATAAGGCCCATAAATTCAGTTGTCCCAGTAAAAAACAAGTCATAGTTTAAATGCCACAGTACTTCATAAAGTAGTGTATGACCCTTGCTATGCCACAACCTTGTCATAATCAATCAACTAAGACACCTAAGAAAAACATTCTAAAAGTCAGCAAAAAGCTGGTGAGTTCATAGGTTTATCAATAAGCAATAAAATCAATTGTTTGGACCCTGAGTTTGGTATATGAACATTACAATGTATATAATGTCATATAAAAATAGTCTATTACGTTAGCACTAAGTTCATGCAACCGAAGCTTGACAGTGTGTGTGCTCTAGAAGCACGTTAAATAAAGCCCTTGCAAGTGCCTATCCCGTGACACTCGTGTTTCGACATGTTATACGCTCGCATTTGCCTATCTGGTCAAACCGAACGGGGGTGTCAACCCTAATAGATCTATTTATAGCATTCGCGCTTCCCCGTAGGAATTGACGGTTCATGAGTTTGGGCATGTGGGATTCAGTGTCTTAGGCTAATCCACGTAATAGTTTGATAAAATAATAGTGTTGGTCTATAAAATAGTTTTGCATGTTTCTCACCCCAATTGTAAAACAAGTATAAATAGAGTGGGGCTAGAAACTCACCTTGGCAAATAGTGGTCAGATAACACAATAGTTCAGACAGTGTCCAACACCAACACGCGACCTAGATTAGTAAGGTTTGTTTTAGTTCACGGATCGAGTTTAAGAATTTATAAAATTTAGTTAAATCCAAAAGATTTAAAGAGTTTATGTTATTGTTGATGGTGTGGCAGCATTTAAGTTTAAAACAATTTTCTAAACATTTGAAAGTATTGGCTCTTGGAAGTGCTTAAGTGTAGATCAAGACAAATAAGTCTCCAGTTTGACAGTAACTGAAAGACTATGTACGGAAAAATAAATATAAGACGTTGACGGCATGTCAAAAACGTTATAGTCAGATGAGTATATATATTACTAAGTGCGTGTTTATATATTACATATGTAAGAGAAAAATGTGTGTGTGTTTTTAATATACATATATATATATATATATATATATATATATATATATATATATATATATATATATATATATATATATATATATATATATATATATATATATAGGGGGACTTTCTTACGAGAACCATTTTATCTGCGAGAACCGAGAGAACCACAAAAAACATACATGCACGCCTTTTAAAATAAAATAAAAATACATGCAAATCATCAATAATCGTAAGTATCCACCTATGTTCTTCAATATCATCATGAACTCATCCTCTTTTTTCACAAAAACCTTACACAAGGCCACAATATTGTCGTTGCATGCCTTATAAGAACATACATGCATACCTTCAAAGAAAAATGTTGTATTTCCAATTTCTTATCAAATTCTTTAGAACAACTATGTTTTTAAAAAAACATATATGTTGTTTTTAGAACATATGTGCAAAAATACAATTATTGAAGGCGTGCATGTATGTTTTTTGTTGTTCTCTCAGTTCTCGCAGATAAAATGGTTCTCGCATGAAAGTCTCACTATATATATATATATATATATATATATATATATATATATATATATATATATATATGGTGTTTATAAAAGAAATATTACATTTAGAATTTCTCATCATTGATTATTTCATTTAATGAAGTATTAATAAACTAAGTATATACTTTTTGATAATAGGCGATTCTCGTGCTAACAAAAGTTATAAGATTGACGTTTAATTACATAATTGTTTCATAATCTTATAGGTCTATACGAGCGTTGATAAAATACGTCAAGTTTATATGAAATCGAATTAAAGAGCGAGTTTAAATTTCACAAGCCTAGTTTTTCACTTGATTTTCATGGTTGTTAAATACATAGAGAAAAATCAATTTGGTTCTATATAAAAAAATATATCAAGTTGAGTTACTTAAATACGTTGTATAGTTTGGATATATATATATATATATATATATATATATATATATATATATATATATATATATATATATATATATATATATATATATATATATATATAGTGAAATTTTTGGTGTTTTAGTGAAGTGTAACGGATTGATAATAAGTTGGGTTGTTTTTAAATCGTGAAATATAAAGTGTGAAATAGGCGAGAATTATTAATTAAACGATCGTGATGACAACTTGTATATATAAACCGAATATACAACACACTCTTGTGTTGTGGAGTGGGCTGTGGCCCAACATGTACTAATAAACTCAAAATGGGCTGAAAATAAAAATCAAACAGACTCTATTGTTTTTATACATGGGCTTGGCCTGGTAAGGGAAGAAAAAGAAAAAAAGAAGCCACTGTTGGGCTTCAGCCCAACTGCAAGCAAGATCCAGTACACATTTGGAAAAATATACAAGCACAATGTTCTACTCTATTGCGCTTTAACTGTTCCAATGAAGCAGTGTATGGGGGTCTCGATTTCTTTCTTTCGACCTTGCGTACGAGTCACAACCAAAACACAGCCCCTGTGTGTTTTATAACCCGAGTGAAAATGAGCACCCTTCGGGGGTGGTATACACCGAGACAACAACATAACACTCGACTAATTGTTATATTTGAATTCGAGACACCAACTCAACACACCCTTCGTGGGTGTGTTTTCTTGGATCCAACACCAAGCATATACACGACCAATTTCGAACCTAAACATGACTCAATTCCTAATCCGAGTACGATGCTAACAAGACTCGAGCATAAGCCAAACACAAACACAATCATCACCGAGTACAAGTACAAACACAACGATCAACACAAACACAAAAAAGAAGTCGAATACCAGTACATTCATGACTACAACTTAATTCGAGTACAAGCATAACACCAACAGAATTCAAGTATATCTGATGCGCGTGATGTGTCGTTGCGGTTTAGCAGTTTTAATGCCTACTCAAGTTTTAAATTTATATTTAGCCGACTTATCAATAACACACACACTTAACGAGCAGTGTACCCGGTCAGTATGAAGATAATGGTAAGTAGAGTGTCGATCACTAAGAGTGGAACGTATTATCTCGTTATTCTAATCAGTATTTTAATATCCTAACGCAAGGGGGTTTCAGCCTGAGAGACTGGCACGGTTTGTTTGTAATTAAATAATAAAATAAACCAATAGGCACGAATCAGCAAGTAGCACACACGTACACAGATAAATACTCGAGACAATAAGAGGGCTGTCCTTATGATTAAGTAGATTGTCACTTGTTTTATTGATAGCTTTATATGAAGCGTATGTAGTTAACCCTTTCTCGTTGGTCCTAATCTTATCGGCGAGTAAACCCTTAATGATTACTTATGTCTAAAAGTTATTCCTAAGTGATCAATTTAGTAATAACCGTGGGAGCCACATTATGTCCCGCAGTCAAATGCCCGCAAGCCACTAATAAACACAGAGGTTATCAATGCACTAATAAGTAGTAACCAAAGACATCAACATATAAACTTTAATTGATGGGAAAGCAAGTATTAAAGGGAGTGCAATCTTTCGTTGTCACATTACACAAGCCACCAATCCTGATGAATTAAAGTTTGCTAACACAATAAAACAAAACTACTTAATGAATTAAACACATGCAGCACCTTCTTACAGCTCTTGTATCTTTTATTTGGGTGTGTCTTGTGCTGCCTCCTTGACTGAATTCGTCCTTTGTTTCTCCTGTTCGGACTTCGGTTTTAGGTTTTTCGGAACTTGTAATTCGTCTGGTCTACGGGGAATTTATAGTTTCTGTCTGAGGGAAGATGCGGCGCATCTACTAAGTAGATGCGGCGCATGTACTTAACTTCGCGTGGGGTCCAAGATTATAATATTCAGGAATATTCGTACACCGCCAGAAGATGCGGCGTAACTCCATGATTAGATGCGGCGCATGTCCTCTTGTATCTTAGATCGTATCTGGTGATATCTTGATAGAGATGCGGCGCATGTCGAGAGTGAGATGCGGCGCATCTGGAGCAGAATTGACTTGATCTTGTCCATGTCAGTAGACTTTCAACTTTATGCACGTTTTGCTCCATAATTAGTCCAAAATCGCTAAGTTTCACCAAATGCTTGTTTTTACCTGAGAATTACAAAAGTAAACGATTAAGTATCAATCCTCATACATAATATAGTAAAACAAGTCAAATTAATAGGATAAATGATAGTAATAAAATGTACTTATTGGAGTTCATCAAATATCCCCCCACTTGAACTTTACTTGTCCCCAAGTAAACCTTAGAATTTCTCTTATGAAAATGTATCCTAAAAGATATTAGGATTTATTTTTATATTTAAGCATGTATTCGTTCATTTCATAATCACACAACTAAACACTTTAACGAATTAGAAGTAAAATAAAATAAGTCGATAAAAGCAAATCTAATCGTTTAACTGTCCAGTCGCGACGAATATTCTATCATAAGCTTGGCAAGTATACACATCTCCACCACTAAAGCTAAGGAATAACAAGTCTAAAGCGGTAAAAAGGGTTTTTAGGCTTAAGGGTTAATTATTCTCTTTCACTATCGATCTCAAATTCCAGAAAAGGCGACAAAATCACAAATACATGATCGAATCCACGAACACGATACTTGCAATTGCTCAAATCCTTAACTCGAATAGGCTAAAGATAGGTCCAAACTTCACCAATAATAATATATCAAAAAGGGCGACAAAATCATAAATACATAGCCGAATCCACGACTACGATACTTAAGATTGCTCAAATCCCTAATCTCAATAAATCAAAGGTTTGGTTGGATAAAGAATAATAAAGGGCATGGATAACATTTGGGATATAAATTGGTGTAAAATGAAAAATAAACAAAACAAATAAATTAAAATCCTAAGTGTGGTTAATCACTATCCCAACCATCCCATGAATAAGACTCATATCATCGAATAACTCACGCTTTAACACTTGAAACACACGCTTTAGGTAGACACGAATTATACTCAACAAGATCTTAATCAAAGAATAAACCTTAATTGGCGTTCCCATAACTGCCAATTCCCATTCAATCCATAGATATAGTACAACAAATAGTGGTGATATCGACCACTTACATAACTTTACATAAGTTGGTTAAAACTAACTTCCAACTTTTCTTTCTTTTTCTTTTCTTATTTTTTTGATTTTTTTTTTTTTTTTTTTTTTTTTTATTAAAACATAAACATAGATGTGTAAAATTTCACCACATCACTATAACTTTCTTTCCGGATAATTTTTCCATACTTTTCATGACTTCAGAAATAATGGTAATAGTGAAAGTAGTAAACACACGAAAAATAAACTCCAAAATATACAATATTTACTTTCACTCCAATTGCATTGTGCAATTTCCCGACCTAACCATAGATAATGAATTACGCACGCGAACACAGGTAATGTAAGGAAACACACTTTGCCTATAGCAATTAACCAACCACGGATTCTAATCTACAGGGTAGGCTAAGGTGTAAGGGTGTAACGAAACATTTTAAACATAGGTGTAAGAAACGAAAGGAATGGCTCTGAGGGTTTTTCTAGGGGTATCTTACTCTAAAAATGAGAGTAACAAAAGGGTTTATACGGGGGTTAACTAACCAGTGTAGTTAGTTAATAACACATAACAAATAATAGGCTATTTGGGTGTAATCCTAGAATTTTACCAATTTAGACAAGTCATTCCAATTATATAAATAATACTCATTATGGTGGTCTCGAATAGTATACAAGCCAAGTTCTAAAGTTTACAAGTCACCGGCACACTCATAGATTTGTGAATTTTGAAAAATCACAATTTTTGAAAATAACGTTATGTGTGCAGTTATGCAACTTAGATCTTAAACAAAAACATGCTAAAAAAAAATTTAAGTTTGATATATTAAGCACATTTTAAGCATAATTTTTGAAAAAGTTTAGGACAAGTAATTGTTAAGTGTTCTAATTCTCCAATCCCCCCACTTAAGTTAAACAACGTCCTCGTTGTTTGTATAAAAGGTTAAAAACTGGAAAATAAAAGAATTAGAACAGAAAAACTCCCCTGAGATTTGCTCGGTATGATCCTCCATTAGTATAAGAGCAAAAATCAACTTCTTGTGGATTAGAACGTTAAAGCTTCATACTTGATGTATCCACAGGAAATCCAGGAAACTATAATACCACCAGCACTTTAAAACACACCTAAGATAAGAAAGGTTCAAGCTTTGCATAATACATTAGTAGTTAGGAAAAATAAAACTTAAAAATTAAAACTGAAAATCATCAGGTCAGTCGATGCGCCGTATCTTATTGAAGAAGATACGCCGTATCGAGCCTGGAATTAATACGGATCAGAATAAAGATGCGCCGTATCCTTAACCAGGGATGCGCCGCATTAAAATAAACTGATAAATAGTTTTAAAGTCGAAAATAAAAATGCAGAAAAATAAAATAAGATATGACCATTGCAGGAGATGCGTCGCATCTCAGAATTAAGATGCGCCGTATCCTCTTGCGGGCCTGACTGACTCGACACAGAAAACAGAATAGTAAATAGATAAATCCGGGTTGTCTCCCGGTAAGCACTTGTCTTTATTCCAGAGTCTTCAAGTTAGACTCACGTTCAGCTCTTTAATATCGATCATTGAAGGAGTCGGAAACATCGCGCTCCTTCATCGCCAATTCAGTAATATTGAACACTCCTTGCCCGTCCTTAATTTCCACGCCGTTCTTCTTCATTATCTGTATGAACAAAGTCCTGTCCCTTTCGGGCAGAGATGACAAAATGATAGACGGGAAATTTTTATTATCATATAGGCACAAATAAGCAAGGTGGGGTGGTAGTTCAATAAACACATCATTGTTCAAATTCGTTTTCTCAACTACTCTCCTACGTTTATTAATTACTACACAATCATACCACTAATCATCAGAATCATTAACAACATTGCGTCTAAGTTCGGTGGGTACATTAAGGTCAATGAATTCCTCAAAGTTCTCATGATTAGGATTAGTTGAGTTGTTTTGAATCAATGTTTCTCCCATAAGTCTAGCTTCAAGATCGAGGTCCATACGCTCTCTTAATCCTAGCACATAAACACCTCTAATTATGCTTTTAACCGGATCTTGGCACTTATAGACTAGTTTATTATTCCCTACCCTTAATGAGATTTTTCTTTTAAACACATCAATCTTAGCATGGGCAGTAGACAAGAAAGGTCTTCCGAGGATTAAAGGAATCTTAACATCCTCGGGCATGTCTAGTATAACAAAGTCTACGGGAAAAATAAACTGCTCAATCTTAACTAGCACATTATTAGCAATCCCTTCAGGTCGTTTTACCGTTTTATCAGCCAATTCAATAAGTAACTTAGTTGGTGCTAATTTTCCTAGTCCTAGGGTAGCGAATGTCTTAAGAGGCATAACACTAACACTAGCTCCTAAGTCAGCTAACACATTATTGAAAGATATATTATTAATAGAACAAGGTAGAGTAAAACTTCCTGGGTCTCTTTCTTTATGAGGCAAGGCATTTAAGTCGGTTGCAGAGCTCTCTTCTTTCATTGTTGCCTTGATCTCCTCTTCAATCTTTGTCTTTTCTTTTAGTAGTCTCCTTAAACTGATTGAAGAATTAAAGAAAAATTCGGGTCTTGCACCATCATTACCATTCATCGATCTTCTAGGTATATTAGGAGTGACTTCTTCAGTGGTGCTTATGGCCTTGACATGATCTCTTGGGTTGGTTTCAGTTGAGCTCGGTAAACTTCCATATCCCCTTTCTTGAAGAACTTTGCTCATTTGACCAATTTGTTGTTCCAATGCTTTGATCGAAGCTCCTTGATTTCTTGTAGTAGTGTCCGTTGAAGCTCGAATTTCTTTGATCATAGCAGTATTCTCTTCATGTCTTTTAGTAGCATCGGCCATAATTTGCTTTAAAGTATCGTCTAAAGTCTGCCTCCTCTCTTGATAAGCGGGATTGAAGTTGTTCTTTTGATAGAATCCCGGACTAGCTTCCCTAAATCTTCCTGAAGGTCGGAATGGTTGTCCAAATTGGGTGTAATATGCTTCTTCAAATGTCTCACTTTCATTCTTGTTCGGGCAATCTTTAGTGTAGTGAGGTCCTTCGCACTTTTCACATCCAACTTGGGCAGCATATGCTCTTTCATCTCGCTTCTTCATCTCTCTACTAATTTTATCCAATTGAGCTTGAATCGCAGCAATCCCGTCAAAATTAGTGCTGCTCTTAGATCTAGTAGAGGTCCCATCGTGCCATTTTTGGGAATGATCAGCAGCATCTTGGATTGCTTTCCTAGCATTGGTTGCACTCATTTGAGGTACAGCTCCCTTAGCATCCAAAATCTGTCTTGTAGGCACGTCCAATCCTTGATAAAACAATATTATTTCCTGCATAGGGGTTAGATAGTGTTGAGGACATTTTATTAATAAATCTTTAAACCGTTCCCAAGCTTGATAAAGGGTTTCATCAGGCTCTTGCTTGAAACTATTGATAGCCTCCATCTTTTTAGCAGTCTTAGCAGGTGGACAATATCTCTTCAGGAATTTGCTCTTCAAACCTTCCCATGTAGTGATTGAACTAGCAGGTTCATTCCTTAGCCACTTGTTAGCAGCTCCTTTTAGTGAGATTGGAAAGATTCTTAGCATGAGTTGATCGGTATTGACTCCTTCTGAAGTAAACAAATCTGCAATCTCCAGGACCTTTTCAACATGCTCATTAGCATCCTCTTGTTCCGTCCCACTGAAAGCATTCTCTCTTAGCTCTTTGAGAAACTGACCCTTCAACTCAAATTTCGACTTATCATCAAACTTAGGTCTAGCAACTCCTGAAGTGTAATCAGCACGGGTATTGTTCATGTATTCCTCCATAGTAGTGTTTTCGCCCATTGTTTCTGTTTCAACTTCCTCTTTTTCTTCAGAAAAGTAATCAAGCTCGAGTGAACTTGAAAGATCAAAGCTTCTTGTGTTGAAAAGCCTTTTAAGCGAATGTGGGGCTCGTTCAGGATCTTCGAAAGGTTGAATCAAGTTCTTCGTAGAACTCCTGGTCATGCACTTCCTGAAATCAACACAAAAATATCAGTAGGGTATGCTCGAGAAAGTAGTATATCAGAAAATTAACAACGAAAACGGAATACGAAAAATTAAAGTTACTGATATCTGCAGACGATGCGCCATATCCAAAAAGTTGGATACGCCGTATCTTAATACGTTAAAATTAAATCAGACTTTATTCAGAAAATAGATACGCCGCTTAGAATTTAAGAATGCGCCGTATCGAATTAATTAATCAAAAATCAGCTTTTCTAATTAAAATTAAATGCGTCGTATTAACGAAAGTTAATGCGCCGTATTTTCGTTACATTTAAAAATAAATATCGATTTTTGATTCCGAAAGATGCGCCGTATCGACAGAGATCGATACGCCGTATCTGTTTAATAATTCGCAAACTATTTTTAATTAAAATAATAGATACGCCGTATCTGCTAAAGCAGATGCGTCGTATGGCGTTAACGTTTAGAAATTTTTTTTTCTTATTAAAAACAGATACGCCGTATCTGCAAAAGCAGATGCGTCGTATTACTTTATTGCTTTTTTTTTAAAAAAAATTTCGTATTAAAAACAGATACGCCGTATCTTGGGGAAAAGATGCGTCGTATCGAATTAATTAAACGCGTTGTATTTTTTTTAAAAATTAAACGCAATACGCCATATCTGAGAGATCAGATGCGCCGTATCGTTTGATTTAGCACAGTACAACGATAGCAGAACAGAAAAATACGAAAAATAAAAACAAAAAATTAAACACACAAACAAAAATAAACACACAAAAATAAAAGAAAACAATTAATCACACAATACAACAAATATGCAAAATAGTACAATGATGCAATTAATCTAATAAAAAAAGAAAAACCTAATTAAAATACTAATTAAATTAACAGATAATAACAATTCACTCCCCGGCAACGGCGCCAAAAACTTGATGCGCGTGATGTGTCGTTGCGGTTTAGCAGTTTTAATGCCTACTCAAGTTTTAAATTTATATTTAGCCGACTTATCAATAACACACACACTTAACGAGCAGTGTACCCGGTCAGTATGAAGATAATGGTAAGTAGAGTGTCGATCACTAAGAGTGGAACGTATTATCTCGTTATTCAAATCAGTATTTTAATATCCTAACGCAAGGGGGTTTCAGCCTGAGAGACTGGCACGGTTTGTTTGCAATTAAATAATAAAATAAACCAATAGGCACGAATCAGCAAGTAGCACACACGTACACAGATAAATACTCGAGACAATAAGAGGGCTGTCCTTATGATTAAGTAGATTGTCACTTGTTTTATTGATAGCTTTATATGAAGCATATGTAGTTAACCCTTTCTCGTTGGTCCTAATCTTATCGGCGAGTAAACCCTTAATGATTACTTATGTCTAAAAGTTATTCCTAAGTGATCAATTTAGTAATAACCGTGGGAGCCACATTATGTCCCGCAGTCAAATGCCCGCAAGCCACTAATAAACACAGAGGTTATCAATGCACTAATAAGTAGTAACCAAAGACATCAACATATAAACTTTAATTGATGGGAAAGCAAGTATTAAAGGGAGTGCAATCTTTCGTTGTCACATTACACAAGCCACCAATCCTGATGAATTAAAGTTTGCTAACACAATAAAACAAAACTACTTAATGAATTAAACACATGCAGCACCTTCTTACAGCTCTTGTATCTTTTATTTGGGTGTGTCTTGTGCTGCCTCCTTGACTGAATTCGTCCTTTGTTTCTCCTGTTCGGACTTCGGTTTTAGGTTTTTCGGAACTTGTAATTCGTCTGGTCTACGGGTATTTATAGTTTCTGTCTGAGGGAAGATGCGGCGCATCTACTAAGTAGATGCGGCGCATGTACTTAACTTCGCGTGGGGTCCAAGATTATAATATTCAGGAATATTCGTACACCGCCAGAAGATGCGGTGTAACTCCATGATTAGATGCGGCGCATGTCCTCTTGTATCTTGGATCGTATCTGGTGATATCTTGATAGAGATGCGGCGCATGTCGAGAGTGAGATGCGGCGCATCTGGAGCAGAATTGACTTGATCTTGTCCATGTCAGTAGACTTTCAACTTTATGCACGTTTTGCTCCATAATTAGTCCAAAATCGCTAAGTTTCACCAAATGCTTGTTTTTACCTGAGAATTACAAAAGTAAACGATTAAGTATCAATCCTCATACATAATATAGTAAAACAAGTCAAATTAATAGGATAAATGATAGTAATAAAATGTACTTATTTGAGTTCATCAATATCATGAACACAAAACCCCAAGTATGAACACAAGCACAAACACAGTCGACACTTTAGCAAAATCTGACATATCTAGTATTTAGTATCTAGACCAAATTTCCTAACTCTTTTTAACTGCCTACCATTCGACCAAGAACACATAACAATCGAACACACTTCCTGTTTTCGAGCCAATATAGTTTTGTGTTTAGTTTTTAAGTTTAATCTACCACACCCTAACATAAACATCAACCACTGATTCGAATGGTACTATGAAGATTAAATCAACAGGACATAACAAAAACACAAGAATAGAAATAACGAATCATGTCCCTTTTCAATTTCTATTAACTGAAAGTGTAATCAACATAATAAGAACACACTTATACTCGAATGAAAGAATTAAAAAGAAAACTTAGAATTATTACAACAAGAAGTTTGATTTAACAGGAGGTTAGAAGAAATCCCAGGAGCCCAAATCCCATTCAAGCAAGCAATCCACACCCACTCTTGACCCAGTAACGATTTGCCCTTAGTATACCAACTTCTTGAATTTGCTTTTGATAAAGATTCGAGTGAGTGGGTTTGCCCGTGAATCGAATGGGATTATAACACATAAACAAAGATGGGTTTGACTCTTCCTTTCTTGGTTATCAGACGCTCTTGTGGCCAAAAAGGGAAGCCATAGTCCTCACCTTCGTCATATCTTGGCTTGTTTCGTTGACTCTCAGACTCGACAAGAGATGGCAGTGGTCTCCTTTTGGACAGAAGGAAGGAGATAAAAACTCTCTGGCCTTGTTTTATTTATGGCGTCACTTTATTGCTTTGTTGGTTTTCGATCTGAGAAAGAGATAAAAAGGGGGTGACGTTAGGTTTTTCAGAGAAGTGGTGGGGAAGAAGGAGAGAGAGTGAGGCTTGATGTATACTTCTCTCTCTCTTACACACACACACACACACAAACACACACACACACACACAAACACACACACACCATATATATATATATATATATATATATATATATATATATATATATATATATATATATATATATATATATATATAAAAGATATGTGAGTGGGGTACGGTTGTATGTATAGATAAGGTAGGAATTTTTGTTTTAAGTTTTGTATTGAGTGTACCCGTGTCCCGTTGAACCCCGGTGTAACTTGAGATTTCCGGGTTGTCGTGAGCACGAAAAATATAGTTTAGGAGTCGTTTTTATCAGACTGACATAGAATAAAATTTATTGACTTCGAAATGAATTTATAAAATTAAACCTTTACTAATGTGGTGTCGGTACGCGTGTGGTGTCGTTTTTCAAGAAAAAAACGAGATAACCTCTTGTTTTTGTTACGTTGGGGTCTGTAACTGTCAGGAAGTGAAAATTTCACCTTTTCTGATAAAATCAAATAGTTTACTGTACGCTACAGCGTGCGGGTTTATTTCCCGTAATCGTTATGTAAACACATAAATGCTCAGTCTAACAGTTATGTTATAATAAATTGACATTTATTATCAAAATATCAGTGGGAAAATTACCGTTTGTCACAACTGAGGAGATTTTTAAGTCTCTGTCTCCATGTCATCCCCAGCAGCAAAGACTTCGTCATCTCCAAAATCAACCATTTCCTCTTCTGATTCTTCATTTATTAGCATTTGGAGATCAGCAAGAGTTAGAACCAGGTGTATATCCGGATCCCCCTCAAAAGTGGGCTCGCCTTCGTTGTGGCCAGGTCCTGACCCCTCTATTCCGGAAGACTTGGTTTTATCTGCCTGGTCCTTAGGGCCAGTTCCCGAGAGACTCATTTCGCCATGGGGGGGTGTAGGTTCCATATCAGCGGGTGGTTGCATGCCCCCTGAGTCTTTGTCCCCTGAAGTGCCTTCAGGGACTGGTGGGTTTTCTCCAGTACCATCACTAGGCAATGAGGTGTTGAGGTCCCCCTTTCCATCAGGGTTGTACTGCCCTGACGAAGATATAGGGACCGTTACTCCCTGAGACCCTGATTGTGATTGATTAGAGCCGTAAACAGGATGTTGAATGGTGAGGTCCCCTTTACACCAAGGTTGTGCTGCCTTGATGAAGATTTAGGGACCAGTCTTCCCTGAGACTCTGACTGTGATTTGTCAAAGCCGTAAACGAGATGTGAGAGGGTGTGGGTCCCCTTCTCAGTAGAGTAGTGCTACTCTACTGAGGATATAGGACCCTGTTCTCCCTCAAGCAAAGGTGGTGATTGACGAATGCCTTCATCGGGAAGTGAAGGTTGGATGGTTCCTGACCCCACTGACTTGTATATGCCAGCAGAGTCTTGAGGAGCAGGTTTGCCCGAGGACACTGAGGGTGATTTCTCAATGCCCTCCGTTGGCGGTTGTTCTTTGGCCAAGTGGGTGACTCAGTAGGCTTGGCCATTTTTTGCCTTCTTTTCTCAGGCTTTGAGGCCGAGGTCTCAGTGTCGAGTGGTTTGGGTTAAACCACCTTCCTGGACCCCCCCCCCCTTCTTTTTCTTATTCTCCTTCTTGGAAAGAGAAGGCACTGGTGATATAGCGTATGCGCCCTGAATGACCATCAACATGTATGTGGTCAGCGCGACTGGTGTAACCTCAGTGAGGTCTCTAGAGTAATTGGCCTTATGCAAGACATCAGGGTCAGATCCCTGTGTGTTGGGCCTTATATACTCAGAGCCTAATAGGTCTTGAAGCACACAGGAAATAAACCTAGGGTAAGACATGTGTCTTTGCCTGGACTTCCCTGATAGCTTGACTATGAGGTCCTTGAAGATTATTTCTCCAATATCTATTTTTCTACCCTCCAGGAGGCTGAACACTATCATTTGTTGAGTAGTGTTCAATTGCTCCGTGGAGGATTTGTTTCCACCAAGGACCTGAATGACAAAGGTCATAAGTATCCTCCAGACTGCAGGAAACCATGTTTTGATGATTGGGGCTTTGGCCAAAAGAGTCCCTGGGGCCACATCAGGGTGTTTGTCATCATGTGGCCCAAGTAAAAGTAATTCGAATTTTACTTCACTTTCACTGGGGTGAGGGACAAACGTCTCAGTGTAATCAAGACCTGTGGCTTTGATAAAGGTCTTGTAATCAAGGGAGAGGGTTTTCCTCCCATTGTTCACTGAGAAGGTGATGATGGAGTCCTTGGTGACATCAGGGTTGGTGACCACTGCTGTGCACCAGAACTCCCTTAGGTAGTCATGGTAGATGACTGGGGGTGTCTTGGTAAATGCCGTAGAGAGGAAGCAATTTTGCAAGTATTTTACCATATCCTTATAGGCCGTAAATTTTTCCGGATAGGCAAAATTCCCTACGACATTTTTTTTGGTCAAATCCACGCCCTCTAGTTGGAATTCCATATTAGGGGCGTAGGTAATAGCTTTAGAAGCAGCCATTGTAAAGGTGGTCTTGGTTTTGCAAGAAAAAAGGTCTGGGTTTAGAGGTTAAGAACACACACACAAGTTTTTGAAAAAAAAAGGCAAGAGTTTGATTACTTTTACAAAGCGTGTGTGTGTTATTGTTTATGTGGGTATTTATAGAGAAGTGGAGAGGAGGGGTGTTTTTTGCACTTTTGCGAATTTTACTCAAAATTTGAAAACTGTTTTGTGCAAAACGTTTGATATCCGCATTAAATGCCACCACTCCACTTTCTCGGGTTTTGCGCAACTGCCAAGGTGAACAGTTGTGCCGTCTGCAAAAAGTGTATTTTGTAGAGTGACATTACCATATATAATATCAAAGGATATTATGTGTTAGGAGAGGCATTAAATGCCAAGTGGAATATGTGGTGATGAAGTGGGGGCCCAAGATGTGGATGCCAAAAGGCAAAAGAACATATATTCCTATATTAAATAGGTGTTCAGTTACCAACCTTGGACATTTACTAACTAAATACTTAGAGCATTAAGTATAGCATTGAATGTCATTTGTTTAGTCTTGAGGCCCCTGAATGACTTTTCATTCAGTGTGAGGGTGTTCAGGGAAGGTTATTCAGTGATCTTATTCACTGAGAGATTCATTGAGTCAAGGACCTGAGGTTATCAGAATTTACACTTAGTTGGATGGATTCAATCAGTGGACTGATTCTCACTATCCATCATTCCCAATTCAGCTTTCAGTCTTGTGAAAGTTGGTTCATCCAATGGTTTGGTGAATATATCAGCTAGCTGATATTCAGTGGGAATGAAGTGTAATTCAATGTAACCATTCATGACATGGTCCCTGATGAAATGATATCTGATATCAATGTGTTTGGTTCTCTGATGAAAAACAGGGTTGTTTGAGATAGCAATTGCACTTGTGTTATCACAAAAGATGGGAACCATCTTGTAATGGATGTCATAGTCACTGAGTTGACTTTTTATCCATAACACATTTGCACAAAAACTGGCTGCTGCAACATATTTAGCTTCTGCTGAGGACATGGTAACTGATTGTTGTTTCTTAGCACTCCAACAGACTAGTTTTCCACCAAGGAATTAGCAAGAGCCTAAGGTGCTTTTCCTATCCATGTTGCAGCCTGCATAGTCAGAGTCTGAGTACCCTTTGAGATCAAAGCCTGAACATTTAGGATAGCACAATCCAAGACTTGGAGTACCTTTCAGGTACCTGAGGATCCTTTTCACAGCTGTGAGATGTGATTCTCTTGGGTCAGACTGATATCTGGCACACAAACAGACTGAGAATTGGATATCAGGCCTTGATGCAAGTAGGTACATCAGTGACCCAATCATTCCTCTAAAAAGAGTTTGATTCACTGGTTTACCAGCAAGGTCAGGACCAAGGTTGTTTGGGGGAACCATTGGAGTTTTCACTGAGGCACAGTCACTGAGCTCATACTTCTTCAGTAGGCTTCTTTTCTTTACTGATGGAGGTTCTTTTATCAGTCTGCTTGATTTACAGTCCAAGAAAGTAAGTAAGTTCCCCCATCATGCTCATTTCAAATTTCTTTGCCATCAGTTTTTCAAACTGTTTGCAAAGTTTATAACTTGTTGAGCCAAATATGATGTCATCCACATACACTTGAACAAGAATGGCATCTCCATTTGTCCTATAGATAAACAATGTGTTGTCTATCTTGCCTCTGACAAATTTGTTTTGGATGAGGAAGGCTGAAAGAGTTTCATACCATGCCCTAGGAGCTTGTTTTAGTCCATAAAGGGCTTTGTCAAGCTTGCAGACATAGTCAGGAAACTCACTGCTTTTAAATCCAGGAGGTTGTTGAACATAAACTTCTTCTTTTAGTGATCCATTGAGGAAAGCACTTTTTACGTCAATTTGATATACTTTGAAGTTCATGTACGTTGCAAATGCAAGGAAGATCCTGATGGCTTCCATCGTTGCTACTGGTGCAAATGTCTTTTCATAGTCAATGCCTTCTTGTTGATTGTAATCTTTGGCAACAAGTCTGGCCTTGTTTTTAATGACTATGCCATTTTCATCAGTTTTGTTTTTGATCACTCATTTCATGCCAATGACTGAAACATCCTGAGGACACTTGACCAAGGTCATTACCTTGTTTTTGTCAAATTGTTCCAGTTCATCATGCATAGCCTGAACCCAACTAGGATGTTTCAGTGCTTCTTTGACACTTTTAGGTTCAATGGTGGAAATGAAGTCCACAAATAGGCATTCATTGGCTGAGGCTGCCTTTAGTTTAGCAGCCATGCTTCTAGTAAGCATTCCTTCAGTAGGCTCTCCAATTATGTTGACAAGTTCTATATCTTTAGACCTAGTCCAACTGTCCTGAGGTCTTGGATATTGATTAGAACTTGTGGAGGCCTGATTGGGTGGAGGTGTAGGTTCTGGTGCAGACACTTGATGATCTTCAGGATCTTGAGTATCTGACTGACTTGGTTGATCACTGAGATTAATTGGTTCCTGAGCACTTTGTTCAGACTGATTGATTTCCTCGGTACCTGTTTGTGCTTCAACAAACTCAGTGATGGTTGGGTAAGGAAGGTTGTGAGGGACAATGTAATAGGAAATATCATAATCTGCTTGATATTAAGTGGAAGGATTATTGTCAGGATGATATTCATCAGGAGGATATCTTGATGAATCATCAATTCCTATCTCTTCCACTTAGGTGTTTGAGAATCTGATTGCTTCAGCACTCTCATCAAAGGTGACATGGAATGTTTCCTCAGTTTGTTGTCTCCTTGTATTGAACACCCTGAAGGCTTTAGAGACAAGAGAATATCCTAGAAAGTATCCATCATCAGCTTTTGCATCAAATTTCCCTAAGTGATCCTTGTGATTATGAATAAACACAGGGCACCCAAAGACATGAAAATAGCCGATGTCAGGGATTCTTCCTTTGAATAACTCATAAGGATTTTTGCTATGTCTCTTGACAATGATGGATCTGTTTTGAGTATAACAGGCAGTTTTAACTGCTTCAGTCCAAAAGTGTTTGGATAGGACTGATCCATTTAGCATTGTCCTGGCAGCCTCAATGAGTGTTCTGTTCTTCCTTTCAGCAACACCATTTTGTTCAGGTGTGTAAGGAGAGAAGAAATTTTGAGAGATTCCTTTCTCATCACAGAAACATTCAAGTTCATGGTTTTTGAACTCAGTCCCATTGTCAATCCTGATTTGTTTGACTTTTATGTCATTTTGATTTTCAATGTTCCTGATAAAGGACATGATTGTTCCAGCTGCTTGACTCTTTTTGGTCAGGAAGAAAACCCAAGTGTATCTTGAGTATTCATCCACAATGACCAGAGTATACTTCTCATGGTTAATGGACCTAGGACTAATGGGCCCAAAGAGATCCATATGGAGAAGATGAAGGCAACTTTTGATGGAGAAGTTTTGTTTGGTTTTAAAGGATGCTCTATGATGTTTACCTTTTTCATAGGCAGAGCAAGGTTTATCCTTTGAAAACATAAGTGATGGTAAGCCAAGGACCTTGTTTTGTTTGACAAGATTGTTTATGTTTTTGAAGTTCAGATGGGATAGTCTCTTATGCCAAAGCCAGTTGAGAGTTTCAGTGGCTTTAGCAAAGAGACAAGTTCCATTATGAGTTAGAGTAGACATATCTAACACATAAACATCTTGTCTTCTTGGTGCAATAAGAACTACTTCTTTATTTGCATTAAAGATGGTACCTTGCTTATCATCAAATTGAACTATGTATTTTGCATCACATAGTTGATTGACACTGATAAGATTGTACTTAAGACCATTAACATAAGCTATCCTAGTAAAAACTATTCCACTACAGTTTACTGAACCATAACCTTCAGTGAGACATGATGAATTATCAGCAAATACCACCTGAGGTCCTGGTTCCTTTACATATTTGTGCAGATATTCTTTCACACCAGTCATGCTCCTTGAACATCCACTATCTAGATGCCAAACTGGCTCCCTGGCATGTCTTTGCGCAAATAGTAAACTGTGTCAGTTTTTTCTAGGACCCTTCTTCTTGGAGGGCTTGGCTTTAATGGCCTTTTTAAAAGTTACAATTGATGCATGGTCAGTGGTGGTATGGACTGAGCTCTAACAGATTTTGCATTTGATTGCAGAAGTGGACTCAGTAGACTGAGAGGATGACTTGGTGATTCCTCTTCTAGCCTGAATGACCTTTTCATGTTCTGAAGTGTCATGAGTGGGATCTCCACATATGTCACAACTAGGATCCATTAGACAATCATCAGGAAGGTGGTCATTGAAACCACAATGTGGGCAAGGTGAAAAAGGCTTAGCCTTTTGTCTCTGCTTCTTCTTAGAATCAGAGGGATACTTAAAAGCCTGTGCTTTAAAGTTTGCAACATTTGATGTGGCTGTGTATGACTGGTGATCAGAAGTCCTGTGATCTTCCTTTTTGCATATCATGCAAAAGAGGATTCTATAACAATCATCAGTGGAATGATTTGTATAATGACACAGCTCACATCTTTGCTGAGGTTTTGAAGGTTTTGGTTTGGTGGTACTTGAGGAAGCTGATTTGAGTTCCTTAATCTTAGATTGAGGAGGTTTCTCAGAAGATTCAATCTTCTCACTCAGCTTCCTGACAAGCTCAACCAACTGATCATATTTTGAATCAGGGCTTTCAGTTTTTACTTCAGTAGGGACTGAAGTTGTTGAGTCATCAGTAGGAACTGAGACTTCAGGTATGGCCTCTTCAGGATGGTTTTACCCATTCCTGACTTCTCCTTTGGAGAATGCTGAGTGTAGACTAATGGTGTAAGGTTTGAGCATGGTGCAGCTCCATGAAGGACTTTCAGAGGTGGGAGTAGTGCATGTGATTCTGACTCAGACTCATTGGCAGACTCAGTGTTACTGAGTTTATCAGTGAGTCCAAGCATATCTTTTATAGCCTGACTTTCAGGTTGCAAGATTTTCCCAGTCTCAAAGTTAGGTAACTTACTAACTGGGTTGTTTCTTACAACCCAGTCACTTGACTTGGGTTCCATTTCTTGCTCAAAAGATATGCCAGCTGGAATAAAGGCCTTGTAATACCCAAAATTTCAAAACATGCAAAATGACCAAAATACCCTTGTAACTTTAAATTTCAATTAATGATTAAATAAAACACAAAATAAATCCCAAACTCTTGGAAATTAACAACATATGAAGTAAGATAATTTTTGCTGCAACATTTTAATATTCTACATGTACAAAAAATTACTTGTCACACATGAAAATGTTATGTGGGCCGAAAATTTATATAAGTGCACATTTATTTATTTGTTAAACATTTAAAATCATTTAAATTGTAGATAATCATCACAAATAAATAAGGAAACACTACAAATCAGAAATCATATCATCACAAATCAATTAGGCCAAGATTTATGCCATTCCTCTCCCCTCCTACACGGTTCTCATATACTTGCCTTCTTATTCATTCGAAAACCCTAAAAAAACTTAAACCGTATAACACAAAAACTCATCTAAACACCATACAATTTTTGGGAGGCTGTTCATTATTTTTCTGGTGTTCATCCAAGTCCAAGGAAGGTGTGAAAAATAGTGCTAAGGTTGCTGGGTCGTTTGTTTGATCGTGGGAGTTTGTTTGGTGTCGACTTGATTTAGCCGAGAGGTACAAAACTCTCACGCCTTGTTCACTCGTTCTAAAATCCATCTGGTATTTTTCTAGTGCTCTTTACATCATATATGATTTATATAAAATAGCTATCGTGATCCATGCACGTTAAATAATTCGTGGAAATTATAGATATCAAAAACGCAAATAAACCTAAAATAAGTCATACCATTTTTCTGGGTTTCAAACATATTTTATTTGGGTTCTATACGTGCCATATGACTCTCGAAAAATGATCATGGTATTTTTTGAAGCCTAGATCTCTCTTGGTGAATTATTGTTTAAATCGGATTAAAAAGAAAAAGAAAATAAAAATAAAAAGGCAATCGAATGAACTAGGGTTTGGGTTTATGATGATAGATCTGGTGTAATAAATGTGTTTTAAGGATGTTTTAATAATTGGTAATGATTGGGGAATTTAGGGTTAGGGTTTATATGGTTTTTGTGTTTACCGATTGAAAATTAAAATTAAAAGGGTGCGTCTTGTAATTATTCAAACATGGGGGTTATTTTTGTAACATATTTTAGACCAGGGTTAATTCGTATAAAATATTATATGAGGGTGCTATGTGTAAATTTTGAAATTAAAAGGTTTAAATTGAAAATTGTGTAAATATATAATTCGATTTATAAATAATTAAAGTGGAGGGACTTGTTTTGTAAATTATATAAAATGAAGGGTGTTTCGTACATATGTTTAATTAAGGGGTGTGATATGTAATTTTTGGTTAATTAAAGGCTTAATGTGTAAATATGGATATTATAAGGATTAAATTGTAATTTAATTAATTATAAGGTTTAATTTGTAATTAAAGTAATTAAAGGGCTTAATTTGTAAAATTGTTGAAACTAAAGGATTAAAATTTGTAATTATGGGAAACTTATGGATTAAAATGAATAACTTGTAATATTTGCATTTTGGACCTTAACTTTGGCATATTTACATTTGAAACCCTAAAATATGGAAAGTTGTCATAATGAACCCTAAACTATCATGACTTGCTAAAATGAACCCTATTTCCATAATAATAATTAATAAATGACTTAACCTAATTACTTTATGGAATTTGTCTAATTATGGAAATTTGCTATTTTTGGAAACTTGCTAATTTTGGAAACCTGCTATAAATGGAAAGTTACTAAAAATGGAAAGCCGACTAAAATGAGAAATCTGATTTGAAGAAGATATTAATAATAAGACGACCATGTATTCGTGTAGATTCGCTGAAGATGGAGTTGTTTCCGATCTTTATATTTCTAGATATGTTTGCACTTGCGGTATAAGGTACAGATATTCTACCCTTTCTCAGTAAGGGTGTCCTTCTCATGACTTTTGATCTTGATTCACTATAGGGTTCCCTAAGCCATTGCTATGTTCCCTTATACTTTGATTCGTTCTTCATGTTTCACTTACATCTGTCTATATTGGTTTGATTATGATCTGAGCCTTTTTATTTGGGGCTTTCTTATTTAATCTATGCCTTTGCTATGTTTCCATTGATTTGTGAACATTGATAATGGAACCTTGCCATGTTCCCTTGATACTTGATATGACTCGTTTGTCACCCTGTAACATGAATATTTGAATCACTTGATACTTTGAAGGTTTATTTGATTTTGGTAACTGGATGTGAAAACCTTTCTTAATTATATATGAAAATGTTTGAGAAAAGCTATTTTAAAAAGATGCGATACTACTTTTAAATGAAAGTTACTTAGAGTTTTTATGAAAACTATTTTGTAAGATCATTTTTATGAAAACCATTATTGAAAGACTGCTTTAAATGGACTTTTAATAGAAACCTTTTTAAATGAACTGTTGCTATGAAACTTTGCTTTATAAACCTTTGATATAAACCCTTTGCTATGATTCCTTTTGTTTTGACCATTTGATATGAACCATTTGATATGAACCATTTGATATGAGACATTTGATATGAACCATTTGATATGAGACATTTGATATGAACCATTTGATACGAACCTTATGATATAATTGAAATGGAAATTTGACTTGAACCACTTGATATGAAATTTGAACTTGGATACTTGGACATTTGATACTTGACCCTTGACCCACAGTTTGAGACTACGAGCCATTCACTAGGCATGAGGGTTTCATGTCCATGTCATTGATGCACCGATGGCATGACTCTAGGGCAGGAGAGTGATGACCTGTCCCGTCCCTGATTTGATTTGATTTGTTACGTAGAGGCAGACTTTGGCCACCTGGGGCGTATGGATGCATCCTAGATTTGTTATTTGGGCTTTGCCATTATATTATTTGTTATATTTGGTGACTGATGGTGTGTGCGATACACGTCTTTCACATATTTGGGAGCTAGCTACTCCACCCTTTGGAGGTATCCCCTCATATTGCGTTTGGTACCGAGGTCTCCCCTCCGTACACCTATTTGATTTGATATTTGATTTGATTTAGGCTCGTAGTGGATTTCTGTTTACTTTACCTTATAACCTTGTACTTAGTATTCCGAGGAACAAGTATAATAACAGCAGGAACAAAGTATTAATGGGAAGAAATACATTCTTGTGGTAGTCGATGACTACTCTCGGTATACATGGGTGAAGTTTTTGAGAACCAAGGATGAAACTCCAGAGGTTATCATCAAACTGATCAAACAGCTGCAAGTGAGGCTCAACAAAACTGTCAGAATCATCCGTACAGATGATGGAACTGAGTCCGTTAACCAACAACTCAGTCATTTCTATGAAAGTATTGGCATAACACACCAGAAAAGTGTTCCACGCACTCCTCAGCAGAACGGTGTGGTTGAAAGAAGGAACCGTACTCTGGTGGAAGCTGCAAGAACCATGCTAATATTCTCCAAAGCACCGATGTTTCTGTGGGCAGAAGCAATTGCAACAGGATGTTATACCCAAAACCGATCCCTGATTCATACTATTCACAACAAAACACCCTATGAGCTGATTCATGGCAAGAAGCCAGACCTTTCTTTTCTTCATGTGTTCGGTGCACTGTGCTATCCGACAAATGACAGTTAAGATCTGGGAAAGTTGAAAGCTAAAGCAGACATAGGTTTCTTCGTTGGGTACGCACAAGATCGCAAGGGATACAGATCTATAACAAAAGAACCCGACAAATCATGGAAACTATTCACGTTACGTTCGATGAGCTGACTGAGCAACCGGCTCTTGGACAAACTAGTTCTGGACCCGCGCCTAATCTTTTGACACCTGGACCAATCAGTTCAGGTCTTGTACAGAATCCCACGCCTGCAGTTCCTTATGTACCACCTACCAGTGAGGAGTTGAAGAAGTTATTTGATCCAATGTTTGACGAATACTTTGAGCCACCAACGGTTAATACTACAACAGAAACTCCACTTGTACCTCCTGTTGCTGATGCTCAAATTCCACAAAACTCAGAAGGTCCATCGGTATCTGTCTCAATCAGTCAAGATGCACCATCTGCCAGTCAATCACCCTCCTCATCAAATATTCAATCTTCTTCTGTACAGCAAGGATCTGCAGATAACAATTCTTTTGAAGTGAATCCTTTTGCTCCTGTTGATGATGTTCCATTTGAGAATGTATTTGCTCCTGAATCTTCTACAGAGACATCCTCTTCAGGAGATCACAACACGGCAACATCTGTTCACCAACCTCAACCACATGATCATCTCAGAAAGTGGACCAACGATCACCCCATTGACAACATTATTGGAAATCCCACTCGTCCGGTATCTACACGAAAGCAACTCGCCACCGATGCCTTGTGGTGCTTCTTTAATTCTGTACTCTCCAAAATCGAACCAAAAGATTTCAAAGATGCAATGTCTAAAGATTGTTGGTTTCAAGCAATGCAAGAAGAAATTCATGAGTTTGATAGACTTGAAGTATGGGAATTAGTGCCCGCTCCAAATTATGCAATGATTATCGCTCTCAAGTGGATCTTTAAGGTAAAACTTGATGAACATGGTGACGTTCTGAAGAATAAGGCTCGACTTGTTGCAAAAGGATATCGTCAAAAAGGGGGCATAGACTTTGAAGAATCATTCGCACCTGTTGCTAGAATTGAAGCCATCAGAATGTTTCTAGCTAATGGTGCCAGTCAGAACATGATTGTCTACCAGATGGATGTCAATACAGCATTTCTAAATGGTGACCTGAAAAAGGAAGTCTATGTTAGTCAACCAGAAGGGTTTGTTGATCCTGAGCGTCCTACTCATGTCTACCGCTTGAAGAAGGCTCTGTATGGGCTAAAGCAAGCACCTAGGGCGTGGTATGATACACTATCGAAGTTTCTTCTGGCTAAAGGTTTCTCCAAAGGTGTTGTTGATCCAACTCTATTCACTAGGAAGACGGGTAATCATCTACTTATTATCCAGATCTACGTAGATGACATTATATTTTCTTCTTCTGATCCGATGGAGTGTGATCGGTTTTCCAATGAGATGAGTTCCAAATTTCAAATATCTATGATGGGACAAATGTCTTTCTTCTTGGGTTTACAAATTTCTCAAAATCCCGGAGGCATCTTTATTAATCAATCCAAATATGCAAATGAAATGTTGAAGAAATTTGGATTTGATTCAAGTGATGCGGTTGACACCCCTATGATTAAGAGATCGAAGTTGGATGAAGATCTCTCTGGGATCATGGTTGATCAAACAAAGTTTAGGAGTATGATCGGATCCCTAATGTATCTCACTGCTAGTAGGCCAAATTTATTGTTTGCGGTATGTATGTGTACCCGATACCAGTCCAAGCCTACCAAGAAGCATCTGAAAGCGGTAAAGCGTGTCTTTCGATACCTTCAAGGGACTATTCACATGGGTCTATGGTATCCTAAGGACACCGCCATGGTACTCACGGCCTATGCAGATGCAGATCATGTGGGGTGTCAAGATACTCGTCGAAGTACATCAGGAGGTGCTCAATTTCTGGGAGATAAGTTGGTTAGCTGGTCATCTAAAAAGCAAATGAGTACGTCTATATCTTCATCAGAGGCTGAATACATCGCCATGTCTGCGTGCTGTGCTCAAATTCTTTGGATGAGATCACAACTATCGGACTATGGTTTTGCATACAACAAAATACCTCTGTATTGTGATAACAAAAGTGCTATAGCTCTTTGCTGCAACAATGTCCAACACTCCAGATCAAAGCACATCGACATCCGACATCACTTCATAAGGGAACAAGTTGAAAAAGGGGTGTTGAACTTTACTTCGTGAGGACCGAGTTTCAGTTGGCTGATATCTTCACTAAGGCACTTCCGAGAGAACGGTTTCAATTTATTCTCCCGCGACTTGGCATGAAGAGTTTGACGCCAGAAACCCTTAAGCGTCTTCAGGAAGAGAATGAGGAGTAATGGAGTTGCTTCACATATCCTTGTATATATTTGTGTATATCTTAAACCAAAAGAAAAATAGAAAAATATAAAACCTATAAAAATCATAAAAATCTGAAAAACACAAAAATTCCAAAACTAGTTCATCTAGGCATGTCTTCTGTTTATCGATAACATTTACGAACCTAGAAATGTCATTCAATAATGACACGGGTCTTTAAATGAAGCTCGAGCAGAAGTTATATTAACTGGCTAAAACATGTCTCTTCGGCTTGCAGTTACTTCAGACTGCAACCCGTGCATTATTATGGGGAAAGCATGTCGCCAAAAAGATGGTTGTTCCTCCAACTGGGTGAAGTTCACCTGGGCATGGATTACTTTATATCCATGTTTCTTCGATCTGATGTACAATTCAGTGCATCATTTCTTGTATAAGAAGAGAAGTCTTCTTTACACCACAAACACTCTCTAGTCTATGATTCTTCAGGAGAGTTTTTGGTGTTTCACATGGTGGTAACTGGTCTTAAAATTTTCACAAATACTTGAAGCTCAATTTAATGACTACATCTCTTTAAATAGAAAACGGGTCATTAATTGAGGGGGAGAGTAGTTGTTCAAATTTCTAACACCTTTTTAAACATTGTGCAACATCAGCAGTGACACTCTCTCTTGGTTTAAGGGGGAGCATTGTATGCTCCATCATCAGAATATATTAATCATGACCACATTTTCTCCCATCATTTCTAACTTATTTAAATCAATTGGGATCACAAATCTCAATTGGATTGAAATTTTTGATCGGGGGAGAGAATGTGATTTAAATATGAAACCTGATGAAAATATGATATTTTGAACTTAAGTGTAAGCTCTCCCATATGTGCTAAACTCTTTCGTATATCGATGCACATATTGAGGGGGAGCCAATGGCTCGACAGCAAAAAGGATGCGACATCTCATGTGAATCAGACTTTACCAATGAATTGACGAAACACAAACTGTCATTAATCGAAAGGACATGTCCTGGCCGGGTAATAATTTCAAGCTGGTCTAACCAGTGATGTAAGCGTGTCTCGAAGAGGATATGTCTGAGTAGAGTGTACCGTTTCGAGAAACTTTCTATGGATGTGATCAGGCCGGGTAATAATTTCAAGCTAGTCTAACTAGTGATGTAAGCGTGTCTCGAATCGGTCATGTTCACTGAAAGTGGATCAATTCAAAAGTACGAACTCCACTCAACATGTGTAAATCTAAAATTAAAACTTATAAGCACATGTTGAGGGGGAGCTTTTGAAAAATATAAAACTCTCAAAGTGTTAGCAAAATGTGTTTCATAATCATAGACACTTTGAGAGATTTTTCAAGGATTTGGTTAATGGCAACGTAGGATAGTCATGAAGTTATAAGGTGGCTAAGGTCAGGAAAAACCGTCCTATGATCCGCCAGAGTCGGAGGGATCTACCCAAGGAAAATACCAAATAGTTAGTATTAGAAAGTCCTTAGGTACGATTATGGAAAAAAGGAGTAATATGAGAAAGGAGAAAGAATGGGTTGAAGAATTAAAAAGAAAAGAAATGAGAAAGGGTGAAAAGAAATAGCCCTCCAATTATTTAACCTTAGGGCAGAAACCGGGTTCAATTCATATACTACTGGTGGTTACTAAGGTAACACCGGTATTGAAGACAAGACGTCATGGACCTAGTGATGCACTGCACTAAACCTTCTAAACCACTCAAGTTCTCTTAAAAGGACTTGTTTCATTCTCACGGGGAACCCTGCATAATCTATCGACGGCTCACTGCGAGCTATGTTGATATTGAAACAGGAGACACCGCTCCAGTCTCCGACTACCAAAATGCACTTATTGAGTCTAGAGCCAAGAGATGCATCACAAGATCTCAATAGGAACACATGTTACTTCTACACTGGTTGTTCAACATTAAGGACACCAGGTGTAAACTTATGAGTCCTACGCAGATCTTAGCAATCTGCCAGAACATTCATGAGGGAATTTACAAATGTAATTCTCAGTGATTGAATGGAAATTCCTGCCAGGGTCAACATCAAACAGCCCTGAAAGCAGGTCACTTCAGTAATTCCTTGTGAATTACGCTTAGTGGTCACGGCGGTTACAAACGGTCTACAGTCATGGAGTGAACTCCAGCGACTCACCTAATCGTTGATGTACTTCGGTAGATCTTGTAAACCCTCTCGGGGGTTTCCGATTTAGGAACGACCTTGGTAAGGATCAGAGAAAGTTTTCACACTATGCTGTTAACAATCTCGAAATCCAAACCTATAAGTGCCAGATGTTTTATTGCTAACTGTCGTATGCAGGAATCCCTGGTGGTTGCAGCTGATTGCCGAAAAGATGCTGATTCATCACCCCACGCTCACATTTCATCATCATAATCAAAGAAATCATGATATCTAAAAGACCTTCAACATTGCTTCCGCAACTCTGATGCTGAAGATCATGATCCAGAAAAGTGTGAGCATGTCGGTTCAAAATAACAACTTCATATGGAGGAGATGCTGCATGATGACTTGAAGATATATGTTGGATGATATTCTCAAAGAAACCTCAAAGATCATCCAAGACAAAAGATCAGTCATCAAAAGTTCGCTGCTGAACGCACAAAGATTAATGACTTTGAAGAATCAAGAACTACGACCTAGGAAGTCATAGTCATATGATAAAATGCTAGAATTCAAAACATTATTTCTGGGGTGACCTCCCTTAGGGGGAGATTGTTAGGAATACAATTATTCATGTGAAGACTCGGTCACCCCGAGTATCTGTTAGCATTAACTAGCTCGTAGGATTATTAGTAATATTAGAAATAGTTTAGTTATTAAAGTATTCGTGGAGTGGGTCGGGTCTTTACCCTCTGTCAGCTCACTCCACAGCCCACACAGGGCACCATATGTAATCCTATATAAAGCCCTTCCCACACAAGGGAAGGGTTAGACCTTTCATTCTAATCTAACACATACTACTTTCTCTCTCTACAAAGTCTCCCAACCTTCTACTTCTCTCTCTAGAAATCTTCATACTATTCGGCCAAGATCAAATCCATACGTGTTATATGTTTTGTGAACATCTTACAGACCTCTTCTTCATCCCAGTCATAGGCTTCAGCTACAAGAACCTTGTTCTTTGTTTGAACATGTTTGGAATTTTGAGCAGCCTGAGACATTGAGGGATTGGCCTCAAGGAGAGCAAGTTTAGCCTTAGCTTTTCTATATTTAGCTTCAAAGTCTTTTTGATCATTTTGAACAGTATTGTTTTGAAAATGTTGAGAAGACTGAAGCATTTTTGTTGAAACTTGCTAGTTCCTGAAGAAGAACTATTACCAGAAAATTTATATGAGGGTTCTGAGGTTGTTTTAGAAAAACAGTCTTTTGCAAAATGACCCTTTTTACCACATTTGAAACATTCAGTGGTTTTATTTGCTTTTGCTTTAGAAAAGTTTGACTGATTTCTTTTGATAAAACATTTTGAATTAGCAAGGAGTGCCCTTTCTTGAAATTCTAAGTGTAAATCATTAAGGTACTCCTCACTGGTTCTCTCATCAGCCTCATCATCAGAATTTTCTTGGAAATCCTGCACAACACCATTAGAATAAAAGGCAGTGGATAAGGGTAAGGTAGTCAGGGTCTTTTTGGTCTTAAGAGCTTTCTTTGAGTCTGGGTATCTCCTTGAGATTAAGTTGTCCTCATAGACAAACTTCCCATAGATCTCAGGGAGCTCAAGGGTTTGAATGTGATTAGCATTCCTAAGACCCTGAGAGAAGTTTAACCACTTCTCAGGGAGACTGTTGACAAATCCAACATTGATTTCATGCTTAGACAAAACTACACCATCATTTGATAGTTCATTTATCAAGGTTTTGTATCTGGTATAGGTCTGAGAGAGACTTTCAGAGTCTTTGGCCCTGAAAGTGTTATACTCAAGTTTTAGGTCCATAATCCTATTTTCCTTGGTATTTGAGGGACCTTCAAAGCTATGAACCAAGTCAAGCCAAGTTTGTTTGGCTGTTGTACAGTTAATGACTGATTCCATTGTATCGTTAGGAAGACATGATATAATGATGCTTTTCAGGCGTTGGTCTTGGTTAACCACCCTTCTCTCATCAATGGTCCACTAAGCTTCAGGTTTAGGTAACCCTTCAGCAGTCTTAAGGAAAAAAGGACCTTCATTGATACATGTGATGTAGTATGGTTCCATACCAGTCAAGTAGCAAAGCATACGCTTTTTCCACTTGCTAAATTTTCCAGCTTCTAGTCTGGGAGCAATAGCTGAATAGCTTCCTCCCTTTTTGTCGACTAGCTGTGTAAAACCCAAAATTCTGAATTCACAAATTTACGTCTAATTTGAAATTTAACCTAAGCTATGAAATAATTAATAAATACACTAAACCATACGTTATGTAATAATTATTTATTTTATAAAGTTAACCTATAGTTAATAAAATGACTAAAGTTTGTAGCCTTCTCAATTATCTATTACACGTGCACCTGCACATTCAAAATATAAAATAAGAACTAAATTCTATATGGATAAGACCCCCCCCCCCAAATCGTGTATATGAATAAATATATTGCATGCATATCTTTTCTCTAGCCTCCACAAGACATTCCATATTAAATACACGGTTTTCCTAAAAACAATTACACGCCTTATACCCATCCTATATCAATCAGTACTCCCTCAATCTCCCTTCACAACAATCAGAAACAAAACTCAAAGGTTCCAAGGCACTTATTTTTATCCCAAGTTCAAGAGGGTCAAAGGTTTGTTGCTGTGGGTATATCGGTTTGGAGTCGTTCTTGCTCTTATTTTTTGTCCTCATTCAATTCAGCCTAGAGGTACACAACTATTTCGTGGGTTACAGGTCTGATCATGTATGTTTGTATGTGACTTGTTTGAATTGTTGTGTCTCATGTGTGTCGAAATCAAGATCTGTTAAACATGTTACTTTGGCTATAATAACTTGGTCAATAAAAGGGTGATACGCATGCATGTTTTAAGTGGATAAGGGGGCTAGGTCGGGGTGATTTCATGTGGGTCGTATGTGCTCGCTATGTGTATGTGTGAGTTCCTTGCTGTCGAGGCTGGTCATTCTCTAGTCGACCCAAAATAAAACAAGCGAGCCCTAATACAATCTGTAACGAAATTAACTGAAGTGCTAGAATAAGAAAACCTAGGCGTATAGATATTAACGAGGGTAACAAGGAGGTTAGGGCCTTGTGGTTTTGTGATTTCATATGAGTATTGCATGCTTGTCGACCTGGTTCTTTTCCAGCCCTATATCGACTTATATCATGACTGTGTCAAGCTCTAATATTCGACATATACACATCTTTATCAAGACCAAATCACGCTAAAGAAAAACGTTAGAATCTGGTCATAGTACTTGTTGCATATAACTGGTTGCATCGTTATTTTGCACATGATATCACACCAAGATCTAAAAGTCATACGCCCCATAAAAGAAAAAAATGAATAAGAGTTTTGTAACCACTTAATGTCGAGTCATGTTTTTGATCGTGTGTGCTGTTGAATATGTGTGTCGTACGTATGGTACTTCTTCTTTCATGTCGATCATGTCTCGCGGTGTACGTGAGTGTGTGTTTAGTGTCAATCTAGCATGGGTCGAACCTATAAAATCCCTTGGTCGAACATGCCTCGTTTGTTCTTGACGTGGGCTATTTTGATGTCGTTTCTGCCAACCATTGTCGACTTATATATAACAACCTAAAGAAGCTTTAAAAATCAGTCTGGTATTGCATACATGGGTTTTGTATATAGTTCGACCAGGTCTTAACATTGGATGTGTGGGTACTGTTTGCATGCATGGTAAGTCTGTGGTTGATCGCATGTTGTTGTCCTTGGTGTGGTATGTGTGACTTAGTGTGAGAGATGTGTTTAAAACATACATGTGCATGCTTGCAATCAAGTGTATAGGAAGAAGGTGGCTGTGATGTCGTGTAATGGCATGCATGGTTCATGAAATCATATGCTATATATATATGTTAAAATATAAGTTATGGCATGACCCCCTTTTTGTATTAAAACATAAAGAAGGCTATTAATGCATGCACAGTTAGTGCTATTATATTGTAAGCTTAAGTACATTTTTTATTGCTTAAATGGTGTTACCTCCGTCCCAAAATAAGTGTCCAGTTTGACTTTTCAGAGTCAAACTGGTTCAACTTTGAACTTATCTATTTTTGCGGGTGTTATATAATACTTGATGCAAAATATATGAATGGATATGGTTTAAGTGTATTTTTTATTGGTATAATTTTTCATCAAGTATTATATAACACAAAAAAATATTTAAAGTTATAGTTGAACCAGTTTGACTCTAAAAAGTCAAACTGGACACTTATTTTGGGACGGAGGGAGTAATGAATTTCAAGATTATTCTTTTGTGTAAACTAATAAAACTTATTGTTGTTATGACATTAACAGTATGTTACTAGTTAGTTTATAAGTATCATTATAAATAAAGCCTTAGCTATTACTTATTCACATGACCTTCATTGTATATTGATGGAAAATGGTTAAGTATGAATTTTCCTAATGATTCACAACCATCGAATAGGCTAACGCTACTATATTAAAATAAATTATAAAACGTAATAGTAAAGCGTGAAACATGACAATAGATGCTAAATAATAATTGTATCCATGTAGATTCTCTGAAGAAGGAGTGATTCCCGTTCCCGTATTCATTTCCTTTCGTTTCCATTTCATTGCTTGTTAAGGTACGGATATTCTACCCTTTCTCAGTAAGGGTTTCGCATTAACTCTTCGATACTTGGCTTTATTTCATTCGTTGGTGATTTCTGTCTGATATGATTTCTTATGATGTGATATTTAGTTCTATGTCATTTAATATGGCATTCATTTCAGTTAATATTCTTTTGTTTAAATGTACTATAATTAATCCGTTATGATGTAATATCTTGTTTATTCTATTACCCGAGCTAACTAGTCATGGAGGTACCATGGCCATGTCATTGAGGCACCAATGGCATGACACTATCTGTGGCGGTGTGATTGGCCCACGACGTTCCCTTTTGATATGTATATGATTATTGAGCACGTGCACTTAATGGCCATTTTGGTACGCCAATATATTTGTCTGAGTACAGGTGTATGGTGGTGTACATAACTTTGTTTTGCAGGGAGCGTATGGATGCATCCTATGTTTGTTTTGTGATATGATTATGTTATGGCTTGGTAGTGAATGGTGGTGTGTGCCATATACCCCATGTCACTTTTGGGAGATCGCTACTCCATTTGTTAAGATATATGATTGTGTGATTAAACAGGTGGCTGCTTTGTGAGCTCGTGGATAATTTCTTATGATTCGTTGCCTTCATTACCTTTCACTTAATTTATTATTCATTTGATTCTCATGACCTATGATATCCTGTTCGGCATATTCTTTTTTATTTCATTTCATATACTATTTATATTCAGTTCATTATTCGTTTATATCCGTTCACTGGGCTTTTTAAGCTCAGCCGCATTTTCTTTTCCCTGCGGCAGGTATTCAAGCGGAATGCTGGGATTTAAGTGATGAGAGTAGGAGCTTTTAGAGGACCAACCCAACCTTAGTTTCCCTATCTTTTGAAAATTAGTTTATGACTTATGTCTTGGTTATTTATTTCATTTTAGAGTTGGATTTGATTTTTATTTCTTTGAAAGTCATTTTGTTTCATGACTTGTATTTGTTTATTTAAGTCTTCCGCTTGCATTTATATTGTTCTGATAGACACCATAATGTGACATTTCTACCCTTGTCGGGTTTGGGGTGTTACAAGCTAGGGCACATTACTATCAGCCATGGTAGGATCTTGGTTTTAAAAACCTTTTTGAGCACTCTTTAGTTTTGAAAGATTTTATAAACCTGGCTCTGATACCACTTGTTGTTCCCGTTACACAATTAGAATTAACTACAAAGTTAAGCTAATCATGTTCCATGACTGAGTAATGTATTGATTAACAAAGCAAAATAAGTAAAACGTAAAAGATAAACATAAGAGTTTTTCAACGTTTAAATTCTTATTAGAAGTTAATGAAAAGAATCTATACCCAAGTGTTTGCGGAAAAAACACTTGGGATTGAAACGACAAAGTATCGTATGGTCTCCTCACTAAACTTAAGCTATGCTTAAGTGGCAACTATGAAAGAACCACTGAGCTATCTCAGGGACTAGGTTGCTCTTTGGGGGAGAAAAGTGGTTTTGTGAATGTCTAAGCATTAAGTGCACAAAACTTATCCACTTTTCTCCCTTATGATCCTATTTATACACAAGTATAAAAAAGCACCCGTGACTACAAAAACAAAAAGAATGACCTAACTAATCAGGACAAAATACTGATGTATTTTGTCCCTGTTACAAGAACCTATTTTGGGCATAAGACAAATATGCTTTCTGATCAACAGTGATGACACTGCTCTTGTTCTAAAGCCTTTCAGGGAAAGTTTGACTTTGGCTTGAAAAGGACTTCTCCTTATCTTTTCAAACTCTTCCCACCTTGTCCCGCCTTTCTTTCAGACTTCAGGTTCTTCAGTCTTGGTCATCAGTCTTCAAACTTCATTCATTATAGTTGTCGAGGAGACTGGAGTTCAGTGAGTTATTGTCATCACTCACTGAACCCATTATCTTCTTCTTTGGCTTAGGTAACACTCAGGGAGTTCCGCCTCACTGAATGGTGAATCCTTCTTCTTAGACTCGTCCTAAGCATCCTGAAGATAACTCACTGTGTGACTGTTCACTCAGTGACCTGAGAGCATTCACGGTTATGACACTTGGGCTAATTTGTATTCAAATTCTTGTTTCAGGACGCTTGGGTACTGAATGGACCCAACATAAAGGCATATAGTCACATGATCATTCTAGAAGAAAATGTAACTATACACATTAGTTTTTGGCAAGCTAACACAAACTAAACTTTAAACACACATATTAAGTTACGTGACCAAAAGTGTTAATAAGTGTGACCATATGCTGTTTAAAGTGAAGGAATGTGTATTTTGTGTAACTATTGTTCATCCAATGGCCACATGAATTTTATGTTTGTGTGGCCTTTTGTAATACTTAGTCACACAAAGCATGAAATTTAATGATGACCGATTTCACATTTTGCTCTAAATAATAGCCACATGAATACTTCACGATGTGACTGTTATGAACATATTGGTCACATATAATCACCTTAAATGTGGCCATAAACATAATTTAGTCACACATTTGTAATATGCTGTGGCTATTGTAAAAGCATATAGTCACATGATCTTGCTAGAAGTAAATGTGACTATACAAATTATCTTTTGGTAAGCTAACACAAACTAAACTTTAAACACACATATTAAGTTACGTGACCATATGTACTGGATTTTGGCTACACTTAAATAATGTGTGACAAAACGTTTAGTGTGACCATATATGGCATTTGGTCACAGTGTTAGAAGTAAATGTGACTATACACATTAGCTTTTGGCAAGCTAACACAAACTAAACTTTAAACACACATATTAAGTTATGTGACCATATGTACTGGATTTTGGCTACACTTAAATAATGTGTGACAAAATGTTTAGTGTGACCATATATGGCATTTGGTCACAGTGTTCAAGTGTGTGACATATATTTGTCACTTTTAAATGCATATCGTGACTAATGCTTCAAACTTACTTTTCAGTTGTCACACATTTCAAATTCATATGTGGCTAAATATTCAGCAAAAAATAGCAGTCACTTTTAAATAATGTGTGACAAACTTGACTATATGATTTAGCCACATACACAATTACTTCATGTGACCATATATGGATTTTGGTCACACTGTTCAATTGTGTGACATATATTTGTCACATATGTATATATATAGTGTGACTAATGTTTCAAACTTATTTGTATCTGTCACACGTCCCAAATTATAAGTGACTAAATAATCAACAAAAAATTACCAGTTACCTCTAGTCACATAAATATTCAAATGTGTGACAATGAAATTCCGAAATGGTCACACAAAATGAGTTCAAGTGTGGCTGTTTATTTTATTCTGGTACATTTAGTCACATAAATATTTGACTGTGTGGCCGTTCAAAAAACATCATGTGTGACAAAATCCCAGATTTGTACTAGTGATTTCCCCAACACCTTCCCGACAAGACCATTCATCCAGCACCCACCCGACAAGACCTTCCAGTCAAGGGCTATACCAAGTAGCTTACATTTCCATCTATAACAATGGCTTCAGCTACTTAGGAACACACACCTTGAGGGAAGACCAACCATTACCTCTTTTATATAGTGTATAGTATGAACCAAGTAGGTTCATCTTTCACTCGTCGCTATTCCATTCTTCATCCGCTATCTCACTAAGTTCACTTACCCAACACATATGGCAACCTACTTTGTTGTTAAATTCCATGTTTGGTGAATGAGAAGGCCAAAAAAGAGTAAACAGTGCCTAACAAAGGCCAACTGTGTCTATTTGTCAACTTCAATGCCTACTTCTACACGTGAGGTATAATCTACTTTTGAGAAGGCAAATCCTTGTTTTATTTTGAATTCTATTGAAAATTTTGACAACCTAAATATTCGACCTCACAATTTGAATCATGGAACAATGACCATAACGATTGGGGTTCTACAAATGAGTGAGTTACCAAATATTTTCCATCCGAAGTGTTTTCAAACCTAATAAAATTAAGAGAAGTACAAGGTTTTGTTGCGGGTAATTTATTTGGTTTTGGAAGGGATATCGAACACCAACACGTCTTTCTTGCATCCTGTGCTGGACAAAAAAGATTTTCAAACTTTGCAATATTCACTCTCAATTTGAAGCTCCCAATTCTAATCCGATTTAATCTATTTTCAAGTACTTGAAGATTTCCAACCTGGAAAAAATGAGCAAGACCGAGCGTTTGCTCGCTTAGTTACCTTTCTACCCATGGTGATGCATGGACGTGTAAATGTTATGATATTAAATTAAATATAACCCCATGTATTCACGAGATTCTACCATATATAAATAAAAATATTTATTAAATTTAACTTATGTCAAAATCTTGTGCGTGCACAGGATTCCGAATCTAGTTCAACTTGAACATATTAGTAAATACGTACGCTATAGTTTATATATATTATATATATATATATATATATATATATATATATATATATATATATATATATATATATATATATATATATTATATTGAAATCTTGTAGCATATTCCAGTTCGTCACCTAAAAACTAGATTAGTTAAAATTATACTTGTCCACCCTCTTAGCTCAGACTCTGTAGGAAGGTAACGCCATAGCGTTGTGTTTGTGGGTACATGGCAGACGCGGAGGAGGTGGTTATTGGATTCATTGGTCATATGCCATAGCACAAGCCAATGAATTGCAAGGCTACTGGCTTTTATGGTAGAGTCTATTGGCATTCCGCCATAACGGACCTAAGGTTACATGGGAGACTAAGTATGCCCAACTAGTGTCGGAGTCTCAACCATAAAAATTGTTACAAGGTAGTTTACGCCATAGCATGGTGCCTTGTAATGGTCTTTCACGATCCTAGTTTAATGGGCGAAATGATAGGGTTTAGTAGCCATTAGGATAAAAATATTATAATAATAAAAATTGTTAACGTTGTATAATTTTATGTTGTAAATATTTGTTATAACTTGTTTTTTGGTTTCATCAGTTGGTATAGTATATTTTGACCATCATATTTAGTTATTGTATAAGGTTCTGCACATGACCTTCATTTGCTCAGCTACGACATTGCAGATGAGCTTTCTCATTAAAAGGTTGAACTCTGATGAGACTACTCCCTAATGAGATCGTTGAGAGTCTAGTCACTAAAATGTATAACTTACTAAACTAGTTAGCTACCTGACTTCTACGGCACCACTATTTGAATCAGGGAGATTTAGTGACTTAAAAGGTGTACACTTTGCACCTCCAAACCTATATGCATGTCTTGTACCTCAATTGCACTAAATTTCCAAATAAATAATGTAAGTGATAATAATATGTATGTACCCATGCGGCAACGCCCATGATTATATAATCTTTGTATAAAACAAAACTAACCAGTTTGCTACTTTATTGTGCAGAGTTCTTAATTAAATCTTTATATAATCTTTGTATAAAACAAAAACTTAAAAAAACTGAATAAGCGATTATATTTTTGCTTACACTTTTTTTGATTGAACATAGTTCCATATTAAAACTCGTACCAGAAAATTTTGCTTCCAAGTTTTTTTTTTTTTTTTTTTTTTTTTTTAATATATAAATTAGTATCTATGAATGCTTCAGTTTGTTTAGTTGATGCAAAACAAAGTTCAGATACATATGGGAGAGAGGTTGGGGATGAGCCAGCATGAGAGTACACATGAGAGAGACCATGAACATCTTATTAATTTTTTTTTTGAAATACATATATTTTGAAAACTGTTTTATAAACAAACGTAGCATAAGAATTTACTCATATTTTTTGTGAATATCAATGTAATCTTCAAAACTCTTGTTGGACGATTGTTTTCAAAACTCTTGTTGGCCGATTGTTCTTGGGTAAAAGCTTTACGCATGGATTAAAGTTATTTCATGGTTGGGTTTCTCTTTTTATCCGACTCAAGGAATAACGAAAGAAATTTTGGTTTTATTACTTAGAGCGTTGGCAGTGGTGAGCGGCTTCCCACCGGCAAGGGGGGAGGCCGCCGGTGAACACCGCCGCCAACCCCCAAGCCGCTAGAATCCTCCCACTCGGAAGCCTGGCCAAGACGCAGAAGCAAGGGTGGAAGAGACAAAAAAAAATTGTGGACCGTTGGAAGGAAATAGCCGTTGGGCTGTTTCAAAAAAAAAAAAAAAAAAAAAAAAAATTTAAACTTTTTATACCACCATATATATACAACTCAATATATTTACACACATATACATATATTTACACACATATAACACTCAATATATTCACTCACAATGGCACAAAAAAAACAATTTGTTCCTCCCCGTAAGAACACGAAAAAGGCTACGTCGCAAGGTTCGAGACAAGGTTCGGGTCAAGAAAACCAACCACAACTTCCGGATTTTCTCAACGATCCGAACATGTTGGCGTATGCTAATCTATTGGTTTCCCAGATTGCCGGCAACCAACAACTTCCGACTCAAGAAAGCATTCCGGTTGATGTACAAGGTTCGTCAACCGAACAAGAAGTCGACGAAATGGAGGAAGATGATCCGAAGGGAAAAGTGTTGATGCAAATAATGTTTAAAAACGTTATCTCTATCTTTCGATAACTTCACGTTTTGAGGATGATAAAATGTGAAAACACGTTACGTTAAAATTAACGTAAATAAGTTTTTAATCGGAAGATCCCGTTTCTACACAAATCACTCTAGAACAAATTTACAACTTAACTAATGATCAAAGAAGTGAATTTGAGTTTTAGACATCACATTTTTATGTGACAAAACATTTCTTTCAAAAATATACTTGACAAATTATTTTTGAATAATTAAAAAAATGTTTTAATGGAAAAATAAGTTTAAAATATATAACAGCTATTTTCCCCCCCAAAATCAGCTCCAAACTTCCCCAAATAAGTTTTCACCAAAAAAGACAAAGAATGGAGCGTCTTTGTCTCGGACGGCACCACAGTTCCACTAAATTTAGTGGAGCCGTGGGTGATTTAGTGGAGCCGTCCCTCTATAACGGCCAGATTTTTTCTGCCTATAAATACCAGCCCTATTCACAGTTTTTTGGGCACTCTTCCACACACAGAAACTTCTGAGTTTAAATCTCACACATCATTTTCTTTTCTTGATCATTTAGTTTAGTTTTTCTTTTGTTCAAGAGTGATCCAATCATCCAACTTAGAGATCCTCTTCATTCCTCTTCAATAGCAAGAGAAGAACACAAAGTATCTAAGAAGATACAAAGTGTTATCATTCCTCTTCAAGTGCAAGAGAAGAACTCAAGGTATCCAAGAAGATACAAGAGTTGTAGTAGTTGTTAGGTTACTTGTAACATTTGTTACATCCTTGTTGTATCATAGCATACATCAAGATCATTTTTCTTTTGTGAGAGTGTGAGTGAAGATCATTGTGATATTATAGAGATAGTGAATATCTCTTGAATTTATTGGGCTTGTGTGATTGATCAAGAATATCAAGGGTCAATAGGATAGTGTGAGTCAAGTAAGTGTTGATCATTGTGATCGTGTTGAGATCTTGGAGATCTCTTGAAGCCATTGGGCTTGAGTGATTGGTCAAGTGGACCGTGGTAGATTGGTGCTAGCTAAGATTAGCACTCGACATCTAGCTTAGTGTCAGAAATAGGATAAGCAACGTGTACGGTTTTCTCCGCCTGAAGGGAGGTTGTTGACATAGTGCTTGAAACTCTCTAGTGTAGTACTACGGTAAAAGATATTTGGAAAACTTTGTTAGTCACTCACCAAGGTAATAACCAAGTCAAAGAGAACAAGATAGATCTTCTTGTTCAACAATATGAATAATTTTCAATTTCGGAAGATGAATCAATAGATAATGTTTTTGCTAGATTTAATACCATTATTACTAGTCTTAAAGCTCTTGATGAAGGTTATTCTAGCAAGAATTATGTTAGGAAGTTCCTTAGGGCTCTACATCCTAAATGGAGAGCAAAGGTCACCGCCATAGAAGAGTCAAAGGACTTGGCGACATTATCACTCGATGAACTAATAGGAAACTTGAAAGTTCACGAGATGATAATCAAGAAGGACTCCGATATAGTCAAAGGCAAAAGCGAGAGAGTTAGATCTCTAGCATTGAAAGCCAAGAAGGAGTCTAGTGATGAGGAATGTTCGAGTTCCGATAGTGAAGATGAAGAGTATGCACTAGCCGTTAGAAACTTTAGAAAGTTCTTTAGGAAGAAAGGTAGATTTCCTAGACAACCTCGCGATGAAAAGAGGTCATTCCAAAAGAACCAAGATGACAGGAAAGGGAAAAGTGATAGGAAATGCTTTAGATGCGGAGATCCAAAAACCACCGAAATCCAACAACCAAAGAGCCTTCGTTGGAGGTTCTTGGAGTGATAGCGGTGAAGAAGAAGAGAAGAAGCCCAACGATGAAACATGCCTAATGGCTCAAGCTTCTAATGAGGTACATTCCGACTCTTCTTATTATAGTGATGATAATTCGTCAATAGATGACAATAGATTGCATGACGAATATAATAAACTATGCGAGGTTAGTTCTAAAATTTTAGGTAGAAAACAAAACTAAAATTAAAATTGCAAGAACTTGAATTGCTAATTTTAGAACTAAAGGATCAAGTCAAAAGACTTGAGAAAAATAAAGAAGTAGACTTAGGATGTGGGTCATACGTAAGTCTTCAAGTAGAAAATGAGAAACTCAAAGAAAATGCTTTGAGAATCATTAAGTTCAAAGAAGGAACAAAATCACTTAATGATATGCTTGAAAACATTAGATATAATGAACATGACCGTGCGGGTTTAGGATTTGACCCAAACCAGGCTTCTACAAGTAGTACCAAACAAGTAAAATTTGTAATGCCTGAAGTTTCTAAGTTTGTAGCTGACGGCACCACTAAAGGAACACACGGCACCATTAAATTTAATGGTACCGTGGTACCGTCTGGTGCTGAGGTCAGATCAAGGTCAATTCTGAAAAATAACTTAAGTCCTAAACCAAGTCACATAGTTTTAAATGGTACTAAAGTACCTGTTGCTAGCACAGAGGAAGTCAAAAGCTTTTACAAACCCTTGTCAACTCCCGGACTTGGATTTGTAAAGCCCGACACTAGGTCAAAGACTCCTCCACCTAGGAAAACAAATTCACCCAAACCTCGGTCTAGAACTCCTCTACCGAGAGGTAACTTTAGAAGACAAAGTTATCCAAGCAACTTCCCCGAAACTTGGAACAACTTTCAATCACAAAGTTACTCACCATAGGAAATGTGTCCTCCATTCTCACATCCTAAACTAATGCAACAAATGCGTAGGATGTTTAACTCTAACAACTTTGGACCTATGAGATATTAGGGACCAGATGTTTGAACTTCTGTTTTGCTAGATAAACATGGTTGTAAATAAACTGGAAGTCCAACAAATAAAGTGTGATTAGTGATTACACTAATCTGGTGATGAAAAATCAAGTCATGTGTCATATGACTAGCTTTCAACAAAGGTAGACTAGTCTTCTATGTTTTAAGGGCAGCACCTCAGGCTCAGGTACGCTTTCTTAAAACACCCTCTGTTGGTAGAAATGCTAAGCATGTAGTGTCGTTAGAAACTAACATTGTAGGCACTAAAACAAAGAAACGAAATTCAGTTTCATCATGACTCAAATATTTGTCAAAGACTTTTATGACAAACTCAACTTGTCCAGAAATGTACAATGATCGCTCAAAGATCATGCGTGACAAATTTGAGATGAGTAATGATGAGTGGATCAAGTTTCTTCCCTAGCCCGTATATAATATTACTTGAAGAAAGTATCCTCATATACCTAAGTATACTATATATGTATAAGATACTTAGCTTAGAAAAATCTTAATTGATATTAACGCCCATATCCACAAAATCGAATCTCACAAGAGACGATGAAGGTGAGTGCGCGGATATTACTAGGTTAGGGGCATGATAGGTAATTTAATTTACCTAACGGCAAGTAGGCCCATTATCATGTCTAGTGTTTGGCTTTGTGCCCACTTGTAAGAAGAATCCCAAAACTTCTTACCTTAAAAGTGTTTGATGTATCTTCCGATGCATTAATGGCACTATACACTTGAGATTATGATATCTCGAGGGGATTGGTGTAGAAATTGTTGTCTATATCAACCATGATAATGTGGGAGAGAATGTGGATTGAAAAAGTAAGAGTGATGTTTGCACCTTCATAGGTTGTTGTCAAACTTCTTGATTCTTCAAGAACAAACATCTCTTGCTATCTCCACTACCTAAGCCGAATACGTAAGCGCCAGAAAGGCATAACTACAAGCACTATGGATGAAACAAGCTCTAATCAAATGAGACGTTCATCTCAACAACGCCACTGTGAAGAGTGATAGCTAAGGTGCAAATTGAATTGACCGAGAACCCCGTGGATTGCTCATGTACGATGCTTATCGAAGTACGTCATCTCCTCCATCACAATGATGTCAAAAGAGAAATATTTTCTTGGAAAAGCTTCCCTTAAAGGACAACATTGTCGTCATTCTAACCAATACGTTCTCCACACCTCCCTTATGACTATTTGAATATTTCTTCGGAAATATTGAAGTCATGTCTCACGTCTCATCTTATGACTCTTTAAGTCATCCTTCTCATCCCACTCATGACTATTTCAATATTTCACTGCTAATATTAAAGTCATCCCTTACGTCCTGTCTCGTGACTCGCTCAATATTTCACTGGAAATATCAAGTCATTCCTCCCATCCTTCTAATGACCACTCGAATATTTCACTGGAAATATTGAAGTCATTTCTTACGTCTCGCTTCATGACTTCTTAAGTCATCTCCCTCATTCATCTTATAATCCTTAGATATTTCACTGGAAATACTAAGCCTTCCCTTACGTCTCGTCTCATGACTGCTAAATATTTCACTGGAAATATTAAGTCATTCCATACGTCTCGTCATTTGACCTTTTAATATTTTACTGGAAATATTGAAGTCATTTTTCTCGTCTTGCTTCACGACTCTATGAGTTATTCGTCTCATTCCGATCATGACTAATTAAATATTTCATTGGAAATATTGTAGTCATCCTCCACATCTCGACTCATGACTTCTACTTATTTCACGGGAAATATTAAAAGTCAATCCTCATTTTCCTCCAATGACAACTTAGGCATTTCCTTGGAAATACTAAAGTCACTCCTTGTCATTTCGCCTAATCGTTTCCTTCAAAGAGTTTATTAGGTATAAACTTTTTCCTCGAGTCAAAAAGTCTTACTAAATAAGTAGATTAATCAGTCAAGAGTCGAAACAGAACGAAACTGGGTCTCAGAGACACACGGCTCCACTAAAGTAGCACGACACCACTAAACATTAGTGGTACCGTGGTACCGTATGTCTGAGAAAACACCCTTTTCTTCTATTTTCCCTCTGCATATCCATTTCAAAACAAAACCACTCACTCTTGCTGTCATAAACCGAACCTAACACCAAAATCCAATTACACTCTTTCTAATCAAGATCGAGGCATTGCAATCAACAAATCTTAATCACTACAACACAAATTGTAAGTCAATTATCTTTAATTTCTTTTCAATTTGAGTCTAGGGTTTGTTCTTGTGCATAAATTTGAATTGGGGATTTTCAATTTTTGTTGAACTTTTATGCAATTAGGACTAGGATTAGACAATGTAGTACTTACATGATTCCCTAAACCTAGGATTTTTATAAACCCACTAATATGGCATAATCTAGTCCGAATTTAACCATTTAAATCGGATTAAGATTAATTATTTGTAGTGGAATCATGTCTAGGATGATTAAAATTGGATTAGGAACGATTAACATTGAGGTTTTTCAATTTTAAGATTTTTGGCGCCACATTAAGGCATTTGCCAAACACTCCAATTCCATCATTTTCGAAAAAGTTCACGTGTCTAGGATCATGAAACCTTTTTCGTGCATTGTTGATGCAAATTAAAAATATTTTTGCATGCATACATGATCTCACAAATATTGATCGAATTACATAATTGATATGTACTCTTCGACACATTTGATTGAGCAAAAGTAAAGTTAGGAGCGTTTGGGTAATCTTATTAGGTTTGTTTTAGAGTCGAGATTACCGCACCTCCACATCATTTTCACTTAGGCACACACACACTAAGAACATGATCATTAAAATGCAATAAGTTAACATATACAAAATTATATTTTTGTAGGTAACAATGCCTCGTGTGGATTACCAAGATACCAAACCTTACATTCCCCGTCTATTAGACGATCCAAACATCCCTGATGAGCAAAAAGCTCATCTGGCTAAAGTCCAAGATCGATATATATACGAAGGTCATGTAGTCGATGCTCATTACGTTCTATTGGATAACATCTAAGTTTGCTTCCCCACCATTGACTTTGATTGTTTATACAAAATAAATGATCAAATTTGTCCTCGTTTTGTCCTCAAATTTTATAGTTGAGTCAGCACCTTCAATGACCTTGAAGGTAATGTTTTCCTTGATTTTTGGGTCCAAAACCAAAACATCATTCTGTCCGTCTCTGAGCTTTGTGACATTCTCGGTGTTCCTTCTTATGGTCAGTGTGCATACACTGAAGACCATTCCCTAGAGTCACTTTTCTATAATCTTGAAAATCAAGGTACTTATCGTACCGAAATTCCCAACCTCGAAGCCATCAAACAAGTCATCCAAACTCCTCGAGTCACCAACATGTATCAAAAGCATGATGGTTCTATTGTCCAACTTGACCCCAACAAAATCTACCTCAAAGAACTCCTTCCCGACCTCAGAAGTTGGGAACTTCTTCTACGTGAGAACGTGTTGAGCCTTACGGGCAACCGTGATCACGTTTCAGCGAGTCTCGCCCACATGCTTTATTGTCTTAGTATCGAGGAACCATATAACCTCGCATACTACATGGCCAAAAGGATGGCCAACATTCATAGTCGTTCCGATAAGCTCATGCCATACGGTATGTTGCTTACTCGTCTCTTCACGTGGGTCATGGAACATTTCCCACATCTTAATAATGTTGGCTATGTCCTAGTCAATCCGGTCATGAAACCCCTTGGTGGACCACAACGTCGCACAAAGCAACGTAAGGATAAAGGGTCCAAACGTGGTCGTAAATCCACTTCCGATATCCCACTCTCTTCTTCCTCCTTCGGTCATGGTTCGTCTTCTCAACCTATGGATGATGATGATGAAGAGGTGAATGAAGAAGGAACGTCTCGTCCTAATACTCCCTCTCCCGACACCTATTTTTGTAACCTTGACACCTCTTCATTCCAACGAACCACTGACCTTCAATTCGGCGAAACAAACCTAACCGCCGTAATGAGAAGGCAAACTACGATGTATAATCGACAAGTGTCGATGCATGAGAAGACGATTGGAGGGTTCAATTCCAATGGCAAGGCAATCAAGGGGCTTGGGAACAAGATAAAGAAGTTTGGGAAGAGAAGAGACTAGATAGGATTAACTTAAGTAGTACTACTAACCTAAGTATTATTAAGTTATTATTAATAAGGTTTTGGCAATGTCCATTTAACATAAACTAGTTTGAATTGTCTTAACATTTCCTACTAGAAATTGGTTACTTTAATTAGTTAATCGATCTTGATATTTTATGAGCTTTGCTTAGTTCATACATTTTCCTTATTTTATTGCATGCACTAGATGATAAAAATGCTTGGAATGATGCATGCTTACTAGTTGCCTAAACATAGATAATCACATGATAATTTTAGTTGCTAGTTTAGACTAGTGTTAGGAAATTTATGTGATTATTCTTTAGTAGATTGAGGCTTTGGGATTTGCTGCAAAATTGTCCACCCTGAATTACCCATTTTAGGCAGCCTAGAACCTGCAGAACTGGAAAAAGAGTCAACTGGAGGCCACGGCTCCACTAAATAGGGGACGGCTCCACTAAATTTAGTGGTGCCGTGGTACCTTTAGTGGTACCGTGACCTGGGAAGACGAATTTTACTGTTCTCTTCCACTTTTTGACTCTCTTTTCCCGAAAATCTGCAAACATAACCTGATTCCCATACACCCAAATCCCCAAATCCACCATCCAATCCATCCTTGCATGTTTTGATTTGGCTATTTAAGCTAACATCATCCATTGCTCATCCTCACCACTTCACAATCACCATAGAATTATCATGTCTTCAACCATTGCCATCACTTCCCATAAAGCCAAAAAGCCAAGATTTAACCTCAAACCAATCAATGAGACAACTCTTATTGATCAATGGATCAAAAATGTCCACACACCACAAGCCTCAACCAAACCTTCCAATGAGATAATTCTCATTGATCTAACTTTGGATGATGATAATGAACATCACACACCACAAATCTCAACCAAATCAACCTCTTAAATCTCTACACCCCTAGCTCCATCAAAAGCCAACTCAACAAGGCCAACATCATCATCCACCTCCACCACAAGAGTCACCACACCCTTGTCTCAACCAAGTCCTATTCAACCACTAGCCTTAACACTCACCTCATCATCATCAACTCTCTTTAAGCTTGGAAGTAACACTTCATCATCTTCCCTCTCACCATCACCACAACCTTTAGCTCTCACACTAACCCTATCACCTACATCACCATTTGAACTTGGCACTAACACATCATCCTCATCACTATCACCATCACCACAACCACTAATGGGTCATCCCATTCTTTATCCCCTACAACCACATACCCTAAGTTGTCCTTGTTGTCACCACAACCAACACCTCATCATGTGCCTTAGAGATGAATTGAGCCTTCAATTCTCCTACCTTGAGCACCTCCTCACACCACCACAAGGACCCATCATACTACCTCCTCCACCACCAAATAGCCCAACCAACTAAACATGCTCATGTTTAGGTTCACAAATAAAAGCTTAGGACCCTTTTGAAATTTGAAGCAAATCTTGAAGTCTCATACTACTATTGATGTCTATGTGTCTTCATGTTGTTTACTTTGCTTCTATGATGTAGTCATACCTTTGTATGACATTTTTTTTATTTTTATGAATGGGCTTTCATATGGTTGTTTCATTCTTATTTTTATGCTTGGCTACTTAGTCATTCTTTTTGTGGTTGGATATTTGTCATAAGTGTTACGTGTTAGATATTGTATATTTGTTATCTAACCTTGTTTTGTAGCACGAATCATTGCTCGATTCCTTGGTGTTCTCCAAATGAGGGGGAGTAAACATCAAGGGGGAGCCTTAGCAACCTTTTTGCTTCGACAAAAAGGGGGAGAAATGGGAGTAAACTCATTAAAAACTTGTTAAAATTAATTTTAACCTAAAACGAGTTTATGTTTTGTCATCATCAAAAAGGGGGAGATTGTTGATGCAAATAATGTTTAAAAACATTATTTCTATCTTTCGATAACTTCACGTTTTGAGGATGACAAAATGTGAAAACACGTTACGTTAAAATTAACGTAAATAAGTTTTTAATCGGAAGATCCCGTTTCTACACAAATCACTATAGAACAAATTTACAACATAACTAATGATGAAAGAAGTGAATTTGAGTTTTAGACATCACATTTTTATGTGACAAAACATTTCTTTCAAAAATATACTTTACAAATTATTTTTGAATAATTAAGAAATGTTTTAATGGAAAAATAAGTTTAAAATACATAATAGCTATTTCCCCCCCCCCCCCCCCCCAAAATCAGCTCCAAACTTCCCCATATAAGTTTTCACCAGAAAAGAAAAAGAATCGAGAGTCTTTGTCCGGGACGGCACCACGGTTCCACTAAATTTAGTGGAGCCGAGGGTGATTTAGTGGATCCGTCCCTTTATAACGGCCAGATTTTTTCTGCCTATAAATACCAGCCATATTCACAGTTTTTTGGCACCCTTCCACACAAAGAAACTTCTGAGTTTAAATCTCACATATCATTTTCTTTTCTTGATCATTTAGTTTAGTTTTTCTTTTGTTCAAGAGTGATCCAATCATCCAACTTAGAGATCCTCTTCATTTCTCTTCAATAGCAATAGAAGAACACAAAGTATCCAAGAAGATACAAAGTGTTATCATTCCTCTTTAAGTGCAAAAGAAGAACTCAAGGTATCCAAGAAGATACAAGAGTTGTAGTAGTTTTTAGGTTACTTGTAACATTTGTTACATCCTTGTTGTATCATAGCATACATCAAGATCATTTTTCTTTTGTGAGAGTGTGAGTGAAGATCATTGTGATCTTATAGAGATAGTGTATATCTCTTGAAGCCATTGGGCTTGTGTGATTGATCAAGAAGATCAAGGGTCAATAGGATAGTGTGAGTCAAGTGAGTGTTGATCATTGTGATCGTGTCGAGATCTTGGAGATCTCTTGAAGCCATTGGGCTTGAGTGATTGGTCAAGTGGACCGTGGTAGATTGGTGCTAGCTAAGATTAGCACTCGACATCTAGCTTAGTGTCAGAAATTGGATAAGCGATGTGTACGGTTTTCTCCGCCTGAAGGGAGGTTGTTGACATAGTGCTTGAAACTCTCGAGTATGGTACTCGGGGAGTGGAGTAGGGCGAAGAAGAGCTTCGTAGCCGAACCACTATAAATCCCTTTGTCTCGGTTTGATCTTTCCATCTCTATCCTTTACTTTCATTACTTATTATTAGTTAGTTTAGTGTGTAGTTCATATTGGTGTTGTTTGATTGCACATAAGATTCGAATCAAGGTTTCCATTAGTAAAGTTTAAACGAAGTTTTTAAAAGAACTTAATAACCGGTAAAACTATTCAACCCCCCCTTCTTGTTTTCCACAAAAAGGCAAGGTCGATTGGGATGAAGACGATGAAGTGCGATTGTGTCAAGCGTGGTGTTATCACACGGAGACTAAGAAGGGGGTGTCGTGTAAACGCGAAGATTTTTGGAAGAAAGTTTTGGAGCATTACATCGCAAACGGAGGCGACCCCACACGCACTTATCATAGTCTAAACTCAAAGTGGCGAAAGTTGATGGAACAAATGTTGATTTACAACGGTCTCTTTATCCAAGCGGTATATTTTTTATAATTATTTTTACGTTATATTTTTAAGTTGTTGTTTATTTTTTATAGTTATTTTTACGTTATATTTTTAAGTTGTTGTTTATTTTTTATAGTTATTTTTACGTTATATTTTTAATATTGTTGTTTATTATATATTTATTTCAGACGCGCTTGAAGGAAAGTGGGCTCAACGATTACGATGTAGCTAAGCGGGCTAATGCCGATTATCAAAAACTCAAGAAGAAAAGTTTTCCTCACGCGAAGGCGTGGGAGGTGGTAAAAGATTTTGATAAGTGGCAACAAGTTGCGCTAATTGGTGAGACTACGTCAAAGAGGAAGACTCCAACTCAATCGGGGAGCAATGACGAGGGGATAAACTTCAACGACGAGGACGAGTCGTTCGATGTACCAAACTTGAACGAAGATAATACTCCAACCCAATCGCGCCGAAGCAAGAAAAGCCGCACCGATTCGGGAAGTGTCGGGGATCTTGAGAAAACATTCGCCGAATACACTATTTCGAAGCAGGCGTTGATTGAAAAACAAAAAGAACAAGCCGAACGAAAGAAGGAAAAAGACGAGCTTCAAATGAACGATTTAAGGAAGAAAACCAAGGCGCGTGACTGGAAGATTTACACCGAACCACACGAGCATATAACAAACACTCGGTTGTTGAAGGTGGTGATTCAACAAAAAAACCGAAATCGCGGACATGTACGGGTGGGACAAAAATTGGGAGGAGGAGTAGTACATTGGTTTAATTTCTTGTATTGTCGTTTTAATTCTTTTCCGTATTTTCATTTGTAGTTTCATTTGTAGTTTCGTTTTAATTTCCGTATCGTAGTTTAATGTAATTTGTATTTGACGTTTAATGTATTTTTATTATTTATAACATTATATATAAATAATAAATAAATAAAATGAGGCATAATTCCGAATCCTCCAGAATCCTCCCACTGGCAACAGTTTTGGCTTCAGAATCTTCCTTTTTTTGCCTGCCACATGGCACTCTGTGATTGGTTGTTGGGAATCCTCCCATGATTCCGAATCCTCCACTGCCAACACCCTTAGTGATCTTGGTGCTGAAAAAGAAGTATGTATCACTCCATTCATGTTAATTAGATCGTTTGGGGGGTCCATTTTCATCACACTCATGGAATTGTCTGGAACGCGAAAGATATTCTAAAAGAACTATATTAATACGGAGTGCCTCTTTAGAAAAGTTAAAACGAAATTGTTTGTAACTTCTAGGCACAAAAAATTGATAAATATACCTGGAGATGAAGAGTGTTTAAAACCATTCCTTCTCCGAAACATTTCATGGTCGTTGCATTCAGCAATATGTTGAAGTAAAACCTTGCAGGCAGGTCCCACTTCTATGTTTCGTCCTTCGGACCTTGCTTGTTCCTACACACAAGAAGAACATGCGTTAGGCTCGCCCCGGGTTTTATCCCAGGACCAACCTCCGGCGTGAGAATGAGTATTGGGTGATTATGATATGAATAGTGATATGAGAGTAACAGTAGTAGGTGTTAATTGAATTCTATTACAAATGAGGTGTGGGTATTTATACTACCCACATCTACTGTACCTGTTTACCTTGAGACTTGTGCGTTGACCTATGTCTGACCTAGCAGGTAGATGTCAGACCACGTGGTGGACATAATCCCGCGAAATCTGTAGAAGTGATAGTTTGATGGGACTATTCAACACGTAAGGCGGCGGTTCTGTCGGAGACATGTCCGGACGTCGAAAATAGTCCGGACGGAATATGACGTCCGGATCCGAGAGTATCGTCCGGACCAAGTATGACGTCCGGACACATACACCAACATGTCCCCCCCCCAGTATTGTAGTATCGGTTGAAGACCGATAGTGCAATACTTTAACACTATCTTTTCGGTTTCGGCGCAAGTCGTTCGGACACATACACCAACATGTCCCCCCCAGTATTGTAGTATCGGCTTTTGGTCGATGGTGCAATACTTAAGAAACTTTGGTCTTTCAGCGCTTTGCGGGCGATCAATCGTCCTTTAAATGCAACCGGGTCACGGGTGTCGGTTCGGGTAAGAGTATTAGAGCCTGTTAGGCCCTAGTGGGCTGTTTGGATCCCAGGCCCATGGGCCGAATATAAAAATATTTTTACTATAAGCTAGACAGCTGTCTGCCACGCGTACCTTTTGCCCTATAGATCCAACGTCCCAGAGTTTGCCACGTCAGTAAATGACAGGCTGATGCGACGTTTCGCTTCTTTCCAGGTCTCCCCTATATATACCGCTTAACGCTTCCTCATTTTTTTCACTTTTTACTGCGTGTATTTATCTTGCCTTCGGAAATTTTCAACTTCTGTGCCCGGTCGTTCTTGTGAGGTGCGTTTCGTTCTCTTAGCTTTATTATATATATTCCCCGGCATCCCTTTAGTGACGGCCGTAGAGATGAGCACTTCAAATAATCGTCCGTTAGCTAGTAGGCCTGGGTCCTCCTCCGATAGGATAGTCCCTAAATGCGACATGCACATTCATACTTCGAAAATGACGCAGGGAGACCTAGATAGGGTGGTAGGGGAGTTTGGGATTCCTGCGGATTTACGGCCTACGCTCCCGCCGGACGGTATGACGATGGACAATTTACCGGACCATAACATAGGTATTTACGTTCAGCAGTTAAGAACCGGGGGTGTAAGGATTCCCTTTTCGGCTTTTTTATTAGCGGTAATAGAGTATTTCCGAGTACACATTTCTCAACTTGTACCGATAGGTTTAAATAGAGTAACTATGTTTGAGATTCGGTGCTATAGTTTAGATGTGCAACCGACCGTTCCATTATTCCGGGTATTCTATAGACTCTGCAAACAAGGTCATTGGTTTTCATTTGAGAATCGTACGGGTCGGAGGGCTAAGAAATGTTTTACGGAGGTGCTTAGTGGGTTGAAGAACTGGAAAAACCATTTTTTCCTGATAGATCGGAGAGCCATTCCGAATGCCATGCCATGGAGGCATAAAGATTTGATAATCACAGATGAGTTTCCGGAGACTCAATCTGATAGGGATGCTAAACGGGTCGCTGCGAAGGTGATTCCCCTTAGGCAACCTTCCGTCGCCCTTTTATGGACGACGGGTTTATCTAAAGTCTCTGAGTATCCCGGGTATGAGCTTGTTATAAAGGATGCCGAGGGAAAGGGTAATGCTATACTTTTGTTTTAAACGTATATAATCTGTTGCCTTGCATTTGATCTTTACTTCCCCCCCCCCTTTGTTTTTTGTAGTGCTCATGATGGCTGAATATTTGGAGCTTCCGATTGAGATTGTGACTGAAGTTGGCAAGGGTGGGCCCGTGCCGGAGGGGAGTGAAAGGGTGGATAGGACAATGACCCCGTTGGTACCAGGGAGTTCTGTTCCTGAAAAGAGTTCACTACAAAAGGCCGTTGAAAGTCCGGACTCTAGTGTGCTGTCTGTTAGGCAGGAGAAAGAGTGGAAAAGGAGGATGATGGAACAGTCTGGGACAAAGAGGAATGCTGAGGGATCTTCTGTTGTGGAGAAGAGAAGGAAAAAACCGAGGAAGCAGTCCGAGAGCAATGTAGGTGAGGATGCTTCAACTAAGGACGTTTTGAAGGTGATTCCTCCTCAGGAAATTTTTGTGCAAGGGGTGATTCATGTTGAAGAAGGGGTGGGTGGTGGAGAAGGTGCTTTGAATCAGGAGGGGGAGAATGAGGAGACCGGTCATAATCAGCAGCCTCCAGATGAAAGGCAGCCTACCGAGGAGAGCCAACCGCAGAATCAAAGACTTCCGGTTCATGGTGAGAAATGCTCGTCTGTTGGATTGCTCGTTCCATCTTTTTCTTTTACTCTTTTTTTTTTTTTTTTTTTTTTTTTTTTTTTTTTTTTTTTTTTTTTGATACATCTTATTTGTATAGATCTGTCCGTGCATCCTGAAAATTCCCCTCCGCGATCCGAAGGACATAACTCAACTGCGAGAGGTATATGAGCCCTTCTTTACGGTTCCTTTGATGGTTCTTTCATTATGCTAAGTTGTGGTTGATTTTACTGCAGATGAGGGTTCTTCCGGAAGAGAGATTTTTGTCCCGGCGTGGTCTTTGACCAAAGATGTCCGGTTGAATTCTTATAGAGCGTGCCAAGAGATGTTATCACATCTCGCGACTCCCGCTGAGCAGGCCGCGTTGGAGGAGATGACTACCAGCCGGATAATTCGTGCGTCGTATGTGCAGTCCGCTAATGGGATTGTAACGCAGGCGGAAGTGTTACGCCGGTTTACCCGGATGATCACGCAGAATAGGGAGTTAGAGCATGGTCAGAAGGTTGCTGAACAGGGGCGGATTGCCATGATTGGGAAGTATGATCGTGTGGTGGGAGTGTTACGCTGTTAAGCAGTTGGAGGAGCAAAAGGCAGAGTTGGCGGAAGAGGTCAGTCTATCAGAAGCCATTCGTCATAATACTGTGAAAGAGTTGATTCCTGCGGCTTGCCGAAGGTTATTTGAGAGCCATGAATATAAGAAGAGTATGGGGAAGGTTTATGGTTTGTCTTACTCCGCTGGGTTTCTGGACGGTCTTAGGTATGAGCGGAAGGAAGAGGATATTGAGAAGTTTTTGCCCAGGTTTCAGAAACTCAATATGGAAGCTCCGAACATCTGGAAGGCAGAGTACAACAAATTGTTTGAGGCCCAATATCCATACATTCAGAAGCTTGCGGACTCTGCTCGTCTTCCATTAGGTGACCTCATGAATCTTTTTCCTGATCTCCCTCCTCCAAAGCCGAGTACCGTTGGAGTTCTTGCGACTCAGCAAACCGGAACCTCTTCTGGTGTGAAGGAGGTCGCCGATAGGGACCCTTGATTTCCATTTATGTTTCTTTGTTGGATGAATGTAATATGAACAATAATTTTAGCTCGAGTTCTTGTATATGGTTATTTGTGACTGATGTCACTTTTTTGCATCCTCGGATGGATGAATATAGTTATGAGTTTGTTACCTCTTTTGTGAAAATGTAACTTTATTTGCTTGAGCCTTCGGTATGGATTAACCGAATGATATAAAACCGGAGGGTTACATATATTTTTGTTTATTGCTTTGCACAACCGCTTGATTTATGGACGGAGTGATTTCACGATCCGCTCACGAGGGAGGGAGTGTTTTCCACAATCCGTTGATTTTATTGGACGGAGTGATTTCACGATCCGCTCACGAGGGAGGGAGTGTTTTCCACAATCCGTTTAATTTGTTGGACGTAGTGATATCACGATCCGCTCACGAGGGAGGGAGTGTTTTCCACAATCCGTTTAATTTTTTGGACAGAGTGATTTCACGATCCGCTCACGAGGGAGGGAGTGTTTTCCACAATCCGTTGAGTGTATTGGACGGAGTGATTTCACGATCCGCTCACGAGGGAGGGAGTGTTTTCCACAATCCGCTGAGTTTATTGGACGGAGTGATTTCACGATCCGCTCACGAGGGAGGGAGTGTTTTCCACAATCCGTTGAGTGTATTGGACGGAGTGATTTCACGATCCGCTCACGAGGGAGGGAGTGTTTTCCACAATCCGCTGAGTTTATTGGACGGAGTGATTTCACGATCCGCTCACGAGGGAGGGAGTGTTTTCCACAATCCGCTGAGTTTATTGGACGGAGTGATTTCACGATCCGCTCACGAGGGAGGGAGTGTTTTCCACAATCCGTTTGATCGTTATTGCCACATCATTAGAGTATAACACAATTGTATATCGAAAAATTGTTCCCTTTACTTATTGGGACACTGTAGATGTAAATGTTAGCAAGCTTCGGCGTACCGATTTTACAAGAAACAATTTCGTAGATTCATTGCATTCCACGTCCGAGGTACCTCTCGGTCTTCCATTGTGTGGAGCTTGTATGAGCCGTTGTCGTAGGCCTCGACGACCCGGTATGGGCCTTCCCAATTAGGTCCTAACTTTCCTTGGTTTTCGACCCGGCTGGCCTCATTTCTTCGGTACACGAAATCTCCCACTTTGAAAGATACCGGGCGGACCCTTTGGTTGTAATACTGTTCGACCTTGGTTTTATATTTGGCCTCCCGAATAGCTGCCATCTCTCGTCTTTCTTGTAACAAGTCAAGGTTTAAGCGTTGTTGTTCTTCGTTGTCTTCCGGGTTGTAAAGCATGGTGCGGTGCGTGGGCATTCCGATTTCGGCCGGAATAACCGCTTCGCTGCCGTACGTCAGGCTGAAGGGGGTTTCCCCATTACTTGTTTTAAGTGAAGTCCGGAAGGCCCATAGGACGTTCGGTAACTCATCCACCCATCCGGCTCTTTCTCTCCCTAGGCGGGTTTTGATACCGTGCATGAGGCTTTTGTTGGCCCTTTCGACTAATCCGTTGGCCTGAGCATGGGCCACCGCTGTGTTTATCTGCTTAATTTTTAACTTCTCACACCAGCTTTTGAACGGGTCTTTGACAAAATTTGTTCCGTTGTCCGTGACTATAATACCCGGAAGTCCGAACCTACAAACGATATTTTCCCACACAAATTTCTTTACATCTTTGCCGGTGGTTTTGGCGAGGGGTTTCGCCTCTATCCACTTTGTGAACTAATCGACGGCCACAATAACAAACTTTACTTTCCCCGGAGCCTCCGGTAGGGGACCTAGTACGTCCATTCCCCATTGGTAAAAAGGCCACGGTGCCATGATGGATGTCATAATAGTTTTAGGTAGCTTCGGGACCGGAGCGTGGATCTGACAGGAATCACATTTGTTGATTTCCTCCCTGGCGTCTCTGTGCATGGTTGGCCAATAATAGCCTTGCCTCATTAGTTTGGCTACGACCGACCTTGGACCGGGGTGCATCCCACATGCCCTTTCATGTACCTCCCGTATGACATAGTTTGCTTGGAGAGGACCAACGCATCTTAGCATCGGACTGAGGTATGATTTTTTGAACAATACACCTCCTTCCATTGTATACTGATGGATTTTCATTTGTAGTGCCCTCGCTTCGTTGGGGTCTTCCGGCCATACCCCTTCTTTCAGACACCGGATGATTGGTGTCATCCAGTTATCCTCTTCTTTATCTACAATTGCTCCGACCTGTTTTTCTTCGGTTGATGGCCTTTCCAACACTTCGACCAGAATTTCCTTGGTCAGATGGTTAAAAGCTACCGAGGCTAGCTTGCTCAAAACGTCCGCCTTCTGATTTTGTGTTCTCGGTATGTTACAGATTTTGAACTTTTTGAAACCGCCGATGTATTCTTTTACCTTTGCCAAGTATTGGATCATACTTTCCTTGGTTGCTGCGAAGTCCCCATTAACCTGACTTACTACCAACTTTGAGTCCACCCGGACCTCTAGGTATTCCACCATCATCTTTTTGGCGAGCCGCAGACCGGCGAGGAGCGCCTCATACTCTGCTTCGTTGTTGGTACTTTCGAAGTTCAAACGGAGGGCGTAAGTGTGTTCGGTCTGACAGGGTCCGATCAACACAAGACCCGCTCCGGAACCCTTACTGCTTGACGCACCGTCTGTGTATAGTATCCAGTTCTCCGGATTGGAGACGTCGTGGACTTCTTTTCCTTGTTTTTTCGGATGCGACTCTTCCGTTTCGACGGGGATTTCCGATATGAAATCCGCGAGGACTTGCCCCTTAACCGCGTTTCTTGGTACGTAGGTGATGTTGTAGGCTCCTAACTCTATGGAAAATTTGGCCAACCTTCCGGAGGCCTCCGGCTTACTTAGAATTTGCTTTATTGGTTGGTCCGTTATAACTCGGATGGGATGGGCCTCAAAATACCTTCTTAACCTTCTTGACATGTGCAATAGCGACAAAGCCAGTTTTTCGACCGGAGAATAGTTCTTTTCGGCTTCTTGTAAGGTTCGGCTTACATAGTGAATAGGCGACTGCTTCCCGTCCCTCTCGGTTAGCAGGACTGCACTGATTGCCTCTTTTGCCGCCGCAAGGTACACATATAGGATTTCTTTTGTTTTGGATGTTGATAAGGATGGGAGATCTAGGATGAGGTTCTTGAGTAACTGGAATGCCTCTTCAGCCTTATCGGTCCACTTGTATTCGTCCTTGTTTTCCTTGGTGATGTTTTTCAGAGTTTCAAAGAACGGAGGGACCTCTCAGCCGATTTTGCCAAAAACCTGTTTAGAGCGGCCAACTTGCCACTTAGGCTTTGCATTTCTTTCAGAGTTGACGGGGATTTCATTTGTGCGATGACTTTCGTTTTACTTGGGTTTACCCGAATACCCTCGGAGGTTACCATGTAGCCTAGAAATTTCCCCTCTTCGACACCGAAGGAGCACTTCTTCGGGTTTAATTTCATGTTAATTTTTCGTAAGTTATAAAAGGTTTTAGAAATATCCACCAACATTTCCTTTTCTCCTTTACTCTTGATCACCATATCGTCCACATAGGCTTCCAGATTCCTACCGATCTGACCCCGGAAAGCCGAATCAACGAGACGTTGGTAGGTGGCCCCGGCGTTCTTTAAGCCGAATGGCATTTTGGTATAGCAGTAGGTTCCTTGTTCCGTATAGAATGCCGTCTTTTCTTCGTCTTCTTCGGCTATTTGGACCTGGTGGTAGCCCTTGTATGCGTCTAGAAAACACTTGTACCTGAATCCCATTACCGACTCGATCTTCCAATCGATTTCTGGAAGCGGATAGTAATCCTTCGGACACGAGGAGTTTAAGTTTTTAAAATCAATACACATTCGCCAATTTCCATCGCTCTTTTTTACCAGTACTGGGTTGGAGATCCATGTGGGATAACGAACTGGCCGAACGATTCCTGCTTTCAACCATTCATCCACCTCCTTTAGTACCACTTGATTCTTTTCCTCGGATAAGTTGCGTTTCTTCTGAGCTACCGGCGTGTCGTCCACGTTGACATTCAGATGGTGCTTGATCAGTCGTCGTGGAACTCCAATCATATCCGAAGGTTGCCATGCAAACACGTCCTTATTCTTTCTCAACAGCTCGACTAGGTGTTTCCGGCACTCCCTCGAAAACCCTGTCCCTATCGTGACCAGTTGTTCCGTATGTGCGGGGTTCACTAAGATTTCCTCCGTCTTACCCACTTCCGATTTGACAGTTTCTGCCTCTCGAGGCACCTCCATTATTTGTTTTTTTCCAGTCGCCTACATTCTAGCACCATAGCCGATCGCGCGACCAATGTCGCCACTCCTTTCGGTGTGGGGAACTTGACCATCAAATGAATTGTCGATGGGATTGCCCTTAACTCCTTAAGACCGGTTCGGCCTAATATCACATTATAGGGAGATGATGACTGTACCACACAAAATTTCATAGTTGTTTTTCGTAACATACCGTGGTTGCCGAAGCACACATTCAATTCGATTTTGCCCAGCGGTCTGTTTGTCTCTCCGGAGAATCCTACTAGAGAAGTGCTCGTCTCCTTGAGCCTTGCCCTTATGTCTGAGGAGAGATTGTTGAAACAATGCTCATACATTACGTTCACGGAGGATCCTTCATCGATATATATCCTTCGGACTAAATACCCTTCTATGTCACCTTCGATGATGAGCGGTTCCTCCGACAGATCACCGGTCGCGACGGGGGGGAAAACTATCGGAACATTCATCCATTCCTCATCATGCCCCCCGTACCTTCTCTTTCTGTTTTCTGGCTGACTTCTTACCATGCCGATCATTTCGGCTTTTTCGAGGCGTTTCGGTTTTTTCGATTGTTGGTTCTGATTATTATCGGTTTCGTTCAGGAAGTGGAAGGAAAGATCGGCCATTTCAATGCTCTGGTAGATTGAATAGCGGGTCCCACGGATGGCGCCAATTTGTTGAAGTAAAACCTTGCAGGCAGGTCCCACTTCTATGTTTCGTCCTTCGGATTGATTCCTTCGGACCTTGCTTGTTCCTACACACAAGAAGAACACGCGTTAGGCTCGCCCCGGGTTTTATCCCAGGACCAACCTCCGGCGTGAGAATGAGTATTGGGTGATTATGATATGAATAGTGATATGAGAGTAACAGTAGTAGGTGTTAATTGGATTCTATTACAAATGATGTGTGGGTATTTATACTACCCAAATCTACTGTACCTGTTTACCTTGAGACTTGTGCGTTGACCTATGTCTGACCTAGCAGGTAGATGTCAGACCACGTGGTAGACATAATCCCGCGAAATCTTGAGAAGTGACAGTTTGATGGGACTATTCAACACGTAAGGCGGCGGTTCTTTCGGAGACATGTCCGGACGTCGAAAATAGTCCGGACGGAATGTGACGTCCGGATCCGAGAGTATCGTCCGGACCAAGTATGACGTCCCGGACACATACACCAACACAATACAAATCCATCTTCGTCGTGTTCTAAGTTTTCCAGAACCTTCCACAAGAAGCCTATCTCTTTGTTCGTGCTCGTATGATCAGTTGAAGAAATCAACTGGATAACAACCTCTTTATCACCCAAAACGTTCACTGAAGAAATTAAAAATGAATTTTTTTTTTGTTTTGCAATTTTTCTTCTTGATGGCAAGATGCTCTTGCTTGGCATTCATGGTCGGTGATGAAGACCACTGAACCTTTTCCTTTTTACGCTTTAGTGTCTCCACTTCCTTTTGTAGCTCTGGTATATATTTCACTGCACTCGATACAGTTTCGGGAATGCTTAGGGTGCGTTTAGTTAAGGGAAACACCCTTGTTTTCCATATTTTGTGGAAAACAAAGAAAACAGAGATCGCGTTCAAATTATTGTTTTCAAATAAAATTCTATACAAAACACAAAATTCCTATTTCCAACTTTAATACACAAAACTACAATTTGTTTTCACCTATTTTCCATTAAAATACCCCCAATCCGTTTTCGTTCATTTTTATACGTTTTCGTCGGTTTTTATACGTTTTTGTCTGTTTTCGTCTGTTTTTACGTTTTCATCCGATTTTTTACGTTTTCTTCTGTCTTTTTACGTTTTCTTACGTTCTTTTACGTTCTCGTCTGTTTTTTTTACGTTTAGTCCGATTTTTTACGTTTTTGTCTTTTTTTTTTACGTTTTCTTTCGATTTTTTACGTTTTTGTCCATTTTTTTACGTTTTCGTCCGTTTCCTTACAATGTCGTCCGTTTTCGTCCATTATTTTTTACATTTTCGCAATTTTTTTTACGTTTTCATCTGCTTTATTATGATTTCGTCCGATTTTTTACGTTTTCCTCCAATTTCGCTTGATTTTTAACGTTTTCGACCCTTTTTTTACGATTTTGACCCTTTTTTATTACGTTTATGTCTTTTTTAAACGTTTTCGTCCGTTTTTTTACGATTTCGTCTGTTCTTTTATGTTTTAGTCTATTTTTTTACGTTTTCGTCTGTTCTTTTACGTTTTCGTCTATTTTTTATATTTTCGTCTATTTTTTACGTTTTCGTCCGATTTTTTACGTTTTCGTCCGATTTTTTACGTTTTCGTCTGATTCTTTACGTCTTGTCTGTTTTTTTTATGTTTTCGTCTGAATTTTACGTTTTCGTCTTTTTTTTTTACGTTTTCGTTCGTTTTTTCTTTACGTTTTCGTCTGAATTTTTACGTTTTCGTCCATTTTAGTCTTTACATTTTCGTTCATTTTTTCTACGATTTAGTCCGTCTCCTTACGTTTTCGTCTATTTTTTACGTTTTAGTCTATTTCCTTACGTTGTCGTCCGTTTTTACGTTTTCATCCGTTTTTACGTTTTCGTCTGTTGTTATACGTTTTTATCCATTTTTTACGCTTTCATCATTCTTCAATGTTTTTTACATTTTTTTACGTTTTCGACTTTTTTTTTACATTTTTTAGGTTTCGTCTGACGAAAACGTAAAAAACGGACAAAAACGTAAAAACAGACGAAAACGAAAAAAACGAACGAAAACGTAAAAAAACAGACGAAAACGTAAAAAAATTGACGAAAACGTAAAAAAACGGATGAAAACACTATAATTTAGAAAACGTAAAAAAATGTAAGAAAACGTAAAAAACGGACTAAAACGTAAAGAAAAACATAAAAGAGATGACGAAAACATAATAAAACGGGCGAAAACGTAAAAAATGGACGAAAACGTAAAAAAACAAACGAAAATGTAAAAAACAGACGAAAACGTAAAAAAAATTGATGAAAACCTTAAAAGACAGACGAAAACGTAATAAAACATTCTAAAACGTAAAAAATAGACGAAAACGCAAAAAATGGGGCGAAAACGTAAGAAAACGGGAAAAAACGTAAAAAAACTGACGAAAACAATAAAAAAACCGACGAAAACGTAAAAAACAGCCGAAAACGTAAAAAAAAACATGTTTTAGTTAACATGTTTCAGTTATTTTACGTTTTCGAATTATAGTCGCTTGAAGATTTTTTCATGTTATTTAATGTTATATTTTACTTTTTTAATTATTTATTTTCTCGTATTAGATTTTTTTAGTTATTTTATAATTTAGTTGGTTAGTTTATAATATTTGTTTTTGTGTTTCGAAGATATTTTTATAATATTAAAAAGGTGAATAGAGAATTGAGATAGAAAACAACAACACTTAAACATGTTTTCTAATTTTGCAAAATGGAAAACACAAACACATGTTTCTCAAACTAAACGCGTTTTCTAAATTTTTCCATTGTTTTGTGGAAATAAAACTGCCCTCCCTTTTCTTACAAAACAATAAATAGGAAATGAAAGAAATTTTTTTCCAAATAAACGCCACCTTACTTTTTTCTGTGACAGATGGGAAATATATAAATGTATAAGTTTAGTTTCGCAAAAGCGCAAGAAACATAGGACAAAATGTTACTTAAATGCGAGCCACATGCTGAAGCATATTTTGGGCTTAGACTTATTTCTCATGATTTATAGTTTATAAAGAGGAATAATTGTCTATGAATGTAGTTAACTAGATATTGCTGCCTGCGCGTTGCGGCGGGTGCAAAAGCATTCATTTGTACCTACAAAATTCCGTTATAATGATACTATATTTTTAAACAAAAAGTGTTAACAATAATAAAGAAAATAATGTACAAGAGTAAAAATGTAGAGTTTGATGAGTTTTTTAGGTTAATATGTTTGACACATGAGATTATGGAGAGATTATGCTTATTTATATATTTATTTTATTAAATAAGATTACTTAAAAAATATGATTTGTTTGACAGACAGAACTTATAAGAAATTATAACAAAAATAGTCTTTCATAATTTCTGAAAATCATATGCTACTTCATATAGTATATAAAAATAATATCTTTCTATAATTTCCCTCTCCATCTCAATCTACAACAACTCAATCTTTATTTACAGCAAAATCTACTTTTGGCAAACATATCCATAATTTGTTATATTACTAAAACTAAAGTGGTGTTAAATATAAATCTGAATGAATTTAGATGCTATATTGTATTATTAGTTAGCTTAAGAGATGTTTTTGTATACCGCCAGTTTAAAATGAAAAGTTTAATGAGCTTAGAGAATCTTTTTTATTTTAAACTCTAAAGGCATTTTTAGACATCGTATAAAAGATAATTAGTTTAGTGGTTATTTCGTATTAGAAGTAAAGCTAAAGAAAGGATCTTCCCACCTCTCTCTAAAAAACTAACCCAACCTAACCCTAAACCCGCCGCCGCCGCCATCATCTCTCCGGCCGTCGGCTTAGGCCGATGGTCCGGAGAGACCCTCTCCGGCCCTTCTTCTTTGTAGATAATATATCATTTCTTTTCAGTTCGAATAAATACGGTTTATAGTTTGGTCGTGATATGGTAAGGTCTTGAGTTAGCTAGGTTGTGAGATGGTTTCAAAGCATGAGGTCGTAAGATGGTGGTCGTGAATATGGTTCAAATAGTGAGGTTGTGTGATGGGTTCAAATCGTGAGGTCGTGACATGGCTCTGTTCGTGAAGATGGCTCAGAGTGTGAGGTCGTGATTGTGGCCGTGGAGATGGGTCATATAGTGAGATCGTGGGATGGTTAAGATAGTGAGGTCGTGAGATTGACAAGATTGTGTGGTAGTGATGGTTTCATTCAGGAGGGTTGAGGCGTTGTTTTTCATCGGTTAAGTGTGCTTGGTTGGTTTAGCTTTTCTTGGGTCGTTGTAGAGTTTGTGGTGCGGATCTTGTGTTTGTTCAGATTTTCATGTGGGTGTGAGCTAGTTATGTAGTTTCATGTGGGTCGAGGTGTTGGGTCAGGTGAGCAAAGGTCGACTAGTTTTGACGTGTGGTGGTTTTACAATCATATGGTTCTTCTTCGTCAACGGATTTTACATATCACTGTGCCACCACTCGATTTGTTTGCATGGTTGAAAGTTTATGTCTGAGGTTTCGGCAGTGTCAAGGTTGTATGTGAAGGTCGTGGTCGGGTTTTTAACCAATCTCCATGCTCTCAAATCGGGTGATGCCCCTAAGTGGTTAGGTGCTGTGCTAGAGTTTGAAGACAAGTTATTCTCCTTTGTTTGTTGGATCTCCATTGTCGATTAAAGGATCTTTTTGGATAGAGATTTTATAGTCATCGTAGTTTAGCGAGGGTCGTTGTTGAGGGTCGTGTTTATGGTTGTATTTTGTGAGGGTCGTTGTTATTACTGTTGATCGAGTTTGATGTAATTCCTAGCATCTTGCTAATTTTAATTTTAAAAAAATTTATTGCCTTTCAAAAAAAAAAGAAGTAAAGCTAAAGGCTTAACTTTGAAAAATTCAAGAGAAGAAAGAAAGACAGAAAAACTGTTGTAGATGAACTGTGCTAATTGTTGGTAAACGTTATATTTGAAAGAGTTAATTTCATAAATCGTCCCTATGGTTTGTCGGGTTTAACGGAATTGGTCACTCATAAGAATTTTTAACGGATCCTCTCCCTGTGGTTTTGACCCGTATCAAGTTTGGTCCCTTGACCAATATTTCCATTAGTTTGATCGTTAAACTAACATGAAATGACATATATACCCATAAAAGTAAGGTCCCTATGGTTTGTGGGGTATAACGAATTTAGTTCTTAAATTTTTTTATTATGTTTTCGTTCGTTTTCATACGTTTATGTCCGTTTTCGTCCGTTTTTTACGTTTTCGTCCGTTTTTCTTACGTTTTCATACGTTTTTATACGTTTTCGTCCGTTTTTATACGTTTTCATCCGTATTTATATGTTTTCATAGGTTTTTATTCATTTTCGACCATTTTTATACGTTTTCGTCCGCTTTTTTACGTTTTCGTCCGTTTTTCTTACGTTTTTATATGTTTTCGTCCGTTTTTATACGTTTTCATCCGTATTTATACGTTTTCATAGGTTTTTATTCGTTTTCGACCGTTTTAATACGTTTTCATCCGCTTTTTTACGTTTTTGTCCGTTTTTCTTACGTTTTTATACGTTTTCGTCCGTTTTAATACGTTTTCATCCGTTTTTATACGTTTTCATCCGTATTTCTACGTTTTCATAGGTTTTTATTCGTTTTCGTCCGTTTTTATACGTTTTCGTCCGTTTTTCTTACGTTTTCGTCCGTTTTTATATGCTTTCATCTGTTTTTATACGTTTTCATCCGTATCTATACGTTTTCATAGGTTTTTATTCGTTTTCGTCCTTTTTTATTCATCCATTTTTTTTCATTTTCATACGTTTTTATACGTTCTCGTCCATTTTCATACGTTTTCATCCATTTTTTTTAGGTTTTCGTCCGTTCTTCTTACGTTTTTATATGTTTTCGTTCGTTTTTATACGTTTTCGTCCGTTTTTATTCGTTTTCATCCGTTTTGATACGTTTTCATTCGTTTTTATACGTTTCAACCATTTTCATACGTTTTCTTACGTTTACGTATGTTTATATACATTTTATTCTGTTTTTATATGTTTTCGTCCGTTTTATACGTTTTTTATCATATAAAAACGTATAAAAAGGGACGAAAACGTATATAAACAGACAAAAACTTTTAAAAACAGACGAAAAAGAAAAAAAACGTATGAAAACCCAAGAAAACGGACGAAAACTTTTAAGGGTATATATGTCATTTCCTGTTAGTTTAACGGTCAAACTAACGGAAATATTGGTCAAGGGACCAAACCCGATGCGGGTCAAAACCACAAGGAGAGGATCCGTTAAAAATTCTTGCGAGGGACCAATTCCGTTAAACCCGACAAAACATAAGGACGATTAATGAAATTAACTCTATTTAAAATTTATCACTTTTTTCAAGTTTTGTGTTTATCAACCCTTCTATTAATAGGGGAGATGTAAAATGATCACAAAACATTCACAAAAAATGAAATTTAAAATACGGTAATATAAAAGCACAATAAAAAGATGACTGCACAAATTTCGTAAAATTGATAAGTTAACTTCATTTAAAGGAAATTATCTATTATAAATAATGAGCTTATAAGCCTCTTAAATTTCGTAAACTAATAAACTCGAGTGTGTAAGATACTCTAAATCATAACACAAACACAAGATTAATGCTAGCTTGATTTCTAGAGAGAGAATGAGAAGAGTTGGGAACCTTTAGAGAGAGAAATTAGAGAATATTAGATTAGGGAAAAATGAAAAGGTCCAACCCTTCCCACACTTGGGAAGGGGTATTTATACTAATAGCTAAGTTGCCCCGAGTGGGCTGTGGAGTGAGCTGACAGTGGGTAAAGACCCGACCCAACTCCACAAATACTAATATAACTAAACTAATACTAATAATACTAATAATCCTATGAGCTACTAAATGCTAATGAGTACTAGGGGTGACCGAGTCTTCATATGAATATTTATATTCCTAACAATCTCCCCCTAAGGGAGGTCACCCCGAAAATTACATTTTGAATTCTAGCATTCTATCATATGAATTTGACTTCCTAGCTCGTAGTCTTTGATTCTTTAAAGTCAGTAATCTTTGTGCATTCAGCAGTGAACTTTTGATGACTGTTCTTCTGTCTTGGATGATCTTTGAGGATTCTTTGAGGTTATCATCCAACATACGTCTTCAAGCCATCTTGTTGCAGTATTGTTTCCATGTGATGTTGTGATCTTTGAGCATTCTTTGAGATCATCAGCCACCGTGAATCTCCAAGCTTATCCGTTTGTAGTAATATTGCCTCCATGTGATTTGTTGTGACCTTTGGACTGCATGCTCACACTTTTCCGGATCATGATAACTATCATTAGAGTTGCGGAAGCTGTGCTGTAGGTCTTTCAACTATCATGATGTCTTTGATAATGATTTGTAAGTATGAGCATAGAGTTTGGATTGACACGTCTCTACTGAAATCAGGAACCACCATCACCATCTTTATATGAATCTGAAATAAAACAATTAGCAATAAAGTTGGGGAACGAATATGGCTTTGTCATTCGCCCGGTGTGGTTGGATTAACCTTCGGTTCCGTGAGGACCGACCTGTGATCAGGTAGAATCCCCTTTAAAGAAGATTCTCCTTGACAGGACTTTCCAGCTTGTAGTAATGAGTCTTCCAACAAATTAATGTCAGAATCATCATACTAAGCATGTTCTCATACCGGAACGTCTCAAAGCAGACAACACGGTAGAGTGAATCAGTGAATTAAAATTCACTGATTAATGAGACCGTCAATTCATTTCCTGGAACAAGTTTGATTCAAATGTGAATCGCCCCATCGTTTCTTTCCAGTTGTCACAAGTTTGATCCATGAAGGATCTCACATGTCACCTACCAAGAGCTTGTTTGATGTTGGCTCCAGAAGGATTTCCATCTTCATTGTGAATACTTACGTATCACTCGGATGTTCTGGCAATACCACAAGGATAATGCGTAGGACTCTTAATATATGTTTTCTTACTTTTCACGGTGTATGAAACAGCAAGCATATTGAAAATGTGTCCTAATGAGATTTATGGATGATCTCTTGGCTCTAGACTCAATAGTGCATTTTGATTTAGTGATCGGAGGCTGGAGAGGACTGCTACCTTTTCAATATCATCTAACTTGGAGTAAGAGAGACGATAGACATGTATTGATCTCCGTGATAAATGAAACAAGAGTCCTTTGAGGGACCTTGAGTGGCTAGGGAGGGTTGTGCAGCGTATCACTGGATCCATGATACTTGTCTTCAATATCAGCAATCAACTAAGTGATTCTGACAGCATATGTATTGACCTGGTTTCTGCCTAAAGTGTAAGGAGGGCTTCTTTCTTTTCACCCTTTATCTTTACATTTCTTTTTCATTCTTCAACCCCTTCAGCGCTTACCGAGACTTCATCACTAGCACCTTGTTGGGTTTGTTCCAGTACTAACTCCATCTCAATCGGCACTCTTCCCTTATACTCACTTGTCTCCTTTTTTAATCATACCTAAGGACTTTTACACTAACTGGTGGATTGTCCCTGGGTAGATCCCTCCGGTTCTGGCGGGATCGTGGGAACTTAAACCTAACCTTACCATCCTTATAACTCCAGTACATTAAATAACATGGTCGGTCTTTGGTCTTTGGTCTTTGGTCTTTGGTGTTCTTCCACAATTTCCATCATAAATCATTCGCTCCCCCTCAATATGTGCATCGATATACGAAAGAGTTTAGCACATATGGGAGAGCCTACACTTGAGTCCAAAACATCACATTTTTATCATATTTCATATTTAAATCACATTCTCTCCCCTGATCAAAAATTTTAAACCATTTGAGATTTGTGATCCCAATTGATTTAAATAAGTTAGAAATCATGGGAGAAAATGTGGTCAGTTTTAATAGGTGCTGATAATGGAACATGCAAATGCTCCCCCTCAATTTATGAGGGAGATTCACTACTTATTATGTACAAGATAACTGTTATGACACAAATGATATTGACCTTTTTGCACAGACGATGTGATCATCCGCTTCTCTGAGGGAGTCAGTAGTCAACATCAATTATCCATCCACCAACAAAAATTTCCCAAATATTGTAGATCCCCACTTGGCGAGACTAGAATAAGTAATGCTTTGTTGAAATGACAAAGCATTTGAGATTTAAATCACATTCTCTCCCCTGATCAAAAATTTTAAACCATTTGAGATTTGTGATCCCAATTGATTTAAATAAGTTAGAAATCATAGGAGAAAATGTGGTCAGTTTTAATACGTGCTGATAATAGAACATGCAAATGCTCCCCCTCAATTTATGAGGGAGATTCACTACTTATTATGTACAAGATAACTGTTATGACACAAATGATATTGACCTTTTTGCACAGACGATGTGATCATCCGCTTCTCTGAGGGAGTCAGTAGTCAACATCAATTATCCATCCACCAACAAAAATTTACCAAATATTGTAGATCCCCACTTGGCGAGACTAGAATAAGTAATGCTTTGTTGAAATGAAGGTGGTGGTGGTGGTGATGACAGTGTTGTTGTTGTTGTTGCTGATGTTGTTGTTGTGGTGAATTCAGAGCCAGTCAATAGAGTTTGAACATCTGATCAAGTGGTTAGAGCGGGAGCAGGCACATTCATATCGGCCATGGAATCTGCATAAGAATATCAACACAGATATACATACATACAGATTCACTCTTCATTAACAGCTACCACGTAGCAGCTTGCCTACTCATAATACCATATTCATCACATAATCAAACCACATTCAGGAAATACACTATCTAGCATGAAGAGCAATCGGTAGTCATGAACATGGAAATTCACTCATATTTCAACATTCAACTTAGGATCTTAGGGACAAGATTCTACCATGAGAACTACATACCTAAGCATATCCTGAATGCACATGCACTAAATCAACAATAATTAAGCAGCTATCGACTAACAAAAGTCAAACAACATTTGAAACTCATTCAATCAGATCATACAAATGCCAGTGGAGTATTAAAGAACATCAAACACAATGGGTTTTCTAACTCCTTTTAGATTTTGGTTTTTAAAGTATTTAGGCGATTAAACGAGGATTCCAGAGTGACACAAATGAACCTTATAGTTACATAAAGCTAGGAAACTATAAGCAAATTGCACATAATGCCCTAATCTTTCTAGCAACTAACACATTTGGCCATTAGATATAAAGCTTAGTAAGTTCCTCTTCAACTAATACCCCATTAACTACAAAACCTTTTCTAACAATTATGAGTTAACCAAGAAACCCGTTTGATGATATAAAATTTTAATTCATTCTCCCCCTCAATCAATGAACCATATTCTAGTTAAAGAGCTATAGTTATTGATTGAGTGACAAATTTTATGCACAATCCAAGTCTGAAAGAATTTCAAACAACACGTTACCACCATGTGTCTCACAAATAATTTTCAGAAGAATCATAGAAGGAAAACTATTTGTATACAAAGAATACTTCTCTTCTTAATAAGGAAATAATGCACTCAAGCGTACACTAAATCGAGGATGCACGGATATGAAGTAATCCATGCCCGGGTGAACTTCACCCAGTGGGAGGAACAGCCGTCTTTTTGGCGACGTGCTTTCCCATAATGAAGAATGGGTTACAGTTTGAAGTAACTGCAAGCCTTCATGACATGTTTTAACAATTCATTTTAACTTCTGCTCGAGCTTCATTTAAAGTCCCGTGTCATTATTGAATGACATTTCTAGGACCGTAAATGTTATCGATAAACAGAAGACATGCCTAGAGGAACTATTTTTGGTATTTTCTAATTTTCTGATTTTTATGGTTTTTATGGGTTTAAGTTTTTTTCTATTTACAATTTGTTGGTTTTATAATTTTATATTTACATTTTGGTATAAGATATGTACAAAGTATATTATTCAATTTAAGAAAATGTTGACATGAATACTGAAATAAGGATATCATTCTGTACGTTGTGGAAGTCAGTAGTCAACATCTCTAAAACTTTCACCACCAAAGCTTTCGAGGCTCCTGAATAATCGTCTGAACTTGAGCCTTCTCCATTGTGAAGCTTTGATAGCTTCCCCCCAAACCGACAATCTTCTTTTTGAGCAGTTTCAAAGCTCTCTTTCAAGCTTACATAAGGTAAGTGTACAGCGGAAACCGTAGCAAACCACATCAAATATTGTTGCTCCTTTTAAGAATAATCATCGTAATTCTCCGTTTGGGGGATCATCAAATAGATCAGCAACGTATCATCTCACACTTGAATAATTCTTCTCACATTTCTTCCCGCTGAAGTCTGAAGTATGCATACCAAAAGTATCCAGAGACCACTTCCCCTAAGTAGTTAAAGTGATGCAATCAGTTTCATTGTATGTAGCTCAAAAACCCGAAGTATACACTCAATCCCATTAATGAAGTCAAAAACGTAGCATCAAGATCAATTAAGACTCGGAAATGCACTTTTCTCCCTTCAGGAAATTGCAGATGAGAATTGTTACACCAAAGACAACTATGTCCCAAGTGTAAGTAATTTATCCCGTATGTAGTCGAAATGATAACACCAAGACAGTACCACAAAAGCAACTGACTACCGGATGTAGTCGAAATGATAACACCAAAACAGTACCGTAAAAATCAAGTAAGTCCCGGATGAACACATTTCCTTCTGTAAGATACCGATTAACCATAGGAATCATCATACAATTTTGTACCCCTTTAATCATCAGAAACTGTTTCTTACATCTCTTCCCCCACGTAGTTGGAATAATACCAAAAGCCATGAGTTAAAACACTGATTTTCTCTGCGGTTATGACATTTGTCTTCCCGGAATAACTTCAATTAAGAAGAAGTATAAAGTTCATCACGTGTACTCGTTGTACGTTCAGATGTATGTCTCCTTCCCCCTTGCTGGTTTTGATACCTCAGAATCAGCAACACATTTTACGCACATATACTTGAAATCTTGTGAGAAGAACAAAATTGGCTCAAATGTATCAAGTGAGAATCAACCGCTACCGAAACTCTCTCTGACTATCTTTACCAACCCTTAAGTAGGCTATTTGAAGTGATAACTGATGGAGCAAACCCGATATACCAAACTTGAAACTGAAGTAGAATTCCCCGTTCTCGTGACTTAAGCTTGCACTAATGTTGGAAGAACGGTGTAGAGAATTTATGCTCCAAGCAAATCTCTAAGTACTCAATACCCAACCAAAGTATGAGACATTAACACCTCTTGCGATTATCCACAACAAACAGGTCTTCAAACATTTGAGGTTGCCATTTTTGATCGAGTGAATAAAAATACAATCTAATGAAAGTAGATCCACTTGATGACTGAACGAGCATGGAACAAGTATGAAGCTTGTTGATGAGAATAGTCAGAAACAAGAAGATTTCTCTTCTTCCGAAGATAAAGCGCACTCAAGCGTACGCCTTTCTTTTCTTTGAGGAACGGGGCCTGGAGTGTTTTCAGCAGACGCCATTATGTTGACATTGAGGCCCGAGGCTTGAACTGCAGTGTTCAAACGTCATTGTCGATGAAGAATGAGGCTTGAACTGATGTGAACAGACGTCATTGTTATCGATGTTCATCCAGCTTGAATTGCTTGAACCTCTACTTCATGAGATATCAATCTTTTCGGCACCCAAACCCTGAGTCTTTCCTTAATATGAGTGAACGATGTACCTGCACTTAAGTAAAGACTACCTGCACTGACATTAAGAGTTTGTTTGCATTTATATGGGTTAGTGATATCAGCATCTAGACCATTTGGGGTTTCACTGTTAACCTTGGTTTTGCACTCAATGAACATCTTTCTAATAGGTATCCATCTAAGACCAGCAATCTTAAAAATTCTACCCGTCGGTATCCACCTAAGACAAGATCTAGTAGTGTTAGGTTTCTCATGCACAGTGAAAGACTTGTTGGGAGAAAACCTTTGTCCTATAGCAATCTGCCTACCAGGTTTCTGAATATAACTCTTTGGTTCTACAGGCTTGTTGTTGTTTCTAGTCTTAGAGGATTGAACCTTAGCACGAGCATTCACTTCCTTCAGGAATTTTGTAACACAATTATCATGATTTGCCTTAAAAACACATTTCTGACAAGTTGAGCAAACAAAGTGTTTGGATTCAGAGAAAGATCTAGAATTCTTAGAGTGATCTGCTACGGGAATCGCATTAATCGATACGCAACTACTCTTAGAAACAGGAAAATTCCTAGTCTTTTCATGTGTGTTTTTGTTAGCATCCTCTAGGTTTTGATTCTGAACACTGTTTTTATGTCTAACATGTTCCTTTGGTGTCACAAATGACACACGCTTTGAACTAATCCTAGAAGAACTAGAGGCACTCATATGATGAGGTTTTGCAAACGTATGTTCCTTTTCATTAGGTCTAGACTGTGAAGTGACTGGTTTTGACAAAACTTGTTTCGAATCAACTTGGAAGGCAAACCGTGGTTTTGAAGATTTTGGTCGTTCAGATCTAAACGCAGTCGGTTGTCTAACAACTGATTGGTTTCTAAGTGGTTGTAAAACTGGTTTCCCCAAGATTGATGGTTTTTGCAAACATAGTGTTCACACCATTTCATGTCAATTTTCTTAACTCGTTTTTCAACGCTGCAATTGCAAAACCTTTTTCCAGAAGTTGAGCTTTGAATTCATCATTTTTGGCAATCAAAGAGGTTGTCTGCTCTAAATTCTTAGTTTTTGCTTCTTTGATTGAGTCACACAGTTCTTTACAATGAATTTTCAAAGTCTCATTTTCATTAATTAATACAGCCACTTTGTGTTCTAATTCAGCATTTTTTGTTGCAATAACATCATTGTCATGTTTAGCCTTAACCTCATTACACATATCACACATCTCAGCAATACATTTTTTCAGGTTGTTGATCGTTAGGTTTTTGGCTTGTAGCTGAGCTTTCAAATCGTTTATAATAAAAAATTCAGGAAATTGATGCGTGGTTTTGCAACCTTACAACAGGTTTTACCTCTCGAGGGATCTCAAGAGGCTTACAACCCCACCAGGCAGTGTACCTGACCGATGTAGTATAGTGTAGTGGTAAGTACGGGGGATTGATCGTTCTCCACAGGGAATAGTGTTCGTTAGGTATGAAAGACTACTCTGATAGGTCTAAGGGTTGAGGAAGATTCTTTTTTTTATATTTTTATATTTTTATGAAAGCAAGTAAAATCTCGGTTTTGAAAGAGTGGGCGGAATTAGTTGCTAGTCAACTAACCCAAAATTACTACGGATGCAAATAAAATAAAATAACAAAAATGAAAATGTTGGTGAGAAACTTATGTGTAGAGAAATGTGTTTACTTAGATTTCCTTACTCCCTAACTATCTTTTACCGGTTAATTAGTGTGTATTAGTCGCGTGGATGACGGGTGTATTCCTTAATACCAATCGTGGGGTGGCGTACGTACTTCCCCAACTCTACAAGCTCCTACTTCACTCCTATGTCGAGCCGGCTAGGAAGCTCCTAACATGGGATCACTAGAATTCGCTTGTGCATTAAATACAACCATAAAAACCTTTAGTACGCATTTGGTTCATGTCTCTTAAGACGTTCAAGCAAGTTACCGAATAGGAAGTTAGCCAGTTTTCTTAAGCCTAACATAGATAAACAATCATCCAATAAAACTAATAACACACTAACAACCAATAATCAATAGCTAGGTTTCATTAGATCTAAGCAAACACAAGATAAATCTAGCCTAACATGTTAAACAAAAGACAAGAATAAGATAGAATCAAACAACACATAGACATATTGAATGATTAATTGATAACTTATCTTTCAATGTAACATGGAAGATCTCAAGGCAAAAAGCCTTGAAAAAGGAGCTAAATTCGTCTTAGGGTTTTCTCCCAAAATTCCACACACTAAGCTCTCCACTAATGACAAAAAATTAGAAAACTATATATAGATTTTTGGATCTGACGGCGTCACGTTATGGAGTGTGACGCCGTCACCTCGCCGCTTCTAGGGTTCCCGGATGACCTTCTTGACGCCGTCCCTCTTTAGCTCTTCCAAAATCCATTCTGGCTTATCAAGGCTTGACGCCGTCGAACCTTGAACGTGACGCCGTCCCCTTTTGATTTAGGCCGTGACGCCCTTGATCAAGTTAAAGCGTGACGCCGTCAGAATTCACATGCTATTTTCACTGGCTTATCATGAGTAAATTTCACGTCCAACTTTTCTTGCCAAGGCATGACGCCGTCCAGGGTAAATTGTGACGCCGTCAAAGGTAACTTTTAGCCGATTTTTGAGACTTTGCCGTTTTCTTCACTTTTATGCTCCAAAAACGTCCAAAATGCCTCCTTTTCCAGATTTCTCCTCAAAAGTACCTAAAATGACAAAAGGAACGATTTAGGGCAATATTTGATCAAATAAATACGATTTAAGGCTTAAATGACCCCTTAAAAGCGGTACACTTTTCGCTTCATCAAATACCCTTGCACTTGAGATTTGCTTGTCCTCAAGCAAATGCGCTTTTATTCTAATCAAAATACAAGTTAGGGGTCATTTAATGCAAACATAAAAGTAATTACAACAAATAATCGTTCCACTTCAATCATAATAAGCACGGAGATTACAAACTAGCACCTCGCAAGTAGTGTTTAGATACTCACATCTCTCAAGTGTCATCAAAATAAATCTCATAAATGAAAACGGATAATATCTCTCACTACCTGTCATAGCAAATAGATTACCATAGGCTTGGGAAAGGATCGAAAACCTCCTCCACTAGGCGTAAGCACCAAAGATAAACTATCAAAGAGGGCTTTTAAATGGGTTATAACGTTAGGTGTAGGGAAAAGGAAAACACGGTTTTGTTGGATAAGGGATATTTTACTGGTGGCGAGTTAAAGATCTTGATCAATTACATGTACTATACAATGTTGCTAAGCCAAGACTAGACTCGATCTTAAGCTAGAAATGAAATAACAAAAACAAAAACAAAAACATAAAACAAACATAAAATGAAATGGGATGGTAGTCCGTATGTTTTTTTCTATTTTTTTTTGTATTTTTCTTTATTTTTTCGATTTTTTTTTTTTTTTTTTTTTTTTTTTTTTTTTTTTTTTTTTTTGCATACACTTTTGCCCTACCATCCAAAATAATACATCATAGGGGCATTGCATTCCCCTTACACTTGAACTTTTACATAACTTTACAAATATTAATCTAATGACTCGAATTAAGATAATCAAAACACTTGGAGTACTTTTAAAATATTTAGCACATATGGGGGTAATAAATGATGTTCTTCCCCATTACTCTATTACACTAGTACTTTACCCATGAGTCCCAATCGTCCCAAAACAATATGTACAAGGATATGACTCGACTTAGCAACCATGTAATCAACTAGATAATTAACTTGGGTTTAAACAAATGTTGTAACAATAATGCACAAAAAGTGAGTGCATACAAGGTAGGCTAAGGCGATTTGGGTGTACATTTAAGTGGGGTGTAACAAATTCTTCCTTTAAGTAAAATGCTTAAAGGTCGAAACGAAAAGATAGGCTCTGAGGGGTGTACTAGGGGTATCGTGTACTAAAAATGAGTACAACGCAAAGGGTGTGGGAGAATTACTTGACCAATGTAGCCAAAGTAATTATAACAAAAACACAGGTGTAAAACAATGGGTTAATCCTAATGCCTCTTATCATGTAGTAAATCTAACTACACGAATGTAGTCTCACTTGTGGCCTCGGAATGGTCCTAACGCAAGTTCTAGAATCTAAGTGCTACCGGTACACACATCATAGCATAAATGCTTTTCCTACCAATTCTAGGGGCGAACCTCACATATTTGGGGGTGGAAAAAAATTTTTAGTGGTACGGTTTTTTGTGCTAGTCATATAACTCCTATCCGTGAGACGCTCATTAAGACCAAAGTTTCACTCCTATATGTTGTAAAAAAATTTAAATTTGGCACTAAAATTACCTTAACAAGTATTTCTCTCAGTTTTATTACACATCTACTATTAAACAAACAAAAATCAAGCGTAATAGTATTCTCTAAAATCGTACTTTTACCCCCCCTTACACTTAAGATGAACATTGTCCCCAATGTTCAAATAACAAGATGTAAAAGAAAAAAGTAAAGGAATGAAATCAAATACTCCCCTGATTCGTTCGGTGGATAATGAAGTTACACGGTTAGATCTTCCTCCAAGGTAATGTTGAAGCTCCATGACTAATGCATCGCCATAAGCTTGATTCCATAAACATCTCCTTGTCCAAAATAACCTGTTAAACCTGAGAAAACAAACACGAAAACCTGCATAACATCGGCGGGATAAAATCTATATATAAGGATATAATGCTTGTGGAATGATAATTTTGCAGATTTCTGGAGATTATAAGTTGGAGATTTTAATAAAAACTTTTTTAAAAACAAAACTTTCAAAAATTTCTGAAAATTAAATCTGACGCCGTCAGGTTATAAACCCTGACGCCGTCAGAAATGACCTGACAAAAATTTTCATTTTAAGTTTCCGGAAAATTTCTGGAAAAACCTTTACCTTACTTCCTGGAAATCCTGCAAAACATCATTATGACTCGATACAAGCATTTGACTCAAACAAACACTAATATGTATGTTAATTTAGTATTATTATGATTCATGTTCATTTGTGTTAATAAACCGATTTAGATTTCCCTTACACTTATCTTTTGCAAAATACCTTTATATGTAGTTAAGACGAAGTTAAAAACAACATAAAGCATTTTCACAATTTACTTTTGAACATGAATCAATAATGATAAAAATTAAACACACATACGGAAAATAAAATCAAACAAACAAATAAATAAACACACAAAGCAAATAAAGCTTGGGTTGCCTCCCAAGAAGCGCTTTTCTTTATTAACGAGTCTTGTAGCTAGACTCAAAGTCACGTACATTACGTGATTCCATCATTCATAATGACGTATCCCTGATAGATATGATCCTTGTTATCATGGTGGTGGTGTCTCAATCGCTCGACATTTGCGGTCACTTCACCTCCTCCTTTGCTGGTCAAGCTTACTATCCCATCTTGGTGTAAACTTTTAATTGTGAATGGTCCGTACCACCAGGGACTTGGTTCATTGGTAGGTGCTTCCGTTTCTGAATGCCTTAGGAGCACTGAGTCTCCTTTTGTAAATTCAACGGGGTTATTGGGTTGCTCATCAGCCTCAATATAATCGTTATTTCCACCCTTACATTCTCTACTCTCATTTTCCATATAATTCTTAATCCTTGCCTCCCATGCAAGAATTTTCTCTCGAACATTACCACGGACTATATTGGTGTTAGCCTCCATCTTCTTCTGCAGAGCAACATCTCGTATATGTCGTGGGATCGTTGGGAAGTTTATTGTTTTCTTCCCCTTCTTCATTTGGATGGTGCTATTTTCGTAATTGATTTGTGCTCTAGTGGTAGCGAGAAAGGGTGCCCCAAGGATTATTGGCATATTCATATCATTTCTCTCAATGATCATGAAGTCGACCGGATACAGGAATCCGGCAACGTTGACCAACACATCTTCTGCAATTCCTAACGGATACTCATAAGAATGTTTCGCAAAGGAGAGTTTAGTATGGGTGATGGATGGCAACTCATCGGTTAACTGAACATAAACGGATAAAGGCATCAAATTTACGTCGGAACCTTGGTCAGCTATCGCATCCAGATACTTGTGTTTTCCAATGCTGCATGGTATTTCAAAGACCCCGTAGAATTTCTGCTTTTCCACTAACTTTTGTCCTATGAGGCGTTCATACAATTGCCCACCGGGTAATGTGTCAGATTTATCATCCGGTTCCACCTTCTTGGACTCCTTGTTGGGTAGATGAGTACGTCGATAGTTTCTCATCCAATCGTTTATGGTCTCCTTGTTTATCTCGTGCTTCAAGTAATGCTTCACTTGTTGTGACACTGGCGGTTCAACCAATTGGCGCTCCTCAGAGGGCGCCTCCTCTCCCTTGTCGGAATCGCATTTGCAGGCATTGGTGTTTCCATTATTAAGTGGGATGAGGTCAATCTTGTTAACTTCCATAGTTATGGATTTCCCTCTTCCATCATTTCCGCCCTCTTGGACGACGGAGGTGGCCTTGACAAATTTAGTGTTAGGAACATCAACGTCATTCCTCACCAACACTTTTGCAGGGGCTTTTGTATTTGTGTATTCTTTCAAAAGATTCATCATCTCCGCCATCTTCTCCTCCATTTCCTCCTTCTGCTTGTAGACGGCTTCCTCAAATTTTGCCAACCGTTCGGAGTGTTTTGACATGTACTCTCTCATTCGAGCTTCGAATGTTGGACTAAGTTCCTGAGGTGGTGAGTTGGGTTGAGCGTGCTTATGGAAGGGTTTAGCATTTTCCCGAAGGGGTGATTCGGACAATGGTGTTTGCTTAACGCTTGAGACTGAGTTAATTGTTGCTTTTTGTGGACTTAAGGGTCTATTTTGCTTTTCCATAAGATATGCAACCCTTTTCTCAAGTTCACTAACGCTTTCCTCAGTGATTTGATTGGCTGTATCGGGCGATGAATATGTCTTTACTGCCGAGCGCACGTCGTGGGAGACTTGCCACAATTCATCATCGTCGGATGCAAGCTCATCAATGATCCCCCATGATTCCTCGGCGCTTTTGTCGCGCAATCTGCCCCCGGCGGCTCGATCGATGGCACGCTTGGTGTGGTAATCAACATGGTCATAGAAGATTTGGATTTGAAGCCATAGATTTATGCCATGATGAGGGACTTTTTGGAGTAAGTCCTTGAATCGAATCCATGCCCCGTAGAGGGTTTCGCCTCGACGTTGTTCAAACGTCAAGATATCCTTCCTTAGCTTGGTAGTTCTTCCCGGTGGGAAAAACTGAGCAAGGAAACGAGTGGTGAGATCATCCCAAGAGGTAATGGATCCTGCGGGTTGACGTTCTAGCCACTGGCTAGCTTGATCCCGCAGAGAAAATTGGAAGAGACGCAATCGGGTCGTCTCTCGAGTGGCAACATCAAGGTCTATAGAATCAACGATTTTAAGAAAGTCCTTGAGATGTTGATTAGGATCTTCAGAACGAAGTCCATGGAATGCGCATCCGCTTTGCACCAACCGGATGGTGTCGGATCGCAAGGGTGTGATATTGGCTCCTTGAGTGAGCTCAATGGTGTTTCGATAGCCATGGTGGCTAGGACGGGAATACTCTCCTAAAGTACGGGCTCTAGGAGGTGGTGGTGGTTGTTGTGGTGGTGGGTTGTGGGGGTTAAGGATATTACCATCTTCCATGATGTCGGATGGTAATGGTTACGAACAAAGACACGAAGAAAATAGATAGACTAAAGAAAATCTAGAAAAAGAAAATAAAAATCTCACTAGAAAGGAATCTAGTGAGTAGACCTAATAGAAATAAAAATTCAACCTAAACAATAACTATTCCCCGGCAGCGGCGCCAAAAACTTGATGCGTGGTTTTGCAACCTTACAACAGGTTTTACCTATCGAGGGATCTCAAGAGGCTTACAACCCCACCAGGCAGTGTACCTGACCGATGTAGTATAGTGTAGTGGTAAGTACGGGGGATTGATCGTTCTCCACAGGGAATAGTGTTCGTTAGGTATGAAAGACTACTCTAATAGGTCTAAGGGTTGAGGAAGATTCTTTTTTTTATGTTTTTATATTTTTATGAAAGCAAGTAAAATCTCGGTTTTGAAAGAGTGGGCGGAATTAGTTGCTAGTCAACTAACCCAAAATTACTACGGATGCAAATAAAATAAAATAACAAAAATGAAAATGTTGGTGAGAAACTTATGTGTAGAGAAATGTGTTTACTTAGATTTCCTTACTCCCTAACTATCTTTTACCGGTTAATTAGTGTGTATTAGTCGCGTGGATGACGGGTGTATTCCTTAATACCAATCGTGGGGTGGCGTACGTACTTCCCCAACTCTACAAGCTCTTACTTCACTCCTATGTCGAGCCGGCTAGGAAGCTCCTAACATGGGATCACTAGAATTCGCTTGTGCATTAAATACAACCATAAAAACCTTTAGTACGCATTTGGTTCATGTCTCTTAAGACGTTCAAGCAAGTTACCGAATAGGAAGTTAGCCAGTTTTCTTAAGCCTAACATAGATAAACAATCATCCAATACAACTAATAACACACTAACAACCAATAATCAATAGCTAGGTTTCATTAGATCTAAGCAAACACAAGATAAATCTAGCCTAACATGTTAAACAAAAGACAAGAATAAGATAGAATCAAACAACACATAGACATATTGAATGATTAATTGATAACTTATCTTTCAATGTAACATGGAAGATCTCAAGGCAAAAAGCCTTGAAAAAGGAGCTAAATTCGTCTTAGGGTTTTCTCCCAAAATTCCACACACTAAGCTCTCCACTAATGACAAAAAATTAGAAAACTATATATAGATTTTTGGATCTGACGGCGTCACGTTATGGAGTGTGACGCCGTCACCTCGCCGCTTCTAGGGTTCCCGGATGACCTTCTTGACGCCGTCCCTCTTTAGCTCTTCCAAAATCCATTCTGGCTTATCAAGGCTTGACGCCGTTGAACCTTGAACGTGACGCCGTCCCCTTTTGATTTAAGCCGTGACGCCCTTGATCAAGTTAAAGCGTGACGCCGTCAGAATTCACATGCTATTTTCACTGGCTTATCATGAGTAAATTTCACGTCCAACTTTTCTTGCCAAGGCATGACGCCGTCCAGGGTAAATTGTGACGCCGTCAAAGGTAACTTTTAGCCGATTTTTGAGACTTTGCCGTTTTCTTCACTTTTATGCTCCAAAAACGTCCAAAATGCCTCCTTTTCCAGATTTCTCCTCAAAAGTACCTAAAATGACAAAAGGAACGATTTAGGGCAATATTTGATCAAATAAATACGATTTAAGGCTTAAATGACCCCTTAAAAGCGGTACACTTTTCGCTTCATCAGAAATTCAGGAAATTCCGAATTCCCACATGGTTGGTTAGTTTAAAGACTTTCTTCCTTTTGTTGCATTCAGATTTCAAGATCAAGAAAATGTTTTTCAAGTTGTAAAAATCTGTTTGAAAGTTCATTATAAACTTCTTTTTCAACCATATCATTTGATTTAAAAAACTCAGCCGTAAGCAAAGAACTTGACGCATCATCATGTTCAGCATCCTGATCAATTTCTCCACCCTTATGACTCATATTTGTTGAATCAGAGGTGATATTGCTATCAGTTTTTTCCAACAGATATGTATCATAAGTAGGTTTAATTTGATCAGTATGTTGATGTACTTTAGCAAGAACATTATGTTGAACAGTTAAATGCACCTCAGCAAATGGCACTTGGTCATTTACTGGTCTGATATCAGCATCCACACCATGTGTGATATGAGTCACATAACTGCTGCTTGCATCATGCTTATCTGACTTTGTCCCTCTGCATTCTGTGACAACTGAACTAGCACCCAGTGCTTTACTCGAATCAACCTTAATCTCTCTTGATTGCATCCTACTTTCATTCTTTAGTTGGTGTTGTGCTCTTTCCTCAATGTACTTCTTAACATTACCCATGTGTTGGAGTAATGTTTCTCTGAACATGTTAACTTCAATCCCAGTGTAATCAGTAAAACACTTTTCTGTCATTTGACTATCATAATCCCAAGTGTATTGTGAATTGATGAACAATTGAAGTTGTTTGTTGATCACCCGAAGAGTAGCCATGGATCCAATTTCATGAAATTCTTCTTTGTCAAGATGTTGTTCTAGTTGATCAAAGTTCAGGAACATAGTGCCTATGAAAGTCTGAACATCTTGACCAAAGAGTGATGCAAAAGCTCGTTCGAATCCTCCCGTGGATCCAGGTCTTTCTAAGAGAACCTTGAAATGTGAATGAAGTAATAGAAAACATTCAATGCAACTTTCCTTTGCATTAGGTAACATTAGTGACTGATGAAACTCTTTCTCTTGAGAATTAGAGCACAACAATTCCATATTAGCATTATCAGAATCACACACGTTTATTTGTTGTACAGGATTGGAAGTCTTGTGTTTATCATTCGTGTTGTACAACTTGAGTATCTCAGATATGAAAGAGTCTGAAGTAGTAGACATGATGTAAACGTGCACGGGATTTTACAATTCTATGATTTAAACTGAGAAATAGATTCTTTCGCGGGATTTTACAAAAATCAAGAGTAAACTGTGAAATGATAATGATTACTTGAATGTGTTATGATAAAAGTTTGGATCGGTTTGATGATTGGTGATTGTGTGTTGAGGGTGATGAATGATTGTTAGACTTGGTGAACTATTGTTTGATTATGATTTGGTTTGGTTGAAATGAGTTTAAGTGATGAAGTAGACAAGTCACAGTGAATTTCGGACAACGCTCGTGTTTTGAAATCCGAATAAATCCCGTAGCAATATCCAATAAAACCGAAAATATGTCAACTCAAAATAATTGTCAATCTCGGAATCTTGAAGCTCAATCAAAGTCGTTGTCCAAAAATTATACTCAAAGAGTTATTCCAAACCAATCAATTTACGAGAAGCACAAATCGTTCTTGTGATATTTGTCCAAACAAAATAGGCCCCAATGACAAATTTAGGAATGCACCCTACCAATCCAATTTAACACGGCCCAGAGAAAAATCCGGTTTAAGCCCAATTCAAGTCCGGTTAACCCTAATTTTCTTGTGTATATAAACACTAACTTAATCCTCCACTTAGTAAACCCTAATTTCCTTTAGCTCAAACAAAAACGCAGTCACTGTTATCCCTTCCAAACCAAAAATTAAGTCGACCCCTTGCACTTGTTTAATCCGAACATCATGACAACCAACACTCCTTTGTGTTTGATGTGGTCAAGAACAAATCACACACACCCCACTTGATTTCTTTCACACCCGACAAGCACAAGGACCAGAGAGATGCAATTAAGACCTTGGAAACAGGGTTCCAGGTAGGGTGTTGATTACAAAACGAACAAAACAGGTATGGAACGATTTGTTTCTTACTTTCTTTAACGGTTCCAATCTGAGCTCTTTACTTTGTATTTCGAATATGGGTTAAATGACCGAATCAAAGTAATGGATCTTGGTTCACACAAAGAGAATCAAAGTATTTCGAATAGGGTAATGATTGTTTAAGAGTTGTGGATTAAATTTGGATTTGTTGTTGTAATTGAGGTCACACCGAATGAAGATTAGGAATAAGACTGTGGATTTGTTGTTGTAAATTGTTGTTGTAATTTCGAATGGATTTGCTGGTTGTACTGAATATGTTTTGTTTCGGACTGGATTTGATTTATCTGTATCTCTTTGCTTCTTCTTGTTCTCTCTTAATGACTTAACTTGTTATGATGTAATATCAAAACGCAATGTTTCAACAAAGTTTTAGTGCGATTGACTTAACTTGTTATGATGTAATATCAAAAACGCAATGTTTCAACAAAGTTTTAGTGCAAATCGCAACACTAAAAAGCATGCCAGTCAAAACACAGTTGACTTTTGGTCTTAGCGAATCGCAGGAACAACAAGACAAACCGCAACAGACAGTATAGTCTCTTTCACTGAACTTGTCCTTTTTTCTTTTACCGATACCAGCCAAATCACAACCAAACAATAAGCTTCCAATATACCTCAAAACGCAACAGCAAGCCACCAAATTGCAGACAAAAGCAGTTCAAATCGCAATGCCACAAACCGCAACACTAAAATGCAACTACAATAAGTCAAATCACAGTATAATGTGACAAAATGCAACGTCACTTTCAGTCCTTTTTGTCCTTTTCCCGTTTAAGCAAACTTCCAAACCGCAATGCTCAGACCAGTCAAAACGCAACAAAAGTTTTTCCCTTTTTAAGTACAAACAACAGCAAAGTATTATCAAATCTCAACCAAGAATAAGCCCAAATCGCAGTCAAGAAACAATGCCAAATCTCAACCAAAAAAACTGTTCTAACTCACGAATAAGCACACAAAACTTTGCCCTAGGTTTATGGAATAAGCACTCGACAAATCTCAACCAATGATTTTAATAACCACTCGGCAAAATACAAACAAAAGAGAGAAAGATAAGAAACAAAAATACATCCCTTTATCAATTCGAACTAAAGGAAAGAAAGAAAAAGAAGACAAGCAGGTCCACGAATTTTAACACACAAACTAGGCCAAAATTTAACACACAAACAAGTCCACGAATTTGTGTTTGTGTATTCGAACCAAAAGAAAGACGTTTCTTGTTCGAACCAAAAGAAAAGAGAAAAAAAAAAAAAAAAAAAAAAACCAATCAAAGAAATCCGAGTACCCAAGATCAAACCAAGGCTCTTGATACCAATTGTAAGATACTCTAAATCATAACACAAACACAAGATTAATGCTAGCTTGATTTCTAGAGAGAGAAAGAGAAAGAGTTGGGAACCTTTAGAGATAGAAATTAGAGAATATTAGATTAGGGAAAAATGAAAAGGTTCAACCCTTCCCACACTTGGGAAGGGGTATTTATACTAATAGCTAAGTTGCCCCGAGTGGGCTGTGGAGTGAGCTAACAGTGAGTAAAGACCTGACCCAACTCCATAAATACTAATATAACTAAACTAATACTAATAATACTAATAATCCTACGAGCTACTAAATGCTAATGAGTACTCGGGGTGACCGAGTCTTCATATGAATATTTATATTCCTAGCAGAGTGTTATAATGAACATATTGAATATATAATATTTATTAAAGTTAAATTATTGTTCATCTACAGAAATTTACGCTCAATCTTATATATATAGCCCTTTAAATTTTGGTAACATTGAAAGTTTGGTAATTGTCAGTGTTGTAAAACAAGGCCTACAAGGCCGATTAATCACCATCTAGGCGCTACAAGGCCACCAACCTTTTCGATTTGTGTAAATCGGTCAAACAACTCGGTCAACCGTGGTCAACGACTGTTAATGACGGTCAACAGTGGTCAAGCTTGCCCGAAACCTTCAAACATTGTTAGAAATGCCCAAAACTCGTTGTAAACTTGTTTAATAAATTATACTCCGTAGTTGTTTTTTTATATCTATTACAAGATGTTTTTTAAGAAATATTTTGCCAGTAATACCTAAAATTTTCCGGAAATACCTACAACTTGCCGAAAATACAGAAAACTTATCGAAAATGCCAATCTGATTAAACACTGATTAATCACACCTAGACCGATTACAAGCTACAGGGGGTCGACCGCCCGACTACCAATTCACGATTTTTACAACCTTGGTAATTGTTATATAGAATTTCAAAAATAATACTTTAAGTTTAGTAAAATAACAAATTAACCTTTAAAACTAAACTTCATAGTTGTACACCTTCACATCGTCTTCTATATTATTGTTAACACATTTTATCAAAAAATGTATTATTATTATTAACACTGTGATATCATTAGTGTTATGAAAAACATCGAAAATAAAAAATTAATTATATAGATAATATTTGTGAAACAAATGTTTTCTAATGCTTCGTGAGGGAAATTATTGTTCATCTACAGTATACTTTCAAAAATAGCAAAAATAGTCTCTCCGGTTAACTTGCGTTTCAAAAATAGTCCATAATAAATTTCAAAATTCATCTCCGTCGTTAAATGCGATGCTAGCAACAATCCTACTCGGTTAACTTGCGTCTTAGAGACAGTTCTTAATAAAATTTGAAATTCATCCATGTTATCAAATACGATTGCAGCAACAGTATTTATGTTAAATATGTGACTATTTGTGTAACGAAAATTTACACAAATAGTCTTTTTAGTTGCCTGTTGATTTCAGTAATGGTCCCGAGGTATTGTTTGTGTTACAAAATATTACATGAATAGTCCATGTTAGTTACCTCACTTTACAAATAACGTCCATAATCTTAAGATTTATTTAATTTAATTTAATTTAATTTAATTATTATTTTTTTGTTTTTTTAAGGTTGGGTAAAGTTGTCAACAAGTAATCACTACAAGAAAAAGGTCTTTTAGTGACACTTGTTATAATGATACATGTAATAAGTGTGAGCAAAAGTCCACATATCCTTACACTTTAAGAGAAAGTGTGAGCATAGTTTTAATTTTATTTACACATTTTGAAAAGTGTAAGCAAAAGTGTGAGTTTTCCTTACACATTATAAAAAGTGTGAGGAGATACGAAGTTTTACCTACACTTTTTGTAAAGTATAAGTAAAAGTTTAGTGTTTTACCCACACTTTTTGTAAGTGTGAGCAAAAGTCTAAATTTGTACCTACATTTTTTATTAAGTGTGAGCAAATGTATTCTTTTACCTACACTTTTTTGTAAGTGTAAGCAAATATATGGTTTTTACCTACACTTTTTATAAATGTGAGTAAATGTACAGTTTTACTTAGTGGTGAGTGAAACCGACTGAAAACCGAATCGGACCGAAAAATCGAGCCGAACCGGTCTAACTCAAACCGAACCAACCTTACTCAGTTCGGGTTTTTCTTTACATATTATGGTTTTTGGATTCGGTTTGGCTCGGTTCGAGAAAAAAAAAACCTAAACCATCTAAACCAAACCGGTTCGGTTCGGTTTTGGTTTGACTCCATTCACTTTGGTTCGTTTCTCGGTTCATGTTTTTCTCATAATCGGTTTTTAATTCAGTTCAGTTTTGACCCAATGATCGACCCTTGTTTTACTACACTTTAAAAAAAATATGAATACGTATGATTTGTCTATAGTTTAAAATTATACATCATTTAACTCTATTACCTTTTAATATAATATAAAATATAACACAAAAAACAAGTCATTTACCTTTTTATAAAATATAACACAAAAATATAGTTTAAAATTATACATCATCACTTTCTATAAAATTCTTAACCGAAACTCTATTTTTATCTTTTTTATAAAATATAACACAAAAATATAGTTTAAAATTATCAATAAGCCCCTAAGCAATTACATATCCATACATTCAATTGTAACTAAACGTAGACCACAATTCAAAACCAAAATACCAAAACTTAAACCACTTCAAAACCACCACCATCACCGGAAGCCTTCCGGCGATTCACAATTCTCACTTTCTCCGTCATTAAAGGTATAATTTCCTTCACTTTCCGATCTAATTTTTCCCTAATTACATTTCAGTACAAAAATCCCCAATTCTTATAGCGTAATTTGCTCTAATTTGTTATCGATCGGTTAATTTTATGTTACTGCTTTTTTTTTACGGTTAAATTATGTTATGTTTTAGTTAGGGTTCGTGATTGAAGTTAATTGGTTATGGATCTGATTTTATTAGTTTAGTTACAATTGAATGTATGGAGTAGAAACCTTGTTTACACGACCACTAAGGAATGATGATGATGACAATCAAAATGAGATTGAAGTATCAAATATACTTTGCCCCGGGCGAGCATTAGGACAACATATGCATTCAGACTTGCCAGCTCATAAAAGGAAGACATCCTGCAACTCTGAAATTGATGCAAAGTCTCTTAAACAAGCACACCGTTACGTGCTGTTTAATGTTGAATCAATCACACACCTTTTCGAGAGTAAGAGGATTGCTTATCCTTGTATTTAATATAGTTCTCATAAGGTAAATTACTTATATTAAGCTTCTGAATTTTAAGGGAACATAAGAGTATCATCAAAGGACAAAACCGTAAACGTCGCCTACCCGAGTTTGAGCTTGAAAAGATTCACTGTGAGAAATTCAGTGAATGGTTTCAAAAACGGGTACGTTTTGTATATTGTGATTAAAGGAAATCAATAACATAGCGTAATAAATTCAATTTTTATAGGTTGAACGCTTAGAAGAGCAAATGGACCCTAGAGTCACAGAAGAAGTAAAGTGGCTTGCTCGTGGTCCTAATGATTTTGTGAAACGATATTCAGGCTATTTGGTCAAAGGTTATCGTTTTCACACCAAAAACCACGAAAATTTATTAAAGTCTCAAAACAGTGGAGTAGTTGTAACCGTAATGGGCACAAGTTCTGCTCTAGAAGTGGTGAACTTCTACGGGTCATTGAAGGAAATTGTTGAATTGAACTATTCTGGTAAAATAAGGGTCGTGTTATTTAGATGTGATTGGGTCGACATCAATCAAGGCTGCAAACGAGATGAATTCGGTATTACACTGGTGAACTTTTCATATGCGACACATACCGGTGTTAATCTACATGATGACCCTTTTGTACTCGCGTCCCAAGCTGATAAAGTTTTCTATGCTCAAGATCCAACTTTAGAAGGCTGGTTTGCTGTTCGGCATGTTAGAGTCAGGGATGCTTTTAACATGGGATGCAATGCTGATCAAAATAGCTTATATTCAATTCCTCGAACATTTGATGTACCAAGCCTTCATAGAATTGATGTTGATGGTGATGATGGGATAGATGTGGCACCAAATGTGGAAGATGAAGAGAGTGAAAATGAAGAAGATGAAGATTCATAGTTTTTTTCATTTTTGCTATCTGAGTACTACTTAATAATTGTCATAGTTTGTTTATGAAGTACACTATATATAATATAGCTGTTTGTGGCATGTACTTATGGATACTTTTTTTTGTTATCAGCTTTATGTTTATTACTTTATTACTGGAAAGTTCAAGCCCCATTGCTAACACTTTTATGTTTATATGATAGAGCTTCATTGGATCTAATGTGGTAAGTAACATCGAGCAAGATTGCTAAAACTTTTATGTTTTCTGCACAGAATGAAAAGGATACGCATATTTTCATCGAAAGAAGTGGAACAACCTGTGGGATCTACAACTCAAGCTACGGGATCCACAACTCAAGCGGCTAATACTTCTTCTCAACAAAGCCATAATGCGATTGCTGGACAAACTTCACAACCAGGTATTTTCTCGCTTGTTATACATAGTTACAGTTTCGCTAGAAGTAGTCACATCAAGGGTTAATATAGGTAGCATATAGAAGAAATGGTTCTGAAAACAAACTTAAGTACACATTATTTTGTTTTTTATAGCACCACGAAAGAAAGCACGAGGTCCAACTAAGAAAAAGGGGATATGGAACTTAAAAAGTCACGAGCAAGTTGTGGTCACACTTAATAGGCTTGGCCAGCCAATTGGAGACGAAGCAAATGAGCTGACCAACTTCCTTGGCACACTTGTGAGGATGTCTCAACATATTGGAATTGATTATGAGGAGTGGAGGAAGGTTCCTGAGAATAAAAAGGAGGATCTATGGAGCATTGTGAAGGTAAATTGTCCTAAAATTATATTATTTATGATTTTTTTTATTATTTTTTTTGAAAGAGAATTTGTTTGTTTTATGTATGAGTAATCACAAATATTTGATTGTAGGAAAAGTTTATATTTGAGCCAGCTGAATCAGTAGAAATAAAGGATTGGATAATGACAGACATGTCAAGTAAGTGGAGAACATGGAAGTATGAACTTAAAAAAAGTTCATTCGATCCAAGTTTGACAGTGGATGAAATCGTGGCGTTACAGACTGACGACAGAGTGAATATAGATCAATTCAGGACATTAGTTGCTAGTTGGTTCACTGAAAAAAAACAGGTTCATGAACATGATGATTGCTTATTTATCAAACCTGAGTTTTATTTGAATAATTTTCGAATTTTACAAGTGGATAAGTGTTACCTTTGCTTAATTTACAGGTGGAAGCTGAGAATAGGAAGATAAATCGCTCAAATTCGGATGAGCCTCACGTCACTGGGAGCAAATCATTTGCACGTATATCTGATGAGGAGGTCACTTTTTTTTTTTACTTTTTTTGTCATTTTCAAAATTCATAAAGCCTTTGCAATTTTGGAAATTCTAACTTTATCAGTTGTGTACTTTTTTTTTATTGTAGACCCAAAAGAACAAGGGTGTTCCACCATCTCGTGGGGATATGTACTGTTTGACTCGTACTAATAAAGCTGGGGTTGTGCATGCTAAAGCTGCTAAAGTTGTGGTATGATTAATAGACATTAAATCTACTTAGAATTAAAATGTCACCTAAATCAATGATATGGTATCATGATGTATGATAAGTTTTGTAAATATATGTTGTGTATGTTAGATCAGGTAGAGTAATACATATGGAGTCAATTTACTAGTTTTGTAATAGCTGGAAACATACTTGTCTGTTAAAATATCAAGGTAGTAATTTTCTCCAAATGATTGTACAAATTACAGGAAGCGATAAAAACCAGGCGTGAATCTAGCACCGCTCAAGAGATAAGGACAGATGGGTCTCCTTTTTGGATAGATGATGACTTATCTAAAGTCAAAGGACCTGAAAAGGGAAGTAATGTTCGTTGTGTGGGTAAGTTCTCTGCTGCAAAGAAAAGAAAGGTTCAGGATCCTCAAGTTCCTCTACTACAGGCTCAAGTGAAAGGTCTTCGCGAGGATTTGATGAGTTTGGTTGCTGCTGTCAAAGAACATATACCAGGACTGAATTTGTCCACTATCATAAGTCGTGCTAACACTAACATGGAGGTAACAACACTTTGTTGGTTGTCATTTAAATTATACGTGAATGTGTGAAATAGGTGTTTTTCTTCCATCCTAATAACTTTTTTCCTATCTCTTTATTAGGGTGATGATGCATGCAGTGTTCCTGATAATAACCATGCTCATAATCTGAAAAATACAAGATCAGCTGGCGCAAGTCATCATCCCAAGAATTCAAGATCCACTGCTGCAAGTGCTCATCCAAAGGATTCAAGATCAACCGCTACAAGTCCTCCTCCAAAGAATCCAACATCTGGTACGAGTCCTCATCCAAAGAATCCAGCAGCATCTGGTATGGGTCCTCAACCAAAGAATCCATCTGGTACGGGTCCTCAACCAAAGAATCCAACATCAGGTCCAAGTCGTCAACGCTATTCATATTACAGGTATGCATTTGGAAAACAATATTAAAATATATTGCATTTTTTTCTACTTTTCAAATATATACAAACCCGACCCATTTGACCCATTTAAAAACATGTCCTTTTTTTTCACCTGTATTATTTAGATTCAAACCGGACCCATTATGAGTCATTATGAACCTGTAATGACCATTTGCTATTATTTAGAATACCCATTTGCTATTATCAAGAACCTGTATTCTTTGACCCATTTCATAAGTTTAGATACCCATTTGCTCAAGTTTATATACAAACCCGACGCATTATGAGATTCTCATAATCAGTTGTGCTTGTAAACTGGTCAGTTTGTGGAAGGTTGAATAAGTATGTTTCTTGGTTCATTTTGTGGAAGGCTGTAGATAAGTTGTTTTACAACCAGTGCAACATGTAAACTGGTCAGAGTTTACCAATTATGTCTTGTAATACAACAGTCTCGGCTACTGAAGCAGTGCACTGTCTTGGTGTATCTCTCTTGAGTTATTTGTGTGCAAATACTTGAAAATGTATTAACTTGATCTATTTTGACTAATAGGAAATGATGACAGAGTATTCAAGAGTTATAGAAGACATATTGATCATCTCAGGTAGGTATTTACTGGTGTTATGCTCGTGTTGGATAATGATTTCTATATGACTAGATTGGAAGTTCTGTACGGATGTAATTCCGATTAGGAAGTTTGTTATGGAAGTTCTGATTTTTGTAATGCTCATGTTGGATAATGATTTCAGTATGATGTTCCTGTATGACTGGATTCGAAATAATGTATGGACGTAATTCTGATTTGGAAGTTTTGTATGGAATTTCTGATTTTTGTAATGCTCCTCTTGGAAGTAATTCTGGAATTTAATGATCTGTATGTATGGAAAGTCACGAAGTTCTCATTTGTGTTTGCAAAAGTATGTTTTTGCATTCCTGACACAAACTTGGTGTAGACAAAAGATTTAAACATGTACAGACACATCAAGTGTCAGCATAGGTGTGTCACCATAGACCTTTACCGTTGGAACTTATGCTGACACTTATTATATGTGAAGGAGAAGCTAATTTATCTTTTCCTGACACTTTTTACACTTTTCCTGACACTTTTTGTCTGTCAGCAAATGCAGTATATCTTGTAGTGAATTATTTATAGATCAATGGAAATTCAAGGAACGAGATACTTGTTAAATTTTTTTCCCGCCGCAACGCGCGGACAACTTTCACTCGTTGCATATATACTAGAAATTAAACTCATTTACTTTTATTTTTTTTATTAACATCCGTGTTGTTGTTTTTTGTTATACATCACCTCACCTAGATGAGCACATTATTTCGTAATTGTACGATTAATGTTCTCGTCACCTGCTGTAAAACATGGGCTAACATATCGCGTGATGATACTAGGCATGTTAGTGTATGTAAATGTACCAAATAAGAGTAAATTTGTCTTTCTACAACCCCTATCAAATAAGCCTAAAGCCACGACCACCCCCTGACTTGAATAAGCCTAAAGCCTCACTAAGCCAGAAAACTTGGCGTTATGAAAACTCTCTTATATAGGCACATACGCTCAAGTTTATAAGCTTATTTAAACACTTTGATGAGCTTATTTTAACGATATAATCTAAAGCTAATAAGCTCGTAAGCCCATTATAAAAGCTTAAACAAATACCCTTTAGTCTACTTAATTATAAAATAATTCCAAACCTAAATCATGAGGGACATAAGATCATATGCACCTTGTGATAACTTGATATGGGTAGCAGTGAACGAAGATACGAATACAAGTCATTAACGCGCTTTCGGCGATCTCTTTCACCTGTATTATGATTGAGCTTTTTCGCCCCCATAGTATCATCTCCGGTACTACCATTTGCGTGTATGCCAGAAGAAGTGGAGTTTTCATGTTTGTTAAAACGTAGAGGGGGTGAATACGTTCCCGTTTTAAAATCTTAAATCTTGTTGTATCAAATTTCCAATTTGGCTTGTTCTAATATGAAAGATGTTAAGTGTAGTTTATGATTAGCATAAACATGTTGTCACACAAGTATAATCAACAACACAAGCAATCACACAATGCAAACATAAAGTAAAGCAATAAGTAAAAGAAAGCGCAAACCAAACACGATGATTTATAGTGGTTCGGTCACGGAGCTCCTTTCCGCCCTACTCCACTCCCCGAGTACCTAACTCGAGAGTTACTTCACTAGATCAACAAGCTCCCTTCTCGGCGGAGAAAACCTTACATACGTCGCTTACACTTTATCTGGTACTAAGCTAAACATCGGGTTCTTTACAAGGGTACAACCACTCCCGTTGGTTCGTTTACAAGTGTTCAACCACTCCCATCGTCGCTTATACAATTTCCGACACTAAGCTAGATGTCGAGTTCTTTACAAAGGTACAACCACTCCCGTTGGTTCTTTTACAAGGGTTCAATCACTCCCGCTATGTTTTATGGCCCAACATAGAAACCTTGTGTTTTATGGCACAAACACATAAACCACCTAATCTAATTTGAATGGATTACAATGATGATCCATGACATAAATGGTTCGTGGATATGAATGGCTAATCTAAATGAACTTCCATTGATAGGAAGTCTTCAATGGATGAAGATCACAAGCTCCCTAAACTTGTTGTGATGGATCTTCATATATGCATATGGAATCTACATGAACTTCTCGAATGAGAAGTCTTCAATCATTGAGGATGTCAAGTGTCCTTGAATCTTCATATGTTGGAATGTTATGGTGGATTATGACTTCAAGATCTTCTAACCTTCTTGATAGATCAGGAAGTATGCATTGGATGATGACTCATGATCTTGAGCTTGCTTCACAGGATCATTAACAGTGTATGCTTACAACATAATGAAAGTTAGTAACATTATGATCATTATGGAAAGGGTGATTAATGTATGATTCTACATGGTTTGCTACTGATCTAAGTGTATGCAAAGAGTAAATGGAATGTGTGTTCTAGTGGCTTAAAACTATGGGTAAAACAATGGGCTACTATTGATAGGAAAACAATTTGTACATGCCACGGATTTGGCGGATCCAAATAAAGGGATCCGCCCTTTATGCTGTTTGGTTCCGCCGGGACCTGACAGCAAAGATTTTCACAAATCTTTCCATATCTTGCCATATCTATCCATATCTACCAAAGTCAACTTTGTTACTTAAGAATCTTTCCAAAATATATATTTCCATATCTTGCCATATCTATCCATATCTACCAAAGTCAACTTTGTTACTTAAGAATCTTTCCAAAATATATTTCAAATCTTCCTAAGATTTTCTAATGAGGTATGCCATGATGTCATGTATATATTTCCATTTTATGATTTAAAATGTAAATAATGTAAATGTATATATGTATGTAACATGTATCCTAGTGATCATGTAGCATGTATATACTAGCTTAACTAATATGTGTTTACCAATATGTATCATGTTAGTTTGACACCTAAAGTGTACTTATCCTTTTAAACTTAGGAAACATGATGTACAAGTAAGAATACTTGTTTATGTAAAGGTGTAAAATGAGGTTCTAAGTAGAATGATTAACCTTTTAAAATACTTAATGACCTAACTGTATTTTAAACATTCTAAATGGTTTGTTAAGGGTTTGATCATAATGCCACATAACAAACATGTACGAACCTGTGTTGTATCATACGAAGACTTGAGAAGTCGAGAGGTGTTGAATGTATGTCGAGACAAAATAAGATTACAAGTAACTTGTACATTTTACGTTATGTATCAAGTTACATGTTTGTCATCAATCAAAACAAACAAGATTGCTTGCACTAACAATCTCCCCAATGAGACTGCTTGCACTAACAATCTCCCCCTTTTTGATGATGACAAAATATGTAAACGTGATAGAAAGTAAAATGTAAAAAGTTACTTGTGTCCGTAATTACTTACTTTCTCCTTGTGTCCGATTCTCTGTTTACACCTTTCTCCCCTTTCTCCTTGTGTCCGTAATTACTTACTTTACTTACTTTCTCCGTTTACACACCTTTCTCCCCCTTTTGTCGAAACAAAAAGGGTGTGTCCTTGGAGTTAACTTCATTTCTCCCCAAAATGGCGAGCTTGCATCATCCCTAGTGAAGTTAAATAGACTACTCCAATCTCCTATGGTTGTTGCGTTCCCTAGGTTGTTAGCGGATCCATGGATCAAATTAAGACTCTTAACCTACATCAAGGTTAGTGTTGTGCAACATGAAAAATATGAAAAATGCATGATGAATGAAATGCGCATAGCAAACGATACACGTCGGTAAGCTATGTTGGACTATCTCCTCCTTTTAGTCGAAACACAAAAGTGTGTCGAAGAATGAGAATTCTTAAGAATGCGAGCATGCTCCCCCTTAATCAATACTCTCCGTTGCTAGGGTACCAACGTATATGATGTAAGGATTATGAATGCTACAAAACAAAGATTAGTACATGATATGCTCCCCGTTGATCAATACTCCCCGTTGCTAGGGTACCAACGTATATGATCCAAGGATAAGAAATGCTACAAAATAAAGGTTAGTATGTGATATACAACGATGCGTGTGTATGATGCATTCTAACAATGCTTGACCAAAACTCCCCCTTGCTTTAGGGCATCAAGATAAACCAACAAAACAAAAATTAGCACAATATAGACTATGTATTAAGACATATACGTCATATACGACCAAGTGTATAAACGATGCAATAATAGTGCTTGATACATATTCCTCCTGGTTTGAGGACGTTAATAAGCACCTACAATAAAAGACGACATATAATCGATGCAAACTTCATCCTCAGATGAGTATGTTATATACGATCGAGCGTATATGTTGATGAACCTACAATGAAATGGTTAGTGCAATATATTTTATCTAAAAAAAAATATGATGCAACATATCAATAATCTAATCATAAGCAACTTAAGTCAGAGAACTATGATTTATTTGGCAAACCATGTCATACCAATTGTGATATTGTGATTATCTAGTAAACTATGTTATAAAGTGTGTAATCTTCTAATAAGAATTACAATAACAAGAATGTAATATGATAAAATTCTACAAAACAATGCCTATGAGGAGGATATGAAGTGGAGTTAAAGTGAGTGATGCTAGTTTTGGTGTTAGTTTACTAGTGATGACTCAATTGATAACTAAAGGTTGATGCAAGTAGGTTTTTCGCTAATCCATGGGGTTGATGATTAGTGAAAGAGGTGATGGAAGGTGGTGGTTATAATGAAAGCAATGAATTCAGAAACTCTAATGTATAGCAAATGTTATAAGAGTATTGAAGATGGTTAAGGTTATGATATTATCATCTACCAAAGATGATGAATCGTGTCATATTAAATGCTCGAATGGAAATAAGAGGAAGTGACGACAATGATCACTTAGGAATAGAAATTCCATATGCAACAATTAAAAATGCTAGACACATATATGCGGATGAAAATGAAATCATATGATGAGAGTGTTGGTTAGACCAACGTGTTGAGAGTGATGGTTCTGTTTGCACTGACAGTGACGTGCTTGATATATATCAAGAATGAAAAGGATGAGATCCTATGATGGTGTTCTAGACACTGAAGATGTTCTAGACAATTAAGTTGTGAGATTAAGGTGAAAATCCTAGACTCGTTGGTTACGAGAAGGTTGTTTGGTTTCTGAATGGTTAAAAGTTGACCAGGTACTCGCGGATTGGGCGGAACCAAATTTTTGGTTCCGTCCGTCTTATCGAAGGGTTCCGTGGGACCATAATTTATTTGGTCACGTTTTGTCGTTTTTGATCAAATGAAGGTTCATGCTAAGGTCTATTTACTTATAACTACTGATTTGGTTTCACTAATCCTAATGAAAGTCTAAGGAGACTTAATGCTTCTCATTAAGAGGTTTGTCAAACACGTGATGTATTTTTCACTTGACGAGGTATTGGTGCAAGACTGTGATGTTGATCTAAGAAGGTTTGAAAAACTTGTGGTTTTGTGAACTGATTTTAACTGAATGGTTTGAACCTACATGTTGGTATAGGAGATATGAACAAGTGTTCTTAAACAGACAATTATGCGAATGAGTTTCTCTCCCCCTTAATCGGTGGACATTCAAAATAATGTGTGATGTGAAGAATGATGATGCAGGTTAATGAAAGCAATGAGCTTGGTAATGTTTTTGCGGATGTTGGTTAGCATACAAAGAACTTCATCATTGAAGTTACGTAGCTCTTCTCTATCAATGCGAGATGATCGCACGATGAGGCATGTGGTTTTCTCATGGAAGGTGTATTGTTATAACTAAAAGATGATGGAGATGTTGTTAGGAAAGCGGAAGCAACAATATGATTTGAAAAGAGGTATGTTGAAAGATATCCAAACACAAATTTCAAACCTCCAAAACTTAATTCTATTAGCTTTTAAAGCTATATACAAGAAAATGGATCCCATAAACATATTACTAATCTAAGTAGCAATAAAGGAACAACAATTACGTAAAATATGCATAACAAAGAGAAATAACAAATAGTTTGTTATCAACCTACAAGAAAAAAGTCTTAATGACAAAAGATGTGAATATCACATAACAACTTATGTAAACAAATATTCATCTACTAGACAAAAAGCTACCATATGGCATCAAGACAAATAATCATATTGCAAGATAGCATGACATTGTTTTAGATACTACATTGTGAAATTGTTTTGAAGTTAGGCTTAGTTACTTAAGCATACTTACCCATTAATTAACACAATGATCTATGTGTAAAATAAGATAACTTCTAAATGTTCATCATACCAAAACCACTTAGACAAAGTGCACACATGGCAAACAAATAGTGTGACAAAGTCACAAAAGAAATGAGACGACAGATTCTTGCAACCAATTTTAACATTTTGGAAGCATGCATCATTTAGACTATCCTACGAAAAAGCTCAATGAATGTCAACTAAGGACAAGAGCTATCTAACACCATGTATTAAAAATGACATATCGTAAGTTAACAAGAATCATGTTAATCTTGTGAAATATCATATAGCAAGTATCATGCAAATCATGTTAACATCTAGTAGCATGAAACATATATAAGCATGCAGACAAAACCTTTTCAAGGTCTACTTATTTGACTATCAAATAATGATAACGTCAAGATACTAAATCATATCAAATAACATGTAATCAACACATGTATGTGTAATGCAAGTGATTTTGCTAAGAAAAATCACATCTACTACTTGTTTGATTAGAATTCCTAAGACAAGATAAAATATCATCTTTTATTACTTACTATAGGCAAGTATAGGAATACATATTTTTCAAGTTGGAGAATGAATATGAGACTACTACTAGTGGTGCTCAATTCAGGCTAAACACGACCATTTTTACGGGTGATTCCACATACCCAACTTCTCTGCTGGAAGCAATTTAACCATTAGGTTAAATTGAGTTTCTAGTGCAATAGGTTCTCCAGTAGTCATTCTCATGTCTGAAAGATATAAATTCCTATTTTTGCCTATTGAAGTATAAAAAGGTGATAATTCACCAAGACATGATTTAATGAGACTCAACTATAACTAAGGTGATGAAGATGTCATGTTATACACAGGAATTTGACAAATATATGTCAACAGATTTTAATCTTTGTGTTTGGAGTCTAAGGTTGAATGATCTAAAAGGTGACATCTTTTAAGTTGAGTTTAAGTATGTGTTATGCAAGTGATTTGATCATCTGAGACCAAGAGATGTGTTTGTGTGTGATAATGGAATATGTTGAATTGAGAATGTTCTCAAGAAAGTTCTTTGGAACAAGAATCTAAGTAAAGTTACCAACTTTAATAGATCTTATGTATTCGCAAGATCTGAGCAAGGCTTGGTTATAACTGATGCGTGGTTTTGCAACATTACAACAGGTTTTACCTCTCGAGGGATCTCAAGAGGCTTACCACCCCACCAGGCAGTGTACCTGAATGATGTAGTATAGTGTAGTGGTAAGTACGAGGGATTGATCATTCTCCACAGGGAATAGTTTTCGTTAGGTATGAAAAACTACTCTAATAGGTCTAAGGGTGAGAGAAGATTCTTTTTATGTTTTTATAATTTTATGAAAGCAAGTAAAATCTCGGGTTTGAAAGAGTGGGCGGAATTAGTTGCTAGTCAACTAACCCAAATTACTACGAATGCAAATAAAATAATATAACAGAAAATGAAAAGGTGGTAAAACTTATGTGGAGAGAAATGTGTTTACTTAGATTTCCTTACTCCCTAACTATCTTTTACCGGTTGATTAGTGTGTATTAATTGCGTGGATGACGGGTGTATTCCTTAATACCAATCGTGGGGTGGCGTACGTACTTCCCCAACTCTAAAAGCTCCTACTTCACTCCTATGTCGAGCCGGCTAGGAAGCTCCTAACATGGGATCACTAGAATTCGCTTGTGCATTAAATACAACCATAAAAACCTTAGTACGCATTGGTTCATGTTTCTTAAGACGTTCAAGCAAGTTACCGAATAGGAAGTTAGCCAGTTTTCTTAAGCCTAACATAGATGAACAATCATCCAATACAACTAATAACACACTAATAACCAATAATCAATAGCTAGGTTTCATTAGATCTAAGCAAACACAAGATAAATCTAGCCTAGCATGTTAAACAAAAGACAAGAACAAGATAGAATCAAACAACACATAGACATATTGAATGATTAATTGATAACTTATCTTCAATGTAACATGGAAGATCTCAAGGCAAAAAGCCTTGAAAAAGCTGCTAAAATCGTCTTAGGGTTTTCACACACAAAGTTCCCCAATAAGTTCCACACTAATGACAAAAAATTGCAAAACTATATATAGACTTTCAGATCTGACGGCGTCATGTTATGGAGTGTGACGCCGTCACCTCGCCGCTTTTAGGGTTCCCGGATGGCCTTCTTGACGCCATCCCTCTTTAGCTCTCCAAAATCCGTTCTGGCTTATCAAGACTTGACGCCGTCAGACTTAGGGGTGACGCCGTCCCTCTTTAAATTAAGCCGTGACGACCTTGATCACATTAAAGCGTGACGCCGTCAGAATTCCATGCAAATTTCTCTGGCTTATCATGAGTAATTTTCACATCTACCACTTTTGCCAAGCCATGACGCCGTCCAGAACAAATCCTGACGCCGTCAAAGGTAATTTCCAGCACAATTTTGAGACTTTGTCGTTTTCTTCACTTTTATGCTCCAAAAACGTCCAAAATGCTTCCTTTTCCAGATTTCTCCTCAAAAGTACCTAAAATGACAAAAGGAACGATTTAGGGCAATATTTGATCAAATAAATACGATTTAGGGCTTAAATGACCCCTTAAAAGCGGTACACTTTTCGCTTCATCAAATACCCTTACACTTGAGATTTGCTTGTCCTCAAGCAAATGCGCTTTTATTCTAATCAAAATACAAGTTAGGGGTCATTTAATGCTAACATAAAAGTAATTACAACAAATATTCATTCCACTTTAATCATAATAAGCATGGAGATTACAAACTTGCACCTCACAAGTAGTGTTTAGATACTCACATCTCTCAAGTGTCATCAAAATAAATCTCATAAATGAAAACGGATAATATCTCTCACTACCTGTCATAGCAAATAGATTACCATAGGCTTGGGAAAGGATCGAAAAACCTCCTCCACTAGGCGTAAGCACCTAAGATAAACTATCAAAGAGGGCTTTTAAATGGGTTATAACGTTAGGTGTAGGGAAAAGGAAAACACGGTTTTGTTGGATAAAGGATATTTTACTGGTGGCGAGTTAAAGATCTTGATTAATTACATGTACTATACAATGTTGCTAAGCCAAGACTCGACTCAATCTTAAGCTAAAAACAAAATAACAAAAACATAAAATAAACATAAAATGTAACGGGATGGTAGTCCGTATGTTTTTTCTACTTTTCTTTTTCTCATTTTTTTTTGTATTTTTTTTTTTTTTTTTTTTTTTTTTGCATACACTTTTGCCCTACCATCCAAAATAATACATCATAGGGGCATTGCATTCCCCTTACACTTGAACTTTTACATAACTTTACAAATAACTATTCAAATGACTCGAATTAAGATAATTGAAAAACTTGGAGTACTTTTTAACATATTTAGCACATATGGGGGTAATAAATGATGTTCTTCCCCATTACTCCATTACACTAGTAATTTACCCATGAGTCCCAATCGTCCCAAAATAATATGTACAAGGATATGACTCGACTTAGCAACCATTTAATCAACTAGATAATTAACTTGGGTTTAAACAAATGTTGTAACAATAATGCACTAAAAAGAGTGCATACAAGGTAGGCTAAGGCGATTTGGGTGTACATTTAAGTGGGGTGTAACAAATTCTTCCTTTAAGTAAAATGCTTAAAGGTCGAAACGAAAAGATAGGCTCTGAGGGGTGTACTAGGGGTATCGTGTACTAAAAATGAGTACAACGCAAAGGGTGTGGGAGAATTACTTGACCAATGTAGCCAAAGTAATTATAACAAAAATACAGGTGTAAAACAATGGGTTAATCCTAATGCCTCTTATCATGTAGTAAATCTAACTACACGAATGTAGTCTCACTTGTGGCCTTGGAATGGTCCTAACGCAAGTTCTAGAATCTAAGTGCTACCGGTACACACATCATAGCATAAATGCTTTTCCTACCAATTCTAGGGGCGAACCTCACATATTTGGGGGTGGAAAATTTTTTTAGTGGTACGGTTTTTGTGCTAGTCATATAATTCCTATCCATGAGACGCTCATTAAGATCAAAGTTTCACTACTAAATATTGTAAAAAAATTTAAATTTGGCACTAAAATTGCCCTAACAGGTATTTCTCTCAGTTTTATTACACATCTACCATAAAACAAACGAAAAATCAAGCGTAATAGCATTCTCTAAGGTATCGTACTTTTACCCCCCCTTACACTTAAGATGAACATTGTCCCCAATGTTCAAATAACAAGATGTAAAAGCATAAAGTAAAAGAATGAAATCAAATACTCCCCTGATTCGCTCGGTGGATAATGAAGTAACACGGTTAGATCTTCTTCCAAGGTAATGTTGAAGCTCCATGACTAATGCATCGCCAAAAGCTTGATTCCACATACATTTCCTTGTCCAAAATAACCTGTTAAACCAGAGAAAACAAACACGAAAACCTGCATAACATCGGCGGGATAAAATCTATATATAAGGATATAATGCTTGTGGAATGATTATTTTGCAGATTCCTGGAGATTATAAGTTAGGGATTTAATAAAAACTTTTTATGAAAACAAAACTTTCAAAAATTTTCAGAAAATTAAACCTGACGCCGTCAGGTTGTAAAGCCTGACGCCGTCAGAAATAATCTGACAGAATTCTCATGTTATGTTTCCGGAAAATTTTTGGAAAAAACTATACCTTACTTTCTGGAATTCCTGCAAAACATCATTATGACTCGATACAAGCATTTGACTCAAACAAATACTAATATGTATGTTCATTTATTATTATTACGATTCATGTTCATTTGTGTTCTAATAAACCGATTTAGATTTCCCTTACACTTAACTTTTGCAAAATACCTTTATATGTAGTTAAGACGAAGTTAAAAACAAAATAAAGCATTTTCACAAATTAGTTTTGAACATGAATCAATAATAATAAAAATTAAACACACATACGGAAGCAAATAAAATCAAACAAACAAATAAATAAATACACAAAGCAAATAAAGCTTGGGTTGCCTCCCAAGAAGCGCTTGTTTTTGTTCGAGTCACGAGCCTGACTCTACCCTTATTTAACGGATAAAGGAGAGGTTTTCCCTACACTTAGGGTTAAGTGCGGGTGATAGTAGCGATACACACCGACTCGGTATGAGTATGCCACGTGAGGAAAGAGTGGTGGATGAATTATATGCTCAAAGATGTGGGATCCAATCATCATAACCTTACTTAGTTCAATTGGGTCAATGGGTGAATTGAAGTTTTCTCCTAGAAAGGGATCATCTTCTATCAACTTCGAGAGATTCCTAGTTGGGAATCCATCTTGACCTAATAAACCCGGTTTAAACCCATAATGTTTCTTGTGATCAATCATAAATGGGTGATGTAAGTATGTAAGGTCATGGTTCACTCCTATATTGGCTTCCTCTCTACAAGGCTTAGAGTCTACTACCTCCAACGTAAAACTACCCGGACTATATGGTTTGATGGGTGGATCGGGACCTTTTTCATTTCCTAAATTCACATCTAAAGATGGACGATTAGGTAACGGTTTTGGTTGAGGCTCTGGTTCATCAAAACTAGGAACTTCCATAGAACTAAGAGTAAGGTTGTGATCACTAAAAGCATTCAAACCTATATCCTCTAGTTGTGTTTGGTTCAAAGGTTCTACCTCTATTGGGGTTCCTATAGTCTCTTCTACTTCTTTCGGGTAAGTCATGGGCGGTGTATGTGCCTCAAATGATGGTAGGACTTGTGGGGTACTTGGTGGTCTTAGATTTTCTACTCTATCGTCCATCTTATCAAGATCACCTAAGTGTTCATCTTGTACTATGGTGGTGCCTAACCATGACATGCAGTTAGGTGGCTCAACTTTAACCATCTCAGAATCTTGGTTTGACTCTAAGTCCATGTCCTTAGAAACTAGGTCTTTTTGCTCATACGAATCCATCAATTCGTTCCACTTATGGGTCATGGTTAGGAAGCTTTCCTCAAAATTCATCCAAAGGGTCTTACTAAAAGGAATTGATCCAGATAATGATTGTCTAAGAGAAGTATCACATGCATAGAATTCATTAAACCCATCTAACCTTACCCCCAACTTCATTTGGATATCACAAAGATCACGAAACAATTCATAGGAATGATAGGAAACAAATCTCTTGGTGAAGTATAATTGTTCATCTATTGTCAATGATCTAAATGGAATTTCATCCGCCATAGTGACAAATGAAAATGGTTTTACAAACAAAGGGCACAAAGAAATAAGATAGACTAAAGATAATCCTAGAAAAAGAAAATAAAAAGTCTCACTAGAAAGGAATCTAGTGAGTAGACCTAATAAAATAGAAAATCAACCTAAACAATAACTATTCCCCGGCAGCGGCGCCAAAAACTTGATGCGTGGTTTTGCAACCTTACAACAGGTTTTACCTCTCGAGGGATCTCAAAAGGCTTACAACCCCACCAGGCAGTGTACCTGACCGATGTAGTATAGTGTAGTGGTAAGTACGGGGGATTGATCGTTCTCTACAGGGAATAGTGTTCGTTAGGTATGAAAAACTACTCTAATAGGTCTAAGGGTGAGAGAAGATTCTTTTTTATGTTTTTATATTTTTTATGAAAGCAAGTAAAATCTCGGGTTTGAAAGAGTGGGCGGAATTAGTTGCTAGTCAACTAACCCAAATAACTACGAATGCAAATAAAATAAAATAACAGAAAATGAAAAGGTGGTGAAAACTTATGTGGAGAGAAATGTGTTTACTTAGATTTCCTTACTCCCTAACTATCTTTTACCGGTTGATTAGTGTGTATTAATTGCGTGGATGAAGGGTGTATTCCTTAATACCAATCGTGGGGTGGCGTACGTACTTCCCCAACTCTACAAGCTCCTACTTCACTCCTATGTCGAGCCGGCTAGGAAGCTCCTAACATGGGATCACTAGAATTCGCTTGTGCATTAAATACAACCATAAAAACCTTAGTACGCATTGGTTCATGTTTCTTAAGACGTTCAAGCAAGTTACCGAATAGGAAGTTAGCCAGTTTTCTTAAGCCTAACATAGATGAACAATCATCCAATACAACTAATAACACACTAATAACCAATAATCAATAGCTAGGTTTCATTAGATCTAAGCAAACACAAGATAAATCTAGCCTAGCATGTTAAACAAAAGACAAGAACAAGATAGAATCAAACAACACATAGACATATTGAATGATTAATTGATAACTTATCTTCAATGTAACATGGAAGATCTCAAGGCAAAAAGCCTTGAAAAAGCTGCTAAAATCGTCTTAGGGTTTTCACACACAAAGTTCCCCAATAAGTTCCACACTAATGACAAAAAATTGCAAAACTATATATAGACTTTCAGATCTGACGGCGTCATGTTATGGAGTGTGACGCCGTCACCTCGCCGCTTTTAGGGTTCCCGGATGGCCTTCTTGACGCCATCCCTCTTTAGCTCTCCAAAATCCGTTCTGGCTTATCAAGACTTGACGCCGTCAGACTTAGGGGTGACGCCGTCCCTCTTTAAATTAAGCCGTGACGACCTTGATCACATTAAAGCGTGACGCCGTCAGAATTCCATGCAAATTTCTCTGGCTTATCATGAGGAATATTCACATCTACCACTTTTGCCAAGCCATGATGCCGTCCAGAACAAATCCTGACGCCGTCAAAGGTAATTTCCAGCACAATTTTGAGACTTTGTCGTTTTCTTCACTTTTATGCTCTAAAAACGTCCAAAATGCTTCCTTTTCCAGATTTCTCCTCAAAAGTACCTAAAATGACAAAAGGAACGATTTAGGGCAATATTTGATCAAATAAATACGATTTCGGGCTTAAATGACCCCTTAAAAGCGGTACACTTTTCGCTTCATCAATAACATATGCTTGAAAGAAGATAGATACCTAAAGTATCTTTCAACAAGTAAGATTATCATGCTTATGAAAACAAGTATGACAAGATGAGGGGGAATTTTTAGTTCATAGAGCTTGCAGATGTTTGTTTAAGATCATTTACCCAATGAGGTGTAATGAAATTTCTTGTAACACAACCATTCATGTTGCAAGAAGAGAGTGATGCATAGGATATACATTATCCTTTTAACAAGATGAAAACTAAACGCATGATTTAAGCATAATGTTTTCCGAAACATCATGTTTTCCTAAATAAAGATATGAACTTAAAGTGTTTGGGTTGGATAGACTTATCCTAAATTTACTAGATGAATACATGAGAAATTAACTTGAGTTTCTTATGTATACTCCTCAAGAATCATTGTCATGAGATTTGCTTAGAGATTTCAATATAACATAAGTTGTTACAATGTTGATCTAAGGTTTAATGAAACTAATGCAGAAGTCAAATGACAAAGTATTACCAATACTTTGATGACTTGTGGTACTACTTGAACCTAGTGAAAATTGATAAACAATGAATGTGAGCATCATGCTCATTTGATGGTGAAGGTTCTAATCCTATAGGTGGTAAAGTATGGTTGAGTTAATTCAACGTGCATTTGATGAGTGTTGAACTAAGGGCTTTTTGAGCAATGCTCTCAACTGATTCAAATGATGGAAAGGATTGTGGATTGGTTGATTTAGATGGAGTGTCTAACTAAGGATGTGGTGATGCAGAGATCTGTTGTACTATAGAAGTACTTTGGGTTTCATGAATTTTGAAAATGACGAGAATGGATACTGATTCTTGTGGTTCACTAGTGGATGAAGTGCATAGTTATGTTTGTGAAACCTAGGAGCTGAATGTGATGGGATGAAGAACAAATGTTCTAGATAGGATAAGTGTTTTAACATACATTGTTAAAATACTTGAGAGTTGATTGTTTTGGATATGACTTTTAATGACTACAATCGTAAGTCAGATATACTTGAATATTTCGGACGAAATACTTAAGTTGTCAATCCTACTTTGAGAAAAGGATAACAAGACTTGATAATTACATCTATAACATAAGTGTGAGTTATGACTCGATGTAAATCTTAATCGTCTTGAAGGATGACATGTTAACCAAGAAAGGCAACATATGTGGATACAAGTTAATATCTACAGTCATGAGTTGGGTTTGTAATCTGTGATATCTTTGCAAATGAGGAGTTTGGATTTATTGTGAAGTTGTCAATTTAACAAATCAATCTAATGGATTAGTAAAGGACAGGAGGATGAAATGAGTGTGTGTAATGAACACAAATACTCAGTGGTTCACTAAAAAGGTACTTTGGAGCATTTTCATGAAATATGAGACTGTGATTTGATATGATTATCCTATTGGTGTAAGTGAGATGTCATGATCCTAATTTAAGTGAACATCAGTGATAAGAATCCTAGTGATGAAAGTGAGTGATCATGAGTGCGGGATTTAAACGAAGATTTGAAAAACTAGCTGTTAGTCTTGGCAGAACCAAGTCATAACAACGGCGGAGCCCAGTTTTTGGTTTTGCGGAATCCGTAGGGTGAAAGTTGGCGGATCCAAACCTACAACAGACGGAACCCAAATTTTGGTTCTACCATTTCCGCCGAATGGAAATTCTTAACAGAGAGTATGCTAAAATACCCGAACCCCGTTCAATTCCCGAAAATTGTCCTAAAACATATGCAACTACTTATTTGTGATTGATTAAAACCAAAAACACAGGTTCTAACACATGTTTGCACATAGATCAATCTGATGATAATAACTTACCATAAATGGATGTTAAGCCAAACAGTGGCTTAAACACGGAAACTTGATAACATCAAAATGTTATCGTCCTGCATTGTCACGGTTAGTTCACATGATCATTCAAAGATAAGTTTCTATCCTATGACAAGACAAATATATTAAACATCATGATTAGAAGCAAATGAACCAAACACCTTTTTCAAAGATACTATATGTTAACACATTTTAACACTTGAGCTAAAGTTTGTGCAAGACAATACTTTTCAAGACACTAAACTAGTTTCACTTAGTTCTCATTCCTAAGTAAGTTATGCAAGGTTTTCACATAACATATGCAAACAAAAATATTTAAGTCTATAAATGAAACAAACACAGTTTATCAACTTATTGCATAATATCTAGCAAATGTCCTGTTATGCATAAAACAAGCAATTGATAAACAAGCAAATAAGTACCATGGCAAGACACTTATGTATTACAAATAAACAAGTACAATCACACCTATCAACAAGCAAACAACATATATGTAAACAACTAGAACAAGTAGTCACATAGCATAAAAAAATACTTTTCGTCACTTTGTGTTTAAATATGACGATGTATACCAAGCTTGATTTTTTTCCTTTATATAAACCAAATTCTTTAGTTTCAAAAGAAATCATATCAATGTTCAGATGATACCAACTTACATTACCTGACTCAAAGGTTTAAGTTACTGTGTCAAAATGAAACTTAATATTTTGAACAGGTTATAGTATTTGATTTGTTTTTCCTACTTTACTTTAGATTTAGGACATGAGATTATTTTTAAATAAAAGTAGACTTAATTCCCTTCAAAATGATAGGTGGCGCGACTCCTACGGACATACGGTTAATTAGTTATGAATTTCTGAAGTTGGACAAAAACTGTAACACCCCCTAATTTGTTTTGTGGCAGCGGAAAAATAAATAGGGTGTTACGGTGAGGATCGAAGTTAAAACTTTAGAAAACAGCCCAGAAGAGGCGTTTTGAAAGTTATATGTCATTCAAAATCATACATTTGTTATAAGGGTGAATTATCTGATTTGAAAATCCCATTAAAAAGGTGTGATAATTTAGAAGGAATGACATATTTGATTTTACACCATTTTATTTATCAGAGTATATGATGCCCGCTCCGTGTCTTGTCCTGCTTCGTTAATTACCTGAGATAAACATGCTTAAAACGTCAACACGATGGTTGGTGAGTTCGTGGAGTTTAATAGAAAATAACTTCTTTCAATATATTCAAGAGGTGTACAGTGGTAGTTGAAATAAATACTAGTACATCATGAAGTAAATAACAAGTTGCGTTGGGTAAAAATCCACAAGTAAATCATTTATGAACTCAGATGATCATAAGTTTCAAGTTTTAAATGAAATTGAGCTACATTGTTATACGCTCGAAATGAAATAATGGGTCAACTTTTAAAAGTAACGATATACCAAGCATTGAGCTGTCTATATTAGAAGACACAACTAAGTCACATATGATAACAGTTAAGTTCCAAGTACAGGATACATAATCCAAACACATAGTGAAAACAATAGTATAAAGTCTGAAGTCTATCAGTGTGGAGTGGTGGTTTACTAAATACAGCTGTATCCAAATATATATGAAACATTCATATAATTATAAAGTTATATTGCCCTAAGCCTCATGACACGCAAAACGTTAACAAAGTACCGTAAGACGGCGGAGTCCACATCAGGTTACTGATGGGTTTTGCCCTCATGTAATAGGTGATTTTGCCAACTTCCTATTTTTCTCAAATATAGTGCGTCGCGACTAAATACGACTAACCATAAGGCATTCCGTCAAAGTATTTAGTGGGACAGGTCGTCAGCCTCTAACAGGTTTCGAAGTTGTTCACTATATTTGCGCTCACCGCAGTGATTAATGGTTCATGATCGAGGGACTTTATGGCAATATAGTAAACTTAGGCAATATAGGTTTTAGGGGTTCATCGAATATGCATACTTTAGTTTTGGCAATTATTTCTAGTGAAAGGTAGAAATATCATAGTAAAGTTAACTGTACATTCAATTGCTACATGAATGTGTATAATGAGTTTCAGTATCATGTTACAACAAGTAGTTTGAAAATGTTATCTTTCATTACAGGGTTTAAGCTAAGCAAGCAATTTGCAAGTAATACGAGCATATATCCCTTCCAAAGGGTGATTCAAAACATATAAAACATAGTTGATGATTTTGAGTAAATCATTTGAGTTTTCAGATTATATAAGTGAACTTAAAACAGTTGAAGCATGTATCTCCCCCAAAAGAGTTATTAAAACAAACATTAAAAGTAGGGGCCACGACTCACCTTGAGTGTATCTGACGAGATGGAATTATAAGGTCTATGGAAACGATCACGGAAACGTCTTCGATACGAAACCTGAATATGAGGGGAGTCTAAGATTCTGACTTACTACTAACAGTGAGTGTGAAAGTGAGAAATCGTATAACGATTTGATGATATGAGTGTGATATGCTTAAAATATACTATTATCTTGACTCTTATGTCAATTGACTCAAAATATTACTTCCTCAAAATATGATGAAATGATATGCAAGTGAAGTCGTTAAATTTCTAATAAATAACGAAAATTAAATAATACATAACTAAAATGTATAAAAATGCATATGAAGTGATGGAATGATGAAAAATGGAAAATGAAATAAGAATGTCAAGTGTATTCAGTAGGTCCTTGTCCTTTTCCAGATTTTTCACTTTCTACCCTAACTGCATGTGCGTTACACCGTTAGTCCTTTGTTAAGTCCAATGTCCAATAATAGTCCATAACTTGTCCAAAAGTACAAATAAGGCTTGGAGTTCAATAATATGTCAATTTATACTCTATATGTTCTATTTTCCCAGTCTCAGTCCTTTTGTTTCATGGTTTGGCAGTTTTAGTCCTCCTAGGTGACTTTGCGTTACATTTTTAGTCCAAAGGTGTAAATAATGGTGGGAAAAAGGTGGCGAATTTTTCTGTTGCTTATTTAAGTCAAATGAAACTTATTTCATCTGCTTATTTGTTGTTATCTTATTTTTACATTGAATGGGCTTTAACGGGCCATACAACTACACCCAATAACATTTTTAGTTCGTGGGTTCTTGAGGGGGTTTGGTATATCAAGACGCTCATTTTCATCATCTTATTTTATATTTAGAAGTGCCAAAAAGCCAGCTTATCTTATAGCTTATAAAACAGCTTAATGGGCTTAATAACCCATGTCGCCATTCTTAGTGATTTTCAAAACAGACTCTTGCAGTTTACTTTGGTTATTTTTAAAGGTCGATACATGGGTATCATTACGAGTCGTCTAAATAAAAAGGGTAGCTAGTTATGTCGTTTAATAGATTGTGTAAAGAAAAGACGTGATTGTTTTGTAGGATCGTGAGATATGGGGTCGCTTTTAAAGTCACTTGGGGCATTTTCTTATAACAAATACTTAGGAAAAACTTAGTGTTTATCCTCATATCTCTTATACGCATGGTGTTTAAGTTTTTATATGTTCATATATTGTATGAATGAGACAGGTAAACATGAGTGTGGTGTGTAAGTGACTGTTAAGGCCTCCAAAGAGGGAATTCGACACACGTTGGTGAGTACACCAAATAGGATGCATGTAGAGAAAATATATATATAGTACTGGATCACATATATGCTCGAGAGTAAAAGAGAATGATGCATGAAATGCTATTTAACGTGCAAGTAGTGTGTTGGGGTGATCTCTAAACCTTCCTCAGTGTGACATGCCACGCTTTCTGTTTTTCATGAACTCGTTATGCACAAGATCAATATGTAACAGAAAGGATACGTTCGAGTGTACATATGCATGGGTGATTTTGTGTGCGTGAGAAATGAAAACAGAAGAGTTACTAGATACTTACTGCACCTTAGAAAGGTGGTGAAGGAAGCTGTGGAAGTCGAGTGAAGCACAAGGACGAAGGCAGTCTACTCGCTAGGACTTGAAATAAGTGTTAGCGTATTTCTTCTTTGCTTGGTTGCTTCCAAACGTTTCTAGGTTTTTAGGGTGTTTAGTGAGAGTGAAATAAGTGAAGAGTGAGCAGGGCAAAGTGGCTAGAAAGGGATATGATATATAGGGAGATTACACACGTTTGTTGACTATTTTACCCTCAAACCAATCATGGACCTTTATTGTGGATCAACAGGACTTTAGAGTACATGGAGATATATTTTCCGACATGAAGGGATTCTAGGAAAGATATGAGAGAGTGGGAAATCTTATCTTTTGTGTTTGAGATATATGTGTGTACACGTTTTCTATTTTAACGATTTTAATGAATGGAACTAGCGAGCCTCAACTATTCCTGCAGTCCTAACCTCCTTTTAAACATCATATATTGCTAATATGGTTATTAGAAAGTTATAGGAAAAATCTGGTTTTAAAACGGCTGAGATTTGTGAGTTTTACATATGTCGAATTGAGTAAAATGGGATAAACAATTTGGCATTCAAAATCGTATCAAAACTCGACGTATGATCCTAAAACCTGGCACACATAAAGCCTAGTGGGTGGTGAACGAGATGGTGCCAAAACATTCATGTGTTGCGTTTAAAAATCGAAAAATCTCGAGCTGTTTTGGAGGGTGTGTAGCTGGTCGGGTATGCATGAAATAATAAAAAGAAGGAGTGGGCTTGTAGTTGGGCCTGGTGTTCGTGGGATGGGCTGGAGAATTGAGCAGTTCGTTTGGTTTGTAGGTTAGTGAAATTAGTGTAATTAGAATGAGTTGTAATTAATTGTAGTAATGTGGTTAATGTATATAGTTATTGGTGTAAACTAAAAGTAGTGAGATTTGCAATTTATGAAATTTGTGACTTGTGCAATATTAACTTTTGTGAACTAGTTATGTCTCGAAGTAGTGTCGTGAATTAGAGTCGTTATTCGGTAAATGTCGTGATATCGTGACGTGGTGGGAATAATATAATAAGTAAATAAAAATTTAAATTTCCCCGTAAAAATGGGTTTTATTAAACAGTAACTTGAGTTTTTCCTTGATTAACGAGTATGATTACAATGGATTTTTGCGGTATCTTACAGTATCCACCCCTAAATTTTGAACTTCGTCCCGAAGTTCAGTCTGTGATAGGTGTTGGAAAATGTGGTGTTCAGGGATGAGGGTTTATGGAAAAATGTTGTCGAGGGATTTCTATTCGAAAATTTAGGAAACGAGATCCAACTAGATTTATTCGTACTAGAGGAAATAAATTTGAATGTTTGGTCAACTAATGAATTCATAGGCTGCGAATAGTGAAATAACGGTTAGAAATAGGGAGTAATTAACGCTTAATGTTCAGTGTTCTAGTGGTCGAGGATAATGAATTTTTAACGGTAGTAATTTGAAACTTAATGGTCGTGAATAGTAAAATAACGGCTAGTTTTTCCCTATTTATACCCTATTTACTTTCCCCTTTTTCTTTCTCCACTTTACCTTTTTCACTTCATCTCTCCCAAAAATAATAATGCCGCCGTTCGCCATCCTTTTTGCAACTGTGTTCATCGTCATTGCCGCCGCTTGTTTGGCTCTCTTCCCCGGCGAAGATTCCGACCACTTGATCAGGATCTTGTTGGTTGTCGTACCCCTCACAATCCTAGCCGTTGTTGTGGATAAGTTTTGGGGGTAATATTTTTTAAGCTAGTGTTGTTTGTAATGGGTCTTTGTTGTGTTTCTATGTAACCTTTAATAAGTGTGGAATAAAACTCATTTACCTTTATGTTTACGAATTAGTTTCGTTGTGGCTTTTAATATTTTGTTGCATTTACGACGCAGAATAATCAAGGTGATTCATCCTGTGGTGGCTCTTGCTATCGTTGGGTTGGTGGTGGTTTTTGTTGCTATGGTGGGCCAACCTATTGAAGATTCTATGCCTTTTATTGTGTTCATTGTATTATTAGCACTTCCGATGTTAATCATCTCGCTATGTATTAATTTTCGTGGTTTTTAATAAAATTTATGTTATTTGTGTTTGCCACATATTGTTGTGAATTCTTATAGTTTCTAAATTCGAACTTTTCTCGACTTCTTATAATAAAGTAATAGGTAATAAGTGTAGATCTTACTGGGGTTGATTTATGAACAATTTATTTTGTCTCGAGATTCTGTTTTTGAATGAAAATTGTTATTAAAAACTTTGAAAAGATAACTGTTCCATTTATAACATGATTCTTCCTAAATTATACATAGGTAGCTAGGCTATGTATAATTGAGGACCAAATGATGTAATGCTTGGTTCAGTCATTATGATATTTATGCTTCTTCAAAGAGTTTTATATGGTTCAATTATAATGGTTCCGTCACAAAGTCGGATACCCTCTGATTATTTTCAAAAGAATTAGAAAGTTTTTGTTCATATTCCGAGGATAAGTCAGGAATTTCTAAAGTGATACTAGGATATCTTTGGTATAAGCTTAGGTTTTAGATGAAGTTTTCTTACATTGTGGTATTAGTCTACTGTTTGATCAGATATGGTGTTTAGTCAAATTCCCAAGGTGATATCAAGGTATTGTTACATATCAACTATGAATAGGGAAAGTGGAATAGAAGTGGAAATAGACGTAGATTACGACGATTACAGAAATATTACAAGGTAGAGATTCATACGATAGAAAGATAGTTGTTGCACTTAGGTTATATCCATCATACCTAAGGCAAAGTACATAAGGAAATACAACTTAGAAAATCTTAAACTAGAGTTTATTTTTATTACAGTAGGAATTTATTCTTCTGCTTAAACATAGGTGTCATTTCTCGACACTATTGGGGTCCTTTAACGAGTCTTCGTTCTCTTGCATCAATCTTGGCCTTCCAGTTGACATTGTAGTTTGGGCAATAACTCTTGTAATTCCCCATTCCACCACATCCGTGGCATTTTAGGGATGATGGTTGTTCCCTTCCGTCCGTAGTTTTACAATCTCTTATCTTGTGGCCTGTCTTTCTGCATTTCCCGCACTTAGCAATGCAATGTCCGGTGTGATGCATCTTACATCTTTGGCACAGAGATTGCTTTCCACGGTATTTGTTTTCGTTACTAGGGTTGATGATGCAATTCCTTCCAACTTCTGGTCTGGACCTTTGTTGGTGAAGGTAGTCAATGCGATCTTGTAGGTGATTGCGGATGCAGACATTTTTGTGGAACTCACATTTGCTGGGGATAACAGTCCTTATCTCATCAGGTTTTCACTTTTGGTTTTTTTTCTTAAATACAATACCTTGCCTGATTTCCTGGGCACAGGTGCGGGCAAGCTTACTCATTCTTCTTGAGCCCTTTTGGTAAACTGGCCTATGTCCCATGAAACTTTCATGGTCATACCTACAAGGTATAGCCATCTTCTTGGCTTCTCTTGCCGTGTCATTGTCACTTGGATGAGCCGTTGTAGTCACTTCTAGCACTACTGCAATGATATTGTTTACCAACTTCTCGATAGTTTTAGGAGTCATGGTTGTTGTGGGCACTGGGCTGTTCATGTGGGCCATTTCCTATATCATAAACGACGTTGATTCAGTATTCACTTTATTGTTAGAATAATTCAAATAATGAAATATTTGTATATTAGTGCTAACAATGTGTTCTTAATACGTATCAACTAACTGAGGATCATAAAGATACGATGCGCCTAAGTAGTATCGTAAGATAATAATCATTTCTTGATATGGGATTGTTATGGAACAAACGGATTCATCTACAAAAGCTGAAGTTCAACAACTTTCTCTTCATTCATCAGGTTTTCTTCTGGAAATTTGTTCATAGAATTCTATGGTTTATTGTTTAGTCGCGTTATATTTGATGTACAATCACAGATAATATCATAATAAGTTTGAATATAATCATCAAAGTTGACATAACTCTAATAACTTGTTTGATTGATTTTCGCAAAACAACCAACACAAGGTCTTTTATTAATGTCTCATTGATTTACGTAGAGTCATTTGTTCACCTAAGAGAGTAAAAATGGTGAGGTTTTGCATGGCTCTTTGCACTTATAGCATTATAATAGGGCTTGATGGAAGGAATTTGTTTACAACAGAAAGATATAATGGAAAAAGACTGTCATAGCTTAAAAGTCGATTACAATTTCTGAGAGTTACAGAATTATTGCGAAATACATGGAATACTAACCAAAACTATTTGGTTTATTGAGTACAAAAATGATACTTAAGATCAGTTACGTCTCTGACGTAGACGTCTAACTTCTGCCTCAAGATCCAGTTGTGCCGCTTCCATGGTTGAGAAACGTTCCTGGCACGCATTCATCTGATTAGCCAACATGTTTTCCAAGGCTGCAATCTTTTGGCTTTGGATTCTTGCTGTGTCTCTAGCCAACCATAATGCTCTTTCAACGTCTTCAATCCTAATGTGTGTTTGGGTATGGCCTCTACCCAAACAGCGGGTTCTGGCATCCAAGTTTCTAAGTTCTTGTTCGTAATTGTCCTTCATGTTACCAACATTTACTCCTAAACCAAACACTTCTCGTCTCTCAGCATCTGTCCTCTTGAACAGGGTGTCAATGTTACGATCATACCATTCGAATCGTAATGGGTGTAATTCTTTTAGCTGTTCAGAGTGAGCGTCTAGTATGCTGGCGTGTTGGTGAAGGCGAGTCCATATGGAGTCATGGGTGTCTACATTGTAGTTAGGAGAATTGGGTGAGGATACATCGTCTGGGATGTCGGGTATTGAGGAGTCTAGAGTGTTAGGTAAGGGAGAATTCAGATCAACATCCTTCCAAGTCATTTCTTGACGTGAACTCTGTCCATTCTCGAATGTTGCCTGCCCACCAATCAAGTCTCCATAAGATTCGGTAGCTCTCCTAAGTCTTCGGTGTGGGGGTGAGTAGGTAGGTGATGATGAGAGTGGTTTCTGAGTAAGTTCTATGTGGAATTGGGATTGTGACATAAGTACATAGGGATCTTCGGTATCCGGAGCAATTTGTTGAGTAGGTGATGTACGGAGGGCAGTCTTAGTAATGTCGACTGGTATGGAAGACATGGTACTGCAGCACCCGAATATAGTAATTATGAATATTCATACGTTTAAGGTGTAACATTGAGTGTGAAATAATATGATGTGTAATGTGTGAAGAGTAAACATTAAGCATGTAAAGATTAATGCAAAGTAATCTTAATAGGTAATGTATTGAGCACGGTAGTCTGCAGACACGGAAGGCATAAGATGATATGGTGTAAAATCATTTATTTTGAAAATATAGTTATAGTTCAATGTTTTTAAAACATTTGATTCTCTATAACCATGGGCTCTGATACCAATCTGTAACACCCTCTAATTTGTTTTGTGGCAGCGGAAAAATAATTAGGGTGTTACGGTGAGGATCGAAGTTAAAACTTTAGAAAACAGCCCAGAAGAGGCGTTTTGAAAGTTATATGTCATTCAAAATCCTACATTTGTTATCAGGGTGAATTATCTGATTTGAAAATCCCATTAAAAAGGTGTGATAATTTCAAAGGAATGCCATATTTGATTTTACGCCATTTTATTTATCAGAGTATATGATGCCCGCTCCGTGTCTTGTCCTGCTTCGTTAATTACCTGAGATAAACATGCTTAAAACGTCAACACGATGGTTGGTGAGTTCGTGGAGTTTAATAGAAAATAACTTCTTTTAATATATTAAAGAGGTGTACAGTGGTAGTTGAAATAAATACTAGTACATCATGAAGTAAATAACAAGTTGCGTTGGGTAAAAATCCACAAGTAAATCATTTATGAACTCAGATGATCATAAGTTTCAAGTTTTAAATGAAAATGAGCTACATTGTTATACGCTCGAAATGAAATAATGGGTCAACTTTTAAAAGTAACGATATACCAAGCATTGAGCTGTCTATATTAGAAGACACAACTAAGTCACATATGATAACAGTTAAGTTCCAAGTACAGCATACATAATCCAAACACCTAGTAAAAACAATAGTATAAAGTCTGAAGTCTATTAGTGTGGAGTGGTGGTTTACTAAATACAGCTGTATCAAAATATATATGAAACATTCATATAATTATAAAGTTATATTGCCCTAAGAATCATGACACGCAAAACGTTAACAAAGTACCGTAAGACGGCGGAGTCCACATCAGGTTACTGATGGGTTTTGCCCTCATGTAATAGGTGATTTTGCCAACTTCCTATTTTTCTCAAATATAGTGCGTCGCGACTAAATACGACTAACCATAAGGCATTCCGTCAAAGTATTTAGTGGGACAGGTCGTCAGCCTCTAACAGGTTTCGAATCTGTTCACTATATTCGCGCTCACCGCAGTGATTAATGGTTCATGATCGAGGGACTTTATGGCAATATGGTAAACTTAGGCAATATAGGTTTTAGGGGTTCATCGAATATGCATACTTTAGTTTTGGCAATTATTCCTAGTGAAAGGTAGAAATATCATAGTAAAGTTAACTGTACATTCAATTGCTACATGAATATGCATAATGAGTTTTAGTATCATGTTACAACGAGTAGTTTGAAAATGTTATCTTTCATTACAGGATTTAAGCTAAGCAAGCAATTTGCAAGTAATACGGGCATATATCCCTTCCAAAGGGTGATTCAAAACATATAAAACATAGTTGATGATTTTGAGTAAATCATTTGAGTTTTCAGAGTATAAAAGTAAACTTAAAACAGTTGAAGCATGTATCTCCCCCAAAAGAGTTATTAAAACAAACATTAAAAGTAGGGGCCACGACTCACCTTGAGTGTATCTGACAAGATGAAATTATAAGGTCTATGGAAACGATCACGGAAACGTCTTCGATACGAAACCTGAATATGAGGGAAGTCTAAGATTCTGACTTACTACTAACAGTGAGTGTGAAAGTGAGAAATCGTATAACGATTTGATGATATGAGTGTGATATGCTTAAAATATACTATTATCTTGACTCTTATGTCAATTGACTCAAAATATTACTTCCTCAAAATATGATGAAATGATATGCAAGTGAAGTCGTTAAATTTCTAATAAATAACGAAAATTAAATAATACATAACTAAAATGTATAAAAATGCATATGAAGTGATGGAATGATGAAAAATGGAAAATGAAATAAGAATGTCAAGTGTATTCAGCAGGTCCTTGTCCTTTTCCAGATTTTTCACTTTCTACCCTAACTGCGTGTGCGTTACACCGTTAGTCCTTTGTTAAGTCCAATGTCCAATAATAGTCCATAACTTGTCCAAAAGTACAAATAAGGCTTGGAGTTCAATAATATGTCAATTTATACTCTATATGTTCTATTTTCACTGTCTGGTAGTTTTAGTCCTCCTAGGTGACTTTGCGTTACATTTTTAGTCCAAAGGTGTAAATAATGGTGGGAAAAAGGTGGCGAGTTTTTCTGTTGCTTATTTAAGTCAAATGAAACTTATTTCATTTGCTTATTTGTTGTTATCGTATTTTTACATTGAATGGGCTTTAACGAGCCATAAAACTATACCCAATAACATTTTTAGTTCGTGGGTTCTTGAGGGGGTTTGGTATATCAAAACGCTCATTTTCATCATCTTATTTTATATTTAGAAGTGCCAAAAAGCCAGCTTATCTTATAGCTTATAAAACAGCTTAATGGGCTTAATAACCCATGTCGCCATTCTTAGTGATTTTCAAAACAGACTCTTGCAGTTTACTTTGGTTATTTTTAAGGTCGATACACGGGTATCATTACAAGTCGTCTAAATAAAAAGGGTAGCTAGTTATGTCGTTTAATAGATTGTGTAAAGAAAAGACGTGATTGTTTTGTGGGATCGTGAGATATGGGGTCGCTTTTAAAGTCACTTGGGGCATTTGCTTATAACAAATACTTAGGAAAAACTTAGTGTTTATCCTCATATCTCTTATACGCATGGTGTTTAAGTTTTTATATGTTCATATATTGTATGAATGAGACAGGTAAACATGAGTGTGGTGTGTGAGTGACTGTTAAGGCCTCCCAAGAGGGAATTCGACACACGTTGGTGAGTACACCAAATGGGATGCATGTAGAGAAAATATATATATAGTACGTGATCACATATATGCTCGAGAGTAAAAGAGAATGATGCATGAAATGCTATTTAATGTGCAAGTAGTGTGTTGGGGTGATCTCTAAACCTTCCTCAGTGTGACATGCCACGCTTTCTGGTTTTCATGAACTCGTTATGCACAAGATCAATATGTAACAGAAAGGATACGTTCGAGTGTACATATGCATGGGTGATTTTGTGTGCGTGAGAAATGAAAACAGAAGAGTTACTAGATACTTACTACACCTTAGAAAGGTGGTGAAGGAAGCTGTGGAAGTCGAGTGAAGCACAAGGACGAAGGCAGTCTACTCGCTAGGACTTGAAATAAGTGTTAGCGTATTTCTTCTTTGCTAGGTTGCTTCCAAATGTTTCTGGGTTTTTAGGGTGTTTAGTGAGAGTGAAATAAGTGAAGAGTGAGCAGGGCAAAGTGGCTAGAAAGGGATATGATATATAGGGAGATTACACACGTTTGTTGACTATTTTACCCTCAAACCAATCATGGACCTTTACTGTGGATCAACAAGACTTTAGAGTACATGGAGATATATTTTCTGACATGAAGGGATTCTAGGAAAGATATGAGAGAGTGGGAAATCTTATCTTTTGTGTTTGAGATATATGTGTGTACACGTTTTCTATTTTAACGATTTTAACGAATGGAACTAGCGAGCCTCAACTATTCCTGCAGTCCTAACCTCCTTTTAAACATCATATATTGCTAATATGGTTATTAGAAAGTTATAGGAAAAATCGTGGTTTTAAAACGGCTGAGATTTGTGAGTTTTACATATGTCGAATTGAGTAAAATGGGACAAACAATTTGGCATTCAAAATCGTATCAAAACTCGACGTATGATCCTAAAACCTGGCACACATAAAGCCTAGTGGGTGGTGAACGAGATGGTGCCAAAACATTCACGTGTTGCGTTTAAAAATCGGAAGATCTCGGGCTGTTTTGGAGGGTGTGTGGCTGGTCGGGTATGCATGGAATAATAGAAAGAAGGAGTTGGCTTGTAGTTGGGCCTTGTGTTCGTGGGATGGGCTGGAGAATTGAGCAGTTCGTTTGGTTTGTAGGTTAGTGAAATTAGTGTAATTAGAATGAGTTGTAATTAATTGTAGTAATGTGGTTAATGTATATAGTTATTGGTGTAAACTAAAATTAGTGAGATTTGCAATTTATGAAATTTGTGACTTGTGCAATATTAACTTTTGTGAACTAGTTATGTCTCGAAGTAGTGTCGTGAATTAGAGTCATTATTCGGTAAATGTCGTGATATCGTGACGTGGTGGGAATAATATAATATGTAAATAAAAATTTAAATTTCCCTGTAAAAATGGGTTTTATTAAACAGTAACTTGAGTTTATCCTTGATTAACGAGTATGATTACAATGGATTTTTGCGGTATCTTTCAAAAACTGCATACTATACAGACGGATTTGGCGGAACCAAATCAAGGGATCCGTCCTTTATGTGATTTGGTTCCGCAGGAGCCTGTACCAGATTCAACAAAACTAGTATTTTGACATAGAGAAAGTGTGTGGGACTTACTAGATTAGATAGTAAACTTACAATACACTTATTTAACATTATTCTTACTAATGTGACTTATCTAAACATTTATGAAGAGATTTTTCAACTAAATTAATAGTTATCCCAAACGCTCCTTTAAAACCCGTGTTTTTCGTAAATTGGTTTTACGCACACAATTTGACACTCAATCCTTTTAAGAAATCTTTTCTTTTAATTTTTCCAGGATATCTTCAAGCTTGGATACAAAGTGATATCTAACAACAAAATTTCCAAGTATACTAAGCGAAACATTTTTCATATTATATTCTGCTTCAATGGTAATTTGATACATGGATCGTACTCCATTTTAAAAACCATTTGTTTTGAAAATAAGAGCCACGAGGCTCTGATACCAATTGTGAAAACGTAGAGGGGGGGGGGTGTGAATACGTTCCCGTTTTAAAATCTTAAATCTTGTTGTATCAAATTTCCAATTTGGCTTGTTCTAATATTAAAGATGTTAAGTGTAGTTTATGATAAGCATAAACATGTTGTCACACAAGTATAATCAACAACACAAGCAATCACACAATGCAAACATAAAGTAAAGCAATAAGTAAAAGAAAGCGCAAACCGAACACAATGATTTATAGTGGTTCGGTCACGGAGCTCCTCTCCGCCCTACTCCACTCCCCGAGTACCCAACTCGAGAGTTACTTCACTAGATCAACAAGCTCCCTTCTCGGTGGAGAAAACCTTACATACGTCGCTTACACTTTATCCGGTACTAAGCTAAATACCAGTTCTTTACAAGGGTACAACCACTCCCGTTGGTTCGTTTACAAGGGTTCAACCACTCCCATCGTCGCTTATATAATTTTCGACACTAAGCTAGATGTCGAGTTCTTTACAAGGGTACAACCACTCCCGTTGGTTCTGTTACAAGGGTTCAACCACTCCCGCTATTTTTTATGGCCCAACATAGAAACCTTGTGTTTTATGGCACAAACACATAAACCACCTAATCTAATTTGAATGGATTACAATGATGATCCATGACATAAATGGGTCGTGGATATGAATGGCTAATCTAAATGAACTTCCATTGATAGGAAGCCTTCAATGGATGAAGATCACAAGCTCCCTAAACTTGTTGTGATGGATCTTCATATATGCATATGGAATCTACATGAACTTCTTGAATGAGAAGTCTTCAATCATTGAGGATGTCAAGTGTCCTTGAATCTTCATATGTTGGAATGTTATGGTGGATAATGACTTCAAGATCTTCTAACCTTCTTGATAGATCAGGAAGTATGCATTGGATGATGACTCATGATCTTGAGCTTGCTTCACAGGATCATTAACAGTGTATGCTTACAACATAATGAAAGTTAGTAACATTATGATCATTATGGAAAGGGTGATTAATGTATGATTCTACATGGTTTGCTACTGATCTAAGTGTATGTAAAGAGTAAATGGAATGTGTGTTCTAGTGGCTTAAAACTATGGGTAAAACAATGGGCTACTATTTATAGGAAAACAATTTGTACATGCCACGGATTTGGCGGATCCAAATAAAGGGATCCGCCCTTTATGCTGTTTGGTTCCGCCGGGACCTGACAACAAAGATTTTCACAAATCTTTTCATATCTTGCCATATCTATCCATATCTACCACAGTCAACTTTGTTACTTAAGAATCTTTCCAAAATATATCTTTCCATATCTTGCCATATCTATCCATATCTACCAAAGTCAACTTTGTTACTTAAGAATCTTTCCAAAATATATTTCAAATCTTCCTAAGATTTTCTAATGAGGTATGCCATGATGTCATGTATATATTTCCATTTTAGGATTTAAAATGTAAATAATGTAAATGTATATATGTATGTAACATGTATCCTAGTGATCATGTAGCATGTATATACTAGCTTAACTAATATGTGTTTACCAATATGTAAAGTGTACTTATCCTTTTAAACTTAGGAAACATGATGTACAAGTAAGAATACTTGTTTATGCAAAGGTGTAAAATGAGGTTCTAAGTAGAATGATTAACCTTTTAAAATACTTAATGACCTAACTGTATTTTAAACATTCTAAATGGTTTGTTAAGGGTTTGATCATAATGCCACATAACAAACATGTACGAACCTCTGTTGTATCATACGAAGACTTGAGAAGTCGAGAGGTGTTGAATGTATGTCGAGACAAAATAAGATTACAAGTAACTTGTACATTTTACGTTATGTATCAAGTTACATGTTTGTCATCAATCAAAACAAACAAGATTGCTTGCACTAACAATCTCCCCAATGAGACTGCTTGCACTAACAATGTTCAAAATTTTGCATGGTTTGATTATTAGGTATGAAATTTTGTCCCTGCAATCATGTGCTCATTTGGGTAATTAGGTCCTCCACACGCATCTATATGCCAATGTAAACAAAGGAAAGGATATACCAGCATCTTTTTGGATTCTTTATTTCTGTTGAAATGTCTATTGTTTACTTGCAAGCTGCTTAGAATTATGAGGTACTTGTTTTGGCATCTTTCATAAGTCTTTATAGGTATGGAACAGTTTGGGAGCTTTATGACAAGTCTTGATAATATGAAGGGCTTTAGTGGAAGTTAGTTCTATATAAGCTCTCATCCGAGCTAGGGTTTAGAATTATTCATTCTCTCTCAAGTTTACGCAGCCATTGTGTCTTCTCTTTACTTGTCTTTGTTATTGGTCTGATATCATCTCTGATATCTTATAGTTAGTCTGTTTGTATCATTGATCAATCTGTTTTGGTCAATAACATTGAGTGATTGAGTATATTTGTAGTAAGGTGTATAAGATCCTTCTGAAGGGGATTACACTTTCTTTTATATTGTTGATCTAACTCGTTTGAGGAGGATCTTGATTTGTTCTTAATAAATACACCAAGGGGTGATTGGTTGGGTGTAAACGGCTTCTTGAGGTGTTCTGATTATCATTTTTACATGGTATCAGAGACAGGTTACTGATCTGGTGGTTCTTGATCTTCTTGAGATTTTTAGGGTTTCCAAAATTTTGGGGATCTTGTTAATTAGAGGTTTTATTGTTCGATTGAGGTCGTATTCTTTACGGTCGTGGTTGATTTAGTCTATTCAGGCTAGATCTGGTGATTTTTGTGGGATTCTTGGATAGGGTTTCTTAAACCCTAATTTTGGAATTTGGGGATTTGTATCCCTGGTGGTTTCTTGGAGTTATTGGGCCCATTCTTGGTTGCAATATCACTAGACTAAGTGAATCTAGTGTTATTGTGGTCTTATTCCGCTGGTATTGCTCTGTAAGTAATTTTCTTCCTTTAAGATAACATTTACTTGGTCAAGAAGGTGCAAACGGGGTAGTTAACACCTTGACCTGCCAACCTGATTGGTACGGAAACCTGCTCTGGCTGCCCCCAGTCTTCTTGGCTGGTATTTTGTTAATCTTGGGTGTGAGTTTCAATTTCAGTTTTATTGTTAGTAGTTTTTTATTCTTGTTGTGTCTAGGTCGCATGAGGATAGGTTAGGATAGTCTTGGAAGTTGTTATTGAGGTTGTTGGTGATTTGTTGTGATTTTAGTTGTTATTTGCTGGTATTTTTGCTTGTTGATCTTTGTTCTGTTTGTTTTGTGCTTGCCTTCTTGTTGTTGGTTTCTTGTTGTTGATCTGTCTGCAGTTATTGTTCTTTGTTTGCTGTTATATTTGTTATTATGGTTGGTAGTAGTGGTAGTATTACTCCTGTTTTAATCAATAATATTGATGCTGGTAATCCTCTTCATATTCAAACTAATGATAATAGTGGTACTGCATTAATACCATTTAAACTTTTTAGGACTGAAAATTATAGAATATGGTCTGGTGCAATGAAATTGGCATTACAAGCTAGAAATAAATTTAGTTTTATTGATGGTACTTGTTTAAAAGAGACTTATTCTACTAGTGATGTTTTGTCTGCTCAATGGGATAGGTGTAATGCTATTGTTCTTACTTGGATAATGAATTATGTGTCTCAAGATGTTTATGTGGGACTTGTGTATTCTGATAATGCTGCTTCTGTGTGGAAAGAATTGCAAGAAACCTATGATAAAGTTGATGGTTCTGTGATCTATAATTTGTTACAAAAGATTAATTCTGTGAAACAAGGTGGCAGTTCAGTTGCTGATTATTATCATAGGCTTAATTCTTTGTGGAGAGAATTTGATGCTTTAACTAAATTGCCTAAGTGTGTTTGTGAAGTTAAATGTACTTGTGAAGCTAGTAAAGAGTTAGGTTTACATCAGCAGCTTATGAAGCTGACGCAGTTTCTCATAGGCTTTGATGACAGTTATCAGCCTGTGAGGACTGCTCTTTTGACTAGGGATCCTCTTCCTGAGGTGAAAGAGGCTTATGCTACTGTTTCTAGAGAAGAATCTCATAGAGGGATTCCTGAGTCTTCTAGTGCTACTGAGTCTAAAATGAATGCTACTTCTTTTGCTGCTAGATCCTTTAATAACAACAAAAAAGTGTTTAATAGCAATAATAATAAAACTAGGAGTACTAATTCTAATACTGCTAATAGAGGTCCTAATCCTAATCTTAATTGTAAATATTGTGGAAAGATTGGACACACTATTGAAAGATGTTATGAAATAATTGGTTTTCCTCCAGGATTTGTTAAAAACAACAATAATAATAAGCAGAATGGTTTTAAACAGAATTATAATGCTAATGTAGAAGTTAAACAGTTTGAAAAACAAACTTCTAATTCTTCTGCTAGTACTTCTTCTGGTTTTACTTCTGAACAGATGAAGAAATTGTTGTCTTTGATTAATGATACTCCTTCTGGAAGCATACATGCTAATATGGCAGGTAGGGCTTCATTCTTTAATGGAAATGTTTGGTTTAATCTTAATTTTTCTAGTTATTTCTATGCTAATTCTAGTATAGCTGTTCAAACTGTTTCTTTGGGTTGGATTATTGATTCAGGTGCTAATCAGTACCTGACTGTTTCCACAGTTGGTATGTTTAATGTAGTTGACATTACTAGTCTTAGGATTACTGTTGGTTATCCTAATGGTACTCTTGCTACTATAAGTCATGTTGGAAATTTGAAATTGACTGATAATGTTACTCTTTATGATGTTCTTGTTGTTCCTGGTTATTGTGTGAGTCTGTTATCTGTGAATAAACTTATTAGAGATAGTAAAATGTTTGTTGGTTTTGATGAAGATAATTGTTATATTCAGGATTTGAAAAGGAAGAATGTTCTGGGGACTGGTAGCCAGTCTGATAGACTTTATCTTTTTGATATGAAGTCTAGTAGTTCTTTTGGTAAGTGCAATGTGGTTATGTCTTATAATGTTTCTAAATTAGTTTGGCATAATAGATTGGGTCACCCTGCTGATCCAATCTTATCTGTTCTTCAATCTGATATTGGTATTTCCAAGAATTCATCTGTGTCTATTTGTGAAATCTATCATAGGGCCAAACAGACAAGGGAACCTTTTCCTTTGTCTAGTCATAAGTCTGAGAAATTAGGTGAACTTGTTCACCTAGACTTGTGGGGCCCTTATAGAGTTGCTAGCAGAGAAGGTTATAAGTATTTTTTAACTGTTGTAGATGATTACTCTAGGGCTGTGTGGGTATATTTGGTTAAAGCTAAAGATGAAGTCTTTGATGTATTTTGTTCTTTTGTTCACTTAATTTCTAATCAATTTGATGTGAAAATTAAAGTTGTTAGATCAGATAATGGTACAGAATTTGTAAATAAGAAAATGAATCAGTTGTTTTCAAATCTTGGTATAATACATCAAACTTCATGTGTTCATACTCCTCAGCAAAATGGAATTGCTGAAAGGAAACATAGACACCTTCTAAATGTTGCTTTGAGTCTTATGTTTCAGGGGGGGGGATTCCTCTAAGGTTTAGGTCTGATTGTATTCTAATTGCTGTATATCTTATAAACAGGTTTCCATCTTCTGTGCTAAGTGGTAAATGTCCCTATGAGTTGATATATACTGTGAAACCTAATCTTTCCCATTTGAGGTCATTTGGTTGTCTCTGCTATGCTACTGTTTTGAACAATCAAAGGTTTTGGTCTGATTGTATTCTAACTGCTGTATATCTTATAAACAGGCTGTCATCTTCTGTGCTAAGTGGTAAATGTCCCTATGAGTTGATATATAATGTGAAACCTAATCTTTCCCATTTGAGGTCATTTGGTTGTCTCTGCTATGCTACTGTTTTGAACAATCATGATAAATTGTCTTATAGATCTGAAAAATGTATTTTAATTGGGTATTCTACTAGTAAAAAAGCTTATAAACTTTTGAGTTTGGATAATAGAAATGTTTTTTATGCAAGAGATGTGAGATTTTATGAAAATGTTTTTCCTTTAAGAATGAAAACCTGTGATACTGCTGATGCAGAAAATGCAAGTGAAGCAGATCACTTGAAGTTTTTTATGGTCCTCAAAGTCCCCATGATGATGGGGAAGATTCACCAGTTGAGGATGGTAGTTTGCCACCTTCTTATGATACATCAGATGTTGTAACAGATACTACTTTTATGCATCAAGAAGTGAGGCAATCTGCAACCCATTTTGGTGACCAAAACTGGTGTGAGGGCAATTCTGAAACAAATAATGTGAGTCCTGTGTCAACTCAGTCTGGTAATTCTAATGAAGATGTGCAGACACCTGGTTTAAGAAGGTCTAATAGAGAGTCCAGAGTTCCTGTTAGATTTAATGATTATGTGATGCAATCTAAAGTTAGATATGGTATTGAAAAATATGTGAGTTATGCTGGTCTTAGTAGGAATAATAAGTGTTTTGCTACAACTTTAAATAAGTCTGTTGAACCAACTAGTTATGAGGAAGCTGTTAGTGATCCAAATTGGTCTGATGCTATGAATAATGAAATTGAAGCTTTAAATAGAAATAATACTTGGACTGAATGTGATTTACCTGTTGGTAGAAATGCTATAGGATATAAGTGGATTTGGAAAATTAAGTATAAATCTACTGGTAAAGTTGATAGATATAAGGCTAGATTAGTTGCTAAGGATTTTAATCAAAGGGAAGGATTTGATTATGATGAAACTTTTAGTCCTGTGGTTAAAATGGTTACTGTCAGATGTTTGATTAGTATTGCTGTTAATAAGGGTTGGCCTTTGTATCAATTAGATGTGAATAATGTTTTTTTATATGGAGATCTTGATGAAGATGTTTATATGTATCTTCGAAAAGGTTTTAATGGTGGTGATGATTCTAAGGTTTGCAAGCTTAATAAGTCTTTGTATGGTCTAAAGCAAGCCCCAAGACAGTGGAATGCTAAACTTTCCACTGCCTTGGTTGAGCATGGCTTTGTCCTCAGTAAATGTGATTATTCTTTGTATATCAAACAAAAAGATAATTTGTTTGTTGCTTTGCTTGTTTATGTTGATGATATTGTTATTACTGGGAATAATGAAATTGAGATTAGTAATTTTAAAAGGTTTCTGAGTTCTAAGTTCATGATAAAAGATCTGGGAGAGTTAAAATACTTTCTTGGTATTGAGGTTTTGAAAAATGATAAAGGTTTATGTATGTCTCAAAGAAAATACTGCTTAGAATTGTTGCATGAATATGGCTTGTTAGCTGCTAAGCCTGTTGATACACCTTTGCCTGAAAACACTATATTAAACTGTGATGAGTCTGAAAATGATAAAGTTTAGAATAACATTTCTAATAATCAGAAACTTGTTGGGAAGTTGATTTATTTGACTAATACTAGACCTGATATTAGTTATGCTGTTCATTGTTTGAGTCAACATATGCATAATCCTTTACAGTCACATTTAAAAGCTGCCTTAAGAGTGTTAAGGTACTTGGAAGGGTCTCCGCGATTTGGGTTACAGTTTAATAAGGAATTGAATCTGATTTAAAACTTTAAGCCTATGCTGATGCAGACTGGTCTAAATGTCCTAAGACTAGAAAATCAGTTACTGGGTTTTGTTTATTTCTGGGTAATTCTCTTGTGTTATGGAAAAGTAAAAAACATGCTACTTTATCTAAGAGTTCTACTGAGGCTGAGTATAGAAGTTTAGCTTCTACTACTTGTGAAGTTATCTGGTTAAGTAATTTGTTGCATAATCTTGGGTTAAAGAGTTTGTTACCTGTTGATATTTTCTGTGATAACAGTGCTGCAATCCAGATTGCAGCTAATCCAGTTTTCCATGAAAAAACTAAACATTTTGAGTTGGATGTACATTTGGTTAGGGAAAAAGTGTCTGCAGGTGTTATTAAAACTATTAAGATTCATACTGATGTGCAAGTTGCTGACATTTTTACTAAGTGCCTTGGTAAAAGGCAACATAGTTTGTTTTGCAAAAATCTTGGTATGTTTGATATGTTTTCAGGTAAGAAATGTAATGATAAAGGTGTTCCTGGTAAAGAAGAAAGTTCAGGTGTATAGGTTTGTGGCTGATCAGCTTGAGGAGGGGTGTTGAAATGTCTATTGTTTACTTGCATGCTGCTCAGAATTATGAGGGACTTGTTTTGGCATCTTTCATAAGTCTTTATAGCTATGGAACAGTTTGGGAGCTTTATGACAAGTCTTGATAATAAGAAGGGCTTTAGTGGAAGTTAGTTCTATATAAGCTCTCATCCGAGCTAGGGTTTGGAATTATTCATTCTCTCTCAAGTTTACGCAGCCATTGTGTCTTCTCTTTACTTGTCTTTGTTATTGGTCTGATATCATCTCTGATATCTTATAGTTAGTCTGTTTGTATCATTGATCAATCTGTTTTGGTCAATAACATTGAGTGATTGAGTGTATTTGTAGTGAGGTGTGTAAGATCCTTCTGAAGGGGATTACACTTTCTTTTGTATTGTTGATCTAACTCTGTTAGGAACACGTTTTAAATATTTTACAAGTCTTGTTCATTTAATTAATGTTGCACAATTAGGACTATATTGTTTGTATTTATGAACCGGTTCAATAGTAGTCCTTGGACCGGTCATATTATTTAATTAATTCTTATCACATGTAAAGGGAATATTCCTAAGAATCATTCCCCTCCCAATGCCTATAAATACAAGGCAAGGGAGTCATTTTCATTGTTGGTTTTCAAGTGTATGTGCGGAAGCTCTGCTAGTGTGTGAATCGAATTAAGTGAAAACCTTCCATCTTAGTCTTCTCTTCTTATTTCTCTTATTTCTAGCTTATCGTGTTTAGCTTATTAATATTTCCATACGTAGCTTATTATTATTTAGATAAGTAGTAGATCGAGTGTTGTTGTTTAAATCATTAACGAGAGTGTGTTGTTGAGATTATTATAGTGACCTACAAGTGGTATCATACGCCAAAGGTATTTAGGATTTGTGTTTTAAGAATAGATCTAATCGGTATTTAATTTGGTTTGAATAGTTTACGTCAGTTTTAAGGTTCATTTGCGTTAAAAGTGAAAAAAAAAAGTGAGTTTTACAAATCGTTGTTTAAATCCTTTTTTCATCAAATCTTCGTTTTTAATCGTTAACGTGGTTCATTTTGGTGCAAATTCGTTGTTTTAATCGTTAAAAATCATTAGATTTACGTTTTTCATCATCATCCAACGTTCTGGGTTGAAATTCGAAGAAGACGGGCTTCTCGCAATTGGTCTGCAACAATTCAAAGGTTTCTCGCATTTGGTCACAAGGATTTCTCGGAATTGCTAGCTTCAGGGTTTCTCGCAATTGGACTGGTTTAAGGATTTCTCGCAATTCATCAGATTCTTCGGATTTGGTACTCGGTGTTTCCTTCTTTGTAAAAGATAGTGAAACTACCTCGACTTGGAATTACTCTCAACTTTTGTATAAAAGTTTGAGAACGTGATCGAAATTGTAATTTTGAAAAATCTTTCGAAATTGCTTGATCTTTCGCAATTCAGAGTTTTCTCTCGCAATTGCTAAGTTCTATCGCAATTGACATTGTTTCTCGCAATTACAATTTTCTATCGCATTTGAGAAATCTCTCGGAATTACTCAAGTTTCTCGCAATTGGACAACCTTTATCGCAATTCAGATTCTCTCGCAATTCAAACAGTGCTTCTCGCAATTGGACTAAGAACATTAAGTAAACTTAAAAATCAAACATCATAAATCTTAAAACACATCTTAATTATCTAAAGATCCAACAAAATGTCTCAACCACCTCACTTCAACTACTACTATCAGCTACAGCAACATCCTCAACAACAGCAATTTCATCCGCAGTATCAACAACAACAAGCATTCGTACAACAGCATCAATTTCTCTCTCCACCACAAGTATCCCCACAACAAATCATGCAACAGAATCAACAACTGCAGAATTATTCATCATACTCCAGAGAACCTCATTGGTTTAACAAGATGTGTGAAGCAATAAGTAGTCAGCAATCACGTCATGAAGCTGGAAGTCAAGAAACTCCACCAATGCTAACTCCGGGTAACTACGTGCAATGGGCTAGTAGATTCCTCAGATTCGTTGAACTCAAAAAACCCCATGGTCAGTATCTCAAGAAGGTCATTGAAGAAGGACCCTATCCCATTCCAGCTACTGTGGTTTCAGCAACTGCAGAGAGAGAAGAAACATCCACACCCATTCCGATTGCCAACTACACAACTGAGCAAACATTACAGCAAGAAGCAAACCAATTGGCTATGTCTTTCATACTTCAAGGAATTCCCAATCCTATCTACCGAAGTATTGATGCTCAAAAGACAGCCAAAGATATGTGGGAACATGTTCATCTTCTCATGGAAGGAACAGAGTTAAACCAAGAAGATCTTGAGTCCAAGTTATATATGGAGTACACTCACTTCATCATGGAACCAGGGGAGACCATTGAATCTTACTACCACCGTTTCACCAACATTATCAACGATCTTGATCGTCATGATATAAAGTTACCAAAGATTGCTATCAACTCCAAATTCCTTGGATGTCTTGGTCCTGAATGGCAAAAATATGCAACTTTTGTGAGACAGACAAAGAAAATTGGTGATGTCAAATATGGACTCATGTATGATTACCTCAGACAACATCAATCAGAAGTGGATAAAGAAATAGCAGCACGAGGAGGCTTCACACCAGCACCAACATCAAACTCACTTGCTCTCGTTGCTCAATCAAACTTCTCTTTACCACAACAGGAATTTGGACATTCATCTTTTCAACCAAGCATTCCACCCCAACCTCATAATCAAATCATTCCTTATGAAGCACCTCAACAATACTCTGATAACCAGCTGGTTCCATACAACAACACCGATTCAATGCTGTACTCAAATGCAGATCATGATGAAGAAGAGGATGCTTTCAATTCACTTAATGAAGCATTTGGATTGATTGCTAACGCATTTGGCAGATTCACCAAATCCAACAACCGTCTTCGTTCATCTTCAAATACAAGGAATCAGGCAGTTGTTCAGGATGGCAGAGTTGAAATTCAAAACAGGTCTTCAGGCAGATATGGTTCGGGAAATCGTGGATATGGTAATCAACGGGTTCAGTCAGGAGGAAATCGGTTCAATAATGCAGGGGCAAACAGAAATAGTATGGGGAATGTTCAGAGAGGAAATTCGAATGTTGGGAATGGTCAGAAAGGCATTGCTAATACGTCTATCACATGCTACAATTGTGGGGGGAACGGTCATATGGCTAATGCTTGTCCGAAGCCGAGAACAATGGGCAGTCAGTATCACAAAGAGGCTCTTATGATGGCACTCAAAGATGAAAGAGCTGCTGGGATGATGACTCAGAATGATCAAAGTTTTATGGCAACTGTGGAATCAGATGATGAGATGGAAGACCTTGAGGCAAACGCTGCAGTCATGCTTATGGCTAACATGCATGAAATGAATATGTCCGAGTCAGGCCCAGTATATGATACTGATGGTCTTTCTCAGGTACCCGATTCTACATGTCTTATTCATGAAATTGCTTCACCTTCTGTATCTTCATCTACAAACGAAACTTTTGTTCAAAATGAGTTATTTTCATCACCATCCGATGATCAAGTTAACACGGTTGTATCATTTGATGATGATAAAACAGTTGTTTCCTTTGATGATCTCATCGATGATGCTAATTGTGATCATATTGAACAAAAAGATCAGTTGGATGATCAAGATTCGGACTTACAGGCCTTGTTATTGACCACCCAGTCACAAATAGAAAAATGCAATGACATAAATCAGAAGCTCAAAGAGAAAATTGCAGTGTTAACAAAGGATAATGAGTGTTATAAATTACAACTTTCCGGATATCTAAAACAAGATAAACGTGAAAAAGGTTTTGAAACGGCTTTCCAACAAGAGTATGTAAAAGTTCAAAATTTAGAAAGTCAAGTTCGTGAGCTAACCATTGCCAAAGCTGAGCTTTTCTCTCAGAAAGAGAAGGATCAACTTGAGTTTAAAATTCGAATTGATGCTTTAAATTCTGAATTGTTGAAAACTCAATCTGAGCTTTCTACATCTCAGAAGGATCTTCTTGAAGAAAAGAAAGCCACTCGGAAATGTGTTGACTCCTATCTTGATCAAATTCTGGATTTGGAAACCAAACTCAAAGATTTTCAAAACATTGTGTATAAAACGGGTAACTCTGTAACACAAATTCAGAAAAATATTGTAAAACCAAGTCCTAAAGGAGTAAGTTTTGCACTTGGCAGTGATACACCCCGCAAATTACACATAGCACTCAAAGAGAATCCTAAGTTATACAATGCAACATTTCTGTTAGATGATTCCTTTCAACGTGTTGTTATGTATTCTGTTGATGAAGAAACTGATTTTCTTGAAAACAAGATTGAGGGTCGATCAAAGTCACAAACAAAGTTTTCAAACGTACACTATGATTATAATGCACGACCTCATTTGAGCAAATCATTTGTTCCTCCTAAGGATCATCCAGAACAAACGTTAACATACACAAACATAAGTGCTCCCTCGTCTATAACTTCTGATCCTACGCCTGGTGTACAATTTAAAGATTGTTTGACAGAGGATCTTGTTGATCCACAAATGCCTAAAGAATGTCGGGTTCTTCGATATTTTCAGACATTTATGGATGACATTTCTCGTTTGGAGAATGAAATTGAGTTCAGTTCTCAAATTCCAATCTCGTCTTTTCTTTCTCCTGTTCAGAAAGAAAAGAAGGAGATTCTTCAAAAGAAAATTCTTCCTCATGTCAGAAATCTGAAAAAGGGTGCAACAAGATGGGAAGAGGAGTTATATATGGAACTAGCATCTATGAAATCCATTTTCAAAGCTAAAGATGACAAGGTTCAACGTCAAAAACTTCAAAAGAAATTTTTAGCAAAAGAAAATGATCGACTCTTGGAAAAAGTCTTGTGTTATGACGTGGTCTCTGTGATTATGAATTCGCTCTATAAATCTGGTAATGCTTTACTTGTGAATGATCATGCTGTGGATATTAAAATGTTGCATATGGAGATTGATAATCTGGTACATGAGAATGAGAATCTTCGACAAATCAATTGTGATGTGGAAAACAAAGTTTTTAATCTTCAAAACAGGTTGGACTGGTGTCAAAAACGAAGTCTTGAATTTGAAATCAAATTTCAAAATCTCATGGGATCTCTATCATTTCAAAACAGTCATAAACAAAACAAAGAAACAAAGGCTTTCTTAAAAGGTAAACTGTTTCAAAATGAAAAAGACCTGAATGAAGTTATTCAAAACAGAAATGACACAGTCTACCTAAACAGGAAATTAGACTCACAAAATCAAGAGTTTTAACACATCATTATTGATTTGAAGAAGAAGATCAGAGTTTTAGAAAAAAACAAAGCAAACAGTCATAAGATTGCTCCAGGAATTTATGTAGTGGACAAAGAACATACCCAAGCATCTGACACAACCACTGATTCAGCTACTTGTACTTCCACAGGACTAGAAACCACCTCTAAGATCAACCATTCCAAGACTCACAAGAAACAGAGGAAGAATAGAGTCAAGAAATCTAGGAAGGAAGTATCTAAGTCTGCAGAAGTCCAAGAAAGTAGTTTGAATAAGACAAATGTAACATCAGGAATAGAATTGCACTTATCTGAGTCTAGTTCTAAGAATGATGTAACAGATGATAACTCTTTTAATATTAATGAAGACGTTTTGGTTGATGCTACTTGTGTTTTTTGTCGTCATAGCATACTATCTGGTGATCATACAAAATGTGTTGCTAAAACTTTGCTGACTAAGAGAAAGAAACGAACTAGTGGCGCTTCCTCTAGGCTTAAAACCATTGCGAAATCCATTTTAGGAATGCCTCCACTAGCTGTTTCTGAGGAGAAAATAGAAAAGCCCCAATCCAAGACCAAAAAGTCACCTAGTGCATACCTTAGGAAAAAGGCAGAGACTAGTTGGACCTGGCAACGCTGGTTACAGAACACTTTTGATTTTAAATGGTTACCTAAAATACTAACATCTTGTGTAACTAACCCAGCGGATCCAACCGTTATCAATTCTCCACCTGTTTCCGATGTGTGTGATGCAGGTGATTCAAATCATCCTCTGGATTGTTGATAGCGGGTGCTCCCGACATATGACCGGCAATCTCAAACTTCTTCAGAACTTTGTTGCAAAGTTTATCGGAACGGTCAGATTCGGGAATGATCACTTCGCTGCAATTATGGGCTATGGGGATTATATTAATGGGAACATCGAAATCAGCCGTGTGTATTATGTTGAAGGTCTCGGTCATAATTTGTTCTCTGTGGGACAATTCTGTGATGGAGACTTGGAAGTAGCATTCAGGGAGAAAACATGCTTTATTCGTGATCTTCAAGGGAACGACCTTATGAAAGGGAAACGCGGAACAAGTCTGTATTCTATCTCCTTTGACGGCATGACAGCTTCTTCTCCTATTTGTTTACTCTCCAAGGCTCATCCCACGAAAGCTTGGTTATGGCACAAACGATTGTCTCATCTCAATTTTAAAACCATGACTGATCTTGCCAAGAAGAAATTAGTTGACGGTCTTCCAAAATTCCGATATGCCAAGGATCACTTGTGTTCTGCTTGTGAACAAGGGAAAAGTCATCGTGCCCATTTTCCTCCCAAAACAGAACACAGCACAGACCATGTCCTACAACTGCTTCATATGGATTTGTGTGGTCCGATGCGCGTTCAGAGTATTAACGGGAAGAAGTATATTCTGGTAATCGTAGATGATTATTCAAGATGGACTTGGGTCTATTTCCTTCGAACTAAAGATCAAGTTCCATCTATTCTCATCACGTTTCTCACTAAGATTCAAGTTCAAGTCCGCAACACCGTCCGAATCATCAGAACAGACAATGGGACTGAATTTAAGAATCAAATCATTCGGGATTTCACAGAGAAACATGGGATTGTTCATCAGACTTCTATAGCTCGCACTCCGAAACAAAATGGTGTAGTTGAAAGACGAAACCGGACGCTCGTGGAAGCAGCTCGAACTATGTTGATCAATGCTCAATTACCGGATTATCTTTGGGCTGAAGCTGTCAACACTGCTTGTTATACTCAGAACCGTGAAATGATCACCAAAAGACACACCAAAACACCATATGAGATCATACAAAGGAGAAAACCAAACATCAACCATTTTCACGTCTTTGGAGCTTTGTGTTATCCGAAGAATGATAAGGATGATCTTGGTAAACTTAAGGCTAAAGCAGATATTGGGATCTTTGTTGGATACTGTGAGAACTCCAAGGGATATCGTATTTGGAATCGTCGGACTGGGGATATTCAAGAAACCATACACGCTAATTTTGATGAACTCACCGAAATGGCTTCTGAGCAAGACCGCTTGGAACCCGCACATAACCGTTTGAACTTTCCTGAATCTTCATCTGCACCCCTACCTTTCAACAGGAAGGATCTGGAAGATTTGTTTGCACCTATGTTCGATGACGTTCGTGTTACTAGTGCATCAGATGCTTCCACCAGTTCCGCTGCTCAACAACTTCCAAATCAAGCACCTGATCTATCAGCATCTACCTCTACAGTAGTTGCTGACGATGCACCACCACTTGAACAATCATCATCAACAATGGAGAAAACACCTCAACCAGCAGTTGAAGATTTATCCCCCATTTCTAACAATGTTCCACCACCATCAGGATATGACGGGAACGCCTTCTTTAATCCATTTGCTCCACCACCAACTGTACCAGATACCGGAGAATCATCCTCGAGCAATATGGACCCGTCATATCATCATCACAACACTCAACACTACCCATCAACTCATAAATGGACAAGGGATCATCCGTTAGTAAATGTGATTGGCAATCCAGATAAACCAGTAATGACACGACAAAAACTCCACACAGATGGTGAAACTTGCATATACGCTCTCACCGTTTGTCAAGCTGAACCGAAAAATATCAAAGAGGCCTTGACTTACGACAATTGGATTGAATCAATGCAAGAAGAGTTGGATCAGTTCAAAAGATTGGAAGTCTGGGAACTCGTTGAGAAACCGGACGGAGTTTATGTTGTGGGTTTAAAATGGATCTGGAAAAATAAGCTGGATGCAGAGGGAGTGGTTATTCGTAACAAGTCTCGGTTGGTTGCTAAAGGGTATAGCCAAGAAGAGGGAATTGATTTCGAGGAATCTTTTGCTCCAGTGGCAGGCTAGAGGCAGTGAGAATGTTCCTGGCGTACGCGGCTCATAAAAACATCACAGTTTATCAAATGGACGTGAAGACAGCATTTTTGAACGGACAACTTCGTGAAGAGGTGTATGTTTCACAACCAGAGGGCTTCGTCGATCCAGAACATCCACAACACGTTTACAGGCTTAAGAAAGCTCTCTACGGCCTTAAACAAGCCCCGAGGGCATGGTACGATAAACTTGCTGCATTCCTGCTTGCTAATCATTTTACTAAAGGATCTGTGGACCCGACTCTGTTTATACAAAAACACGGGGAGGACATTCTCATCGTACAAATTTATGTGGATGACATCATTTTTGGGTCTACCCATAAAAAGTATTCAAACGCTTTTGCAAAACTTATGAAACAAAACTTTGAGATGTCCATGATCGGTGAATTAAATTTTTTTCTAGGATTACAAGTTCACCAATCACCTCGCGGTATATTCTTGAGTCAGTCCAAATATGCACAAGAAATATTAAAAAAAGCATGGCATGACAACTAGTGACACCTATAACACCCCTATGTCCTCCTCATCCCCGAAGCTAGATGCTGATTTACATGGGAAACCCACTGATTCTACAAATTATCGTAGTATAATTGGGTCTCTTATGTATCTCACAGCTAGCAGACCGGATGTTGTATTTGCCACATACCTGTGTTCACGCTATCAATCTAACCCAACAGAAAGACATTTATCTGCTGTTAAAAGAATCCTTAGATACATCAAGGGAACATTAATTTGGGGATCTGGTATCCAAAGGATTCTGGTTTTGCACTAACTGCTTTTTCAGATGCGGATCATGCGGGATGTATTGATACAAGGAAGAGCACATCTGGTGGTGTCCAATTTCTCGGTGATAAGCTGGTGTCCTGGCAGTCAAAGAAACAAGATTGTACGTCTCTATCATCAACGGAATCAGAATATGTAGCCATGTCTGCCTGTTGTGCTCAAATCATTTGGATGCGATCACAACTGATGGATTATGGTTATATCTTCAACAAAATCCCGATGTACTGCGACTCCAAAAGTGCCATAGCTATCTCGTGCAACACAGTCCAACATTCCAAGTCCAAACACATCGCTCTCCGATATCACTTATCAAAGGAGCATGTGGAGCAGGGTACCGTTGAGCTGTATTTCGTGGGAACGGAACACCAATTGGCGGATCTTTTCACGAAGGCTTTACCTCATGAACGTTTTGTGAAATTGGTTCACCAAATTGGAATGCGATGTTTGACTCCTCAGGAATTGTCAAATTTTCTCAAAAACTAATACTTGAGTCAAACATCCAAACTATCTTGTAAATAACATCTCAAAAAAAAAAAAAAAAAAAAAAAATGTGTGTGTATGCAAGTGCAAATCCTCATTCAACATTTTGTTCATTTTAAAATTATCTTTATTCACTTCTGAACAAATGTTGAGGGGGAGACACAAAATTTTACAAATTTTTTACAAATTTGTACTTGCATATTTTCTGTCACACTGTTGCTTTGTATTGGCTTTAATGTGATATCCTAAGGATTATTAGGAATATTTATGGTTACTATTTGTTAGAGGACTAAAAGTGTTACCAATTGAAAATCATTTGATTTGGATTTAGTGTGCTAAAGATTAAGGTTAAGGGACTAATTGTGACCATAGGATAAAAGATAAATAGTAAAGTATTAAATGCAAAACTGATTTAACTGTGCACAGCATTTACTATCCCTGCAAATCCTATTTCGCAATTACTACCACCCAATCAACGGCTCTCATTAAAACTGATCATCTGTTCAAGTTCTAACAAATCTGTGAGTGTTTTCGTGATCTTTAAATGATTATAACATATGGTTTTCAAGGAATTAAAGATCCAACGGTGGAATTTGTGTAAAATAATTAGACGAATTTCTAGGGTTTGCGTAGATTTGGGATTTTTTAATCCTATGTGTTTTGCGTGATAATGCTTGTACTTTTATACTTAGTTGTTGATTATGAAACACAAATGCATGCTTAATTGTTCCAGAAACTCATCTAAATGATTATTCGAAGCTTTAGGGTTTATGTTCATCATTTGGGGAAAATCGAATATGAATGTTTTGGTATAATTAAAGTGTTGTTATGGTGTTGGTATGACTCGAATTGAATAGTTGTTGCCTCAGATTAAGCCCAGAAACATTAGATGATTATTGATTGAGATTTAGGGTTTATCAAGAACACTATGCACATGCAGTTCGAATTCATAGATTTTGTGGTTAGAAAGTGTTATAAATTGGTCAAAATGAGTAAAATAGCTTAGTGAACCTATTGCAATGGTGTGGAATCATTAATCTGTGAATTGCAAAATTTTTGTGAGTGAATAAATCGTCAAAACGGGTTTCGAAATTTCTTGGATAAGATATTCTCGAATTTGCAATTGCTATCGCAATTGTCATTTGTTCTCGCAATTGCCATTGTTCTCGCAATTGGTGTTGCTATCGCAAATGGCAATGTGCTCTCGCAATTGAAAAACCTTTTCTCGCAATTGGAATTTTTCCCGCAATTGGAATTTTTATCGCAATTGGAAATTTTTTCTCGCAATTGGAAATTTTTCTCGCAATTGGAAATTTTTCTCGCAATTGAAATTTTCTCGCATTTGACAAGTTTTTCTCGCAATTGGTATTTTTCTCTTGCAATTGGTAATTTTTTCTCGCATTTGTCAAAATCTCTTGTTTTTTGACCATCTGCCTTTGAAATTACTAATTTCATTGAAATTTCAAATTTATGAGAAAATTTCTTATGCAAATCAAAATGATCAATTCACAGATTAACGATTGCTCAGTCATGTTAATAAAGGATGTTGTGTGCAAACACTCAATTTTAACTAATGCTAACACACATATATCCTGCAATTTGGTGTCATAATGCTGTTTCAGATCATCCACAATGTCTTCACAACAACAACAACCACTTCCACTTATCACCAAAGCAGAGTTATTCCCACAAGGATTCAAGGCTAAGTATGGCAAGAATAATTCACGAGTGGTCTTTGATAATATCAAGTGTGCTGAACCAAGTTGTCGAATTGTCATCGAAATTCTCAAAAGACATGAATGCAGGAGTATCTTGGAAGATTCAGATAGTATTCCAGAGATTTACATTCATCAGATGTGGAGCACTATCAAACCAGATGACAACAACAAATTCTTCACCTGCACTCTTGACAGGAAACAAGTCAAGGTCACTCTAGCACATCTACGTGAAGCTTTATCTCTACCAGATCCACCGGAACCCTCAAGACGATACTGGCCTGCACCCACTGAACAAGACATTCTCAACTTTCTCATTGGCCTTGGATATGATGTTGATCCAGATCTTCCACTCAACATCCTCTCAAATATCAATGCCAAATCCATTCCTCAACCGTGGAGAGCAATGTACTATATTCTGATTCGATCAGTGTCTGGAAGAGACAGTGGACACGAACATCCAAGACTCTCTCATGCTCAACTCTTCTGGGGTTTTGTTACCAAACACAACCTTGATTTTGCTGCTCTTATCTGGGAAGACCTTATGCATCAAATACATGGTGTACTCAAAAAACCCTTGACTAAAATCCCATTCGTCCGTTACACCAAGTTGCTGATCAGTCTTCTTCTTGATAAACATCATGATATTTCTAATCGTCCCGAAGACAGAGAAAGACATGTGATCAAGATGGACACGGACTTCAAATCAGTATACTTTCCAAAGGATAGCACTCACAAACAAGGTCTTAAGCTGTTTGATGTTCTACTTACTGAAGAGGTCAAGGAAACTCCTGCTTACGCAGATTACATTCAAGCCTATGAGAAGAAGCTTGTCGGTATCACTAAAATGACTGAGGGAACAGGTTCTTCCAAGACTCGTTCCAAGAGTAGTAGAGCTAGCAAAACTGGAAGTGCATCAAGTGCTTCAAAGAAACAACCCCCAAGCAAGAGGAGAATCATCAAGACTGCTCCAAAACCAAAAGTTGAAGAAATTGGTATTCGTGATGAATCCTCTGAATCCTCCGAAGACACTGAACCAGAAATAGAAATACTCAATGAGCAAGAAGCCGAGTTTCAAACAGAGATTGATTTAGAGAATGCTGCTAAGGCAAGTATTAAACAGAAGAAGATTGATGAAGAAAGAAGAGCAGAACTACAGAAGCAAGTTATGAGGGAATTGGAAGCAAAGAAGAAGGAAGAAATTGCTAAGGGAGCAGGAGGATCAGGAGTCACTCCAGCACCAGTCTCATCCCCTAATCCGGTTAATCAACCCGGTGTCTCACAATCTTCCACAGCAAAGCCAGATACGGTTAATCAACCCGCTATGGCTACAACTACGGTTCCCCCTCCTCAATCAAGCTCAGTCAATCAAACAAATTTGGAGAATCAAACACAATCAGAGTCTGAAAAGATTATATTTACAGAAAATGAAATTTCCGATTCAATGTTTGATGATATTCCACATCAAGAGGAGGTACATCACCATGATGACACTAATGAATGGGGAAATTCTGATGAAGAAAAAGAAATCACTGGATCAAAGGCTACAGAAGCTGCAAATGAGCTGGAGGCACTTAATGAAGCAGAAAGGAAAAGGAAGGAAGAAATGGAAAGAAAACAAAAGGAGGATGAGGAAGCAGACAACTACATTATCTCTCCATTGAATGATCCATTCAAATCTCCTCAACAACAACCACGTGATCAAACTCCTCCCATTCCTTCTCCCAAACCTTTCTCACCTCCTAAGTCACCTCCTAAGCATCAAACTCCTCCAGAATCACCGGAAAAAACCTTCAAAACCTTCATCTTCATCTCACAAGGACTCTGCTTCTCCTAACTCATCATCATCTATTCCATCACTCACTCCATCACCATCAAGGTCACCACCAAACAAAGGCAAAGCAACATTGGCAGAAAGAATCAGAACAGTCATAAAAGGCAAACAAGTCAATAAAATCGCCAAAGTCACAAGAGTTGAAGTTCTCTCACCAATATCTAGGCAAATCAAGAAAGCAGCAAAACTTGCTCAAGCAAGAAGAGAGAGCAAGATGCAAGAACAGATGACAGAAATGCAAAATCTTATCAAGGGTCTATCTGAACAAGTCAAGGAGATGCAAGAAACAAAGCAGAACATGGATGAGTTTCTTTCTTTCGATATAGAAGACAATATCAAAAGTAAGACAAGACATTATGTCAAACGTTTTACTGCTGATCTACAGAAGAATCTTAATGAGAATGTCAACACTCAACTTGATATCAAGGTCAAAGAAGCAATCATCCTCAATTCTGGCTTCAAGCAACTCAAAGACTTCACCACAGAAGAACTCAAACTTGAGCTTCTCAACAGACTCCACACTATGACATCTCCTTCTCCTGAAGATATTAGTCTTATGAAGTCAATTGCAGCACATATTGAGAATGTTTCCTGCAAAGTTGCTGCTGATAAAGGAAAGAGGATTCGTGATGACGACACTGAGGATCCAGATCCAAATTCCACACAAAAGAAACAAAAGACTGTGAGTGGATCTGGTATTCACATTCAGGAACCACCAGAACAGAGAACTTCTCCACCATCTCCAAATCATCAAGAATCTGGTCCTAAGGAAACTGAGCATCACTTTGAACATTTCATCAATGATGACATTGAGTTTCAACCTCAAGATGACCCACCTCAAGATGATCCACCTCAATCACCTCCAAAACCAGCAAAAGCCAAACCATCCAGCAGTAAAAAGTCTTCTGAAGAACCAGCTGTGCTTACATGGTTAGATACTGACGAAGACTTACATGGGAACAACTGGTTCGACCACCTTGCACAGGCTCAAATCATCGACGACGAAGCTTCAAAGATAGAAGATAGCACGTTTGAATACATCAGAAAGTCAAACATGCTTTCAACATTAAGAAGATGACAAAAAGAGAGCTTCGTAGAATCAAGAATGATGCCTTCAATCTTTTAAAAGATAAGTCTGCAAGTGCTGCCGAGTTGGAATATCATCTGGAGAATATTGCTAGAGCATTATCTAAAGACTTCGATTGGACAAATCCAGATGTATACAGGGAAGGTGGTCTCGACAGCAAGAAACGTCCATACATCACCGACTGGACAAAACCACTTCCTGTGATACGACCATATCATGGAACGTCAGAAATTCCATTTGCATTCTTCTTCAACCAAGATCTGGAACTACTTGTACATGGGGCTTCTAGTGAAATCAAGTATGCTACCTCAATAACGTTCACTCCTGCTGCAAACTACACAAATCCTGCCATTGAAGAAGAAGCTAGACACCGTAAACTCTTCATCAACAAAATTGCAAAATATGATCGTGACGCTGAACTTGGAATTCACCATTGGTTTGACAAACGCAAGTCGTGGTACAAATACAAGCTTGGCCTCATGGCATCTCGTGAAAAGGTGTTCAGTGATCTTCGTATAAAGGCAGTGATTGATGCTAAGGGATCACAAAAGCTGGGATACACATTCATTTCTGAGATCTCCGTTCGCAGACAAGATAATCTTATTTACACGTTCAATGAAGCAGATTTTCCTGAACTCAATCTCAACGACATTGAAGACTTGTACTTGATGAAAGTGCAAGGGAAGCTGAATCACCTCAATCCTACTCTTCTGTATGCATTTAGCGCTGCTATATGCCACTTCATCAGAAGAATAGTGATCAAAGAACGTGTAGAAGATCTTCAACTTGGAGTTGAAAGTTATCAGAAGAAACTGAATCTTGAGGAACCCATGTTTACTCTCACTGACAACAAGGAACCTCAGTACTTGCTCAAGACCGACCCTATCTTCGGATTCGTCTACAGAAGTGCAACGAACACTAACCGTTTCATGCCACATAAAGAGATTCACAAATTTTGTGATGACACGCTAAAGAATGTTCGAGATGGGTTAGTCACACGGGTTCAGGATCAAATATTGAAGAAGCACAAGAAATGGAATCATCAGCAGCTCAGGCAGGTCAAGAATTTTATCTGGTCAATCGAAGAAAGGCTCTACAGAAGGGATCAGATGAGGAGATTGGAAACTTATGTTGGTGGTCGTCCTCCATTTGCCATCAGATTATTCCAGAGAACAGATCCAAAATTCACCACGTTTGGCCGAGGCGGTTAATTTGTAAGAATTTGATTTCAATATTCAATATTCATTCAATATTCTTACTTATATATGACTGTGAATATGACTACGGCTTGTGCACACATAACAGTGTACAACCCGGACCCCAAAGAAAGGACCCTGAGGTACGCTTCAGTGCCTCAATCCTGAAAAAGGAGCGAAAGCTTCTTACTTATGAGCAGAATTAAAATCAGAATGTTTTCCAACGTTTTTCAAACATTCTGCTCATAAGGACAAGTATTCCCTCGTCCAGGGGGAGTATTTGAAAAATATAATCTTTGTTCAAAAAGAAGTATCAAAGTTCTTGAAACTTCTTCCCTAAAACTCAAAAACAGCATATTTTAATCATAAACGTTTTTCCAAAAACATCATGAGTATGCTATTTTTGAGGGGGAGAAGAAACAATGATTAAAATATGATGTCTCATTTGCTGGAATCTTGTGTGCTCAAACTCAGAATTGACCCTCGAATTGACGAATAGGAAAGTCAGTAGTCGAAAGGACATGTCCCGGACGGGTAATAATTTCAAGCCAGTTTATCTGGTGATGTAAGCGTGTCTCGCAAAGGACGTGTCTGAGTAGAATGTACCGATTTCGAGCGATAATCTTTGAATCTGATCTGGACGGGTAATAATTTCAAGCCAGTCTAACTGGTGATGTAAGCGTGTCTCGCAACGATCAGGTTCATTGAAAGTCAATCAATTCAAAAGTGCCAACTCTTTCCGGCATGTGCAAATTTCAAATTTATTACTTATGCGCACATGTTAAGGGGGAGTATTTCTGAAAATCATCAAACTCTCAAGGTGTCAACAAAATGTCTTTACAATTATCGACACTTTGAGAGATTTTTCAAAGGTTTTGGTTTATGGCATCATTAGGATAGTCATGGAGTTATAAGGTGACTAAGGTTAGGGAAAACCGTCCTATGATCCGCCAGAGCCGGAGGGATCTACCCAAGGACAATACCAATAGTTTAGACTAGAAAGTCCTAGGTATGATATAAAAAAGGAGAAAATGAATGAACGGAGAAAGAAGGGGTTGAAGAATTAAAAAGAAAAGCAAAGAAAAGGGTGAAAAGAAATAGCCCTCCATTTGTTCAACCTTAGGGCAGACACCGGGTTCAATTCATAATCTACTGGTTGATGAGCATCACCGGTATTGAAGACCAAAGACGTCATGGACCCAGTGACGCACTAAAAAACCTTCTAAGCCACTCAAGTGTCTCTCAAAAGACATTTGTTTCATTCACACGGAGAACCCTTCATAATCTATCGACATCTCATTACGAGATTGTTGATATTGAAAAGGAGGCAATCTGCTCCTCGCCTCCGATGACCAAACAAATGTGCACTTATTGAGTCTAGAGCCATGAGATTCATAAAAGATCTCTTAGGTACACTTAGAATTACTCTGGTGTTCTACATCATGGGCATCAGTTGTAAATTTAAGAAAAGTGTCCTTCGCAGATCTTAGCAATCTGCCGAGAACATTCATGAGAAAAGTCACTTTTGTGATTATCAATGATTGAATGGAAATCCTGCCAGAACAACATCAAACAATTCTGACAGCAGGTCACTTCGGTAACTCCTTGTGGGTTACGCTTAGTGTTTGCTCCAAATGGTCTACAGTCGTGGGGTGATCTCCAGCGACTCACTGAATCGTGGGTGCACTTCGGTGTGTCCGTGTAATCCCTTTCGGGGGAATCCGGTTCAGAACGGTCTGGGTTAGGATTTGAGAAAGTCTTCACACTATGCTGTTGATAATTTCAAGTCTGAACCTGTAAGTACCGGTTGGTTCGTGCTGTTGCTGCTGCTGCTGCTGAGGAGCTGGAGTTCGACCATCAAGACTCCATCATGATCATAGTTTGAAGAAATGTTCTCTCAAAGACTCAGTAACATCAAAAGTTCAACATATGTAATTGTAAAGTCAAAAGTTCGAGCATCTCAACCTTTCACAAGATTAAGATTGAAAAGTGAGAACATGTTGCAGAAAACAATTCAAAGATATATGAGCATGATGGAGAAGACGAGAAGACGTTGGAGATTGGCAGATAGAGACAACATCATATCATCATTTCACAAGAACAAAGAAACAAAGATTATAAAGACGTCAGAAGCCTTAGAAGCAAAGAAGACGTCGGGCAACATTGATGATCAAGACTTAGGGGGAGATTGTTAGGAACACGTTTTAAATATTTTACAAGTCTTGTTCATTTAATTAATGTTGCACAATTAGGACTATATTGTTTGTATTTATGAACCGGTTCAATAGTAGTCCTTGGACCGGTCATATTATTTAATTAATTCTTATCACATGTAAAGGGAATATTCCTAAGAATCATTCCCCTCCCAATGCCTATAAATACAAGGCAAGGGAGTCATTTTCATTGTTGGTTTTCAAGTGTATGTACGGAAGCTCTGCTAGTGTGTGAATCGAATTAAGTGAAAACCTTCCATCTTAGTCTTCTCTTCTTATTTCTCTTATTTCTAGCTTATCGTGTTTAGCTTATTAATATTTCCATACGTAGCTTATTATTATTTAGATAAGTAGTAGATCGAGTGTTGTTGTTTAAATCATTAACGAGAGTGTGTTGTTGAGATTATTATAGTGACCTACAAACTCGTTTGAGGAGGATCTTGATTTGTTCTTAATAAATACACCAAGGGGTGGTTGGTTGGGTGTAAACGGCTTCTTGAGGTGTTCTGATTATCATTTTTACAATTTCTTTGTTTGTTTAATAAGGATTCTTGTCAGAATGTCCAATAACAAATTGATGATGATAAGGAAATTGTCTGTATTAGTGTATTTATAATCAAGAGTAAACTCCAAAATACATCCTTGTGGTTTACCCCGTTTCGCACCATACATCCCTCTCAAAAAAGTTGCAACATATACATCACTCCGTTAGTAAAAGTTAACTTATATACATCCCTCCGTTAAAATAAGGACAAACGGCGCAAATTATTTCTCCGTTATCTCCTAACGAAATAGAAAATATTTACACCGTTAGTCCTCTGGGTTAACTGTATTTGCACCGTTAGTTCTTTTTTATGTTTTCGTCCGTTTTTTTACGTTTTCGCCCGATTTTTTACGTTTTCGTCTGTTTTTTTTACTTTTTCGTCCGTTTTTTTTTTTTTTACGTTTTCGTCTGGGTTTTTTACGTTTTTATCTGTTTTTTTTACGATTTCGTCCTTTTTTTACGTTTTCGTCGTTTTTTACGTTTTCATCTGTTTTTTTACGTTTTCGTCTGTTTTTTTTTACGATTTCGTTCGTTTTTTTTGCGTTTTCGTCCATTTTTTTTACGTTTTCATCCGTTTTTTTTACGATTTCGTCCTGTTTTTTTTTACGTTTTCACCGCTTTTTTAAGTTTTCGTTTATTTTTTTACGTTTTCATCTGCTTTTTTACGTTTTCATCCATTTTTTACGTTTTCTCTCATTTTTTTTACGTTTTCGTCCGCTTTTTTACGTCTTCGTCCGTTTTTTTAGTTTTCGTCCGTTTCTTATGCTTTTTTACGTAAAAAATGTAAAAAATGGACGAAAACGTAAAAAAACGTTTTCAAAGACATCATATAACTTAGGTAGTAGGATAAGATGGATAGAAAACTTATTTTTGGAAAGAAGTAGGCGGGTGGCAACTTTTTAATCTTTGTCTCCATCTTATCCTACCCTAAGTTATATGATGTCTTTGAAAAGCAATGGAACGAGATCCGATTCTACTTTTTTTTCTTAATTACATGCTAAACGAATATCCGCGCAAAGCGTTTGTTTATAGTGGCAAATAATTATAACTTGCGAGATCGTGATTTTGATTCAACCCTTGATGCAAAATGTGTATTTTTATATACAAAGTGTGTGTGTTTTTAAAATTAATATAGTGTATGTTTTTTTTAAAGTTATCAAATTTAGAATTGATCAAGTTTAAAATACAATAAGATAATTAATTAAGGGTAATTTAGGCAAAACAGTAATTCAAGTTTTTCACTTTTCAAGAAAAGGGTATACACCCTTTATATATAGTATAGAAGTATAGATAAATCATTTATGCTTTATTTGAATGTAGAATTTTCAACAGACGAAAACGTAAAAAAAGCGGACGAAAACGTAAAAAAATGGACAAAAACGTAGAAAAGCTGACTTAAACGTAAAAAAGGAGATGAAAATGTAAAAAAATGGACGAAAACGTAAAAAAGTGGATGAAAACGTAAAAAAACAGATGAAATCGTAAAAAAAAAAGACGAAAACGGGAAAAAAAAAAAGACGAAAACGGGAAAAAACTGATGAAAACGTAAAAAAAAAAAAAGCGGACGAAAACGTAAAAAAGCGGACGAAAACGTAAAAAATCGGGAGAAAACGTAAAAAACGGACGAAAACGTAAACAAATGACTAACGGTGTAAATAATTTCTATCTCGTTAGGAGATAACGGATAAATAATTTGCGTCGTTTTTCTTTATTTAAACGGAGGGATGTATGGTGCGAAACGGGGTAAACCACAAGGTTGTATTTTGGAGTTTACTCTATAATCAATTTTAAAATATAAGAATATTTAATATCAACAAAAAAATAACAAAGAATCCTTAAGGTACAACATTATAGATTGAGATGTTGACATTTTTTCGGGGATCTTCTTTATCATTTTCTTTTGAAAAAAAAAAAAAAAAAAAAAAAAAAAAAAACACATCGAACTTGACACTTTTTGTGATTGTGTGTAGCCAACTAATTTTTTTTTCATTGTAACACAAAACTTTTGAATTTGTGTTATTTTATGTATCCACGTCAGCTAAACGTCGCATCGTTAGTCCTTTACACTATTACACGTTTTCGTCCGTTTTCTTACGTTTTCATCCGTTTTTATACGTTTTCGTCCGTTTTTACACGTTTTCATCCGTTTTCTTACGTTTTCGTCAGGTTTTACACGTTTTTGTCCGTTTTTATACGTTTTTACACGTTTTTGATCATTTTTATACGTTTTCGTTAGTTTTTGCATGTTTTCGTCTATTTTTATACGTTTTCATCCGTTTTTATACGTTTTCGCCTGTTTTCTTACGTTTTCTTGCGTTTTCATATGTATTTGTCCGTTTTTATAAGTTTTCGTTCATTTTTGTATGTTTTTTACGTTTTCATCCATTTTTTTTGCGTTTTCATCCGTTTTTATACGTTTTCATGTGTTTTCGTTCGTTTTTGCACGTTTTTCATCTGTTTTTATACGTTTTTGTTCTTTTTTATACGTTTTCATCTGTTTTTTAAAAACATATAGAACGAATGAAAACGTATAAAAACGAGCGAAAACGTAAAAAGATGGACAAAAATGTGTAAAACGGATGGAAACTTATGAAAACGTATAAAAACGGACGAAAACGTGTAAAAACCGACAAGAACGTATAAAAACGAAAGAAAACAAATGAAAACGTATAAAAACGGACGAAAACGTGTAAAAACCGACGAATACGTAAGAAAACGTGCAAAAACGAACGAAAACATATAAAAACGGACGAAAACGTAAGAAAACGGACGAAAACGTGTAAAAAACGGATGAAAACGTATAAAAACGAATGAAAACGAAAAAAATGGACGAAAACATGTAAAAACAGACAAAAACGTAAAAAAAAAAAGGACGAAAATGGATGAAAACGTAAGAAAACGGATGAAAACGTAAGAAAACGGACGAAAACGTATGAAAACGTAAGAAAACGGAATTTTAAGTTAATTACTAACGGTCGTTAGTGTAAAGGACTAACGATGCGACGTTTAGCTGATGTGGATACATACAATAACACAAATTCAAAAGTTTTGTGTTACATTGAAAAAAAAATTAGTTGGCTACACACAATCACAAAAAGTGTCAAGTTCAATGAATTTTTTTGTCATTTGCCTAAAAAAATTACATTAAACAAATGAGAATTTTACTACACAAACAACCTACCAAATCGAATACTAAACTCAGGTGTTGAATTTGTTTATTAAGATGCTTTAAATATGAATATTTATTTACACTTTTGAATCTGTGGCTGAAATGTCTAAATCTAATTCAATCTTAATATGAATAAGAGGCCGAAAAATCTGAATCTAGCTAATATATATATATATATATATATATATATATATATATATATATATATATATATATAGGGGCTTTATTTTCAGAACCCTGTTAAGTGTGGGAACTGCGAGAACTCTTCTAGACCAATAAGATTTTTTTAAATATTAAATATTATTATTTAATCATAAGGGTATTTTAGTAAAATACAAATTTTATATTATTTTCGAATTTTTAATTAAATCCCCAAATTTTCGGAAATTTTTTTTTTTTTTTTTTTTTTTTTTTTTTTTTTTTTTTTTTTTTTTTTTGTAATGTGTATCCAGAATATTACAAGAACATATGTGTTTTTGTTTCTTTTTTTTGAAAAAAATTATGTGCATGCATGTTTTTTAAATAATGTAAATTTAAATGTGTTCTTATAATGTAATTGTTCACATTTTTTTATCAACCTATCTAGAGGTGGCAATTTATGCCCAAACTCAAAAAAATAGGCTAATTGGGCAAAATTTTAAAAGATTTGAGCACATTTGGTCCCCTCCTTTTTTTGAAATGGGCATATATTGCCCATTTAAAAGTTAAATGGGCGCAAACGGGCGGAAAACATTATAATTGTTTTTAAAAAAAAACTTATAGATATAATATATTTAATTTTTTAAATATAAATGAAGTGTTACGTTTGAGAAATTTATTTCTTCGTTTTGGCTCTTTTCTAAAGCGATTTGTATAGCATGTGCCCGTTTGGCCCGCGCCCGTTTAGCCCGTGCCCGTTTAGCCCGTAGCCCGTTTAGCCCGTGCCCGTTTAGCCCGTAGCCCGTTTAGCCCGTAGCCCGTTTGAACCGTAGCACGTGCCCGCCCGTTTTGCCACCTCTAAACCTATCAATATTTTTGTCTAACTATTATTTTTTAAGAAGTTTGAAACACAAATAAAAAAAAAAATAAATCATTATAAAAGAAAAAAATAAGATTCATATACTTAAATGTTACATTCCACTTAATTACAAGAACATAAAACACGTATGCAATAATCGTATATCTTCAAAAATCACAAATTATCTTCATGTATATTTTTATTCCTCCACTTCTCGGTCTTCAATGATATCGTCATCTTCATCATTCTGAAACAAGCATGCACAAAAATAATTAAACCATAAACAAATAAGAAATAAAAAATAATCCTAACAACTATCATAACGCATATGCACAATCTTGTATATATCAAACATATTTTTAATCATAAACACATATAAAAAACAACTATCAAACACATATGCCCACTCTTTCAAGGATTTTATACCAACAATAAAAACATATATGTACCATTTCATTGATTTTATACAGTATTAACCTTGAAACACATATGCACCATTTCACTAATTATAAGTAACCTTGAAACACATATGCACACACTTTTTATTGATTTATATCAGCTATAAAACACGTATGCACCTTAAAACATGTATGTTAATAACATGAAAAACAACCATGTTCAATGTAAAAACAAGTATGTTCAATGAATAACATGTATGTTCTATGAAAAGCAAAATTTGTACTGAAAAACAAGTATGTTCACCGAAAAAACAAGTATGTTCAAACAAGAATTCCACGTTTAATCTAGACATGTATTATCTACACATGAAAAACAGCCATGTTCAATGTAAAAAACAAGTATGTTCACTGAAAAACGAGTATGTTCAAACACGAAATCCAAGTTTAATCAATCATAGCTACTAAATGTATATATTGTTTACTTCGTAGGTTATCATACATGGAACATGGGAAAACTAATAGCAACTAAAGAACGACTCTTTTACCATGTTAAAGAAGCAATCTAAAAAATATGAAGCATAACAAATCACACTGACATTAAAAGCTTCCTAAGCAACAAGCCAAAAACATAACCATACTTCAGCTTACACTCACAATCTAATTATTAGGTAATCAGTTCCAAAGTAGCTTATTCCAAAAAAATGATAACTTAAAACACAAAACCAAACACCACCTTAAGTTAAATACCAACAGATCTACAAAAATACAGCCGCTAGAATAAAATTTCCAAGATAAACTTAAATTTTCAAATAATTAATTGAAACATAACCATATAACAGCGGATCCAACAAATATATATATAAATAATAATAATAATAATAATAATAATAATAATAATAATAATAATAATAATAATAATAATAATAATAATAATAATAATAATAATATAAACCTGGATGTTCATAGCTTTCTTGTTGGCTTCAAGCTGACTTCCTAAAAAACAACAAATAAAAAACAGATTATTACAAAACAAGATCATAAAAAAGAAACACGTTTTATGATGAATGAAATCTTAACAAACCTTTGCCAGCAGCTTTGGCTTTTTCCAAATTAATTAATCCATTGACCACAGATCATGCGACCAATTAATATGCCAATCAATTAAATAATCCATATCCGACAAGAATGAGTACGTGGTATAATGAATTAGCATGTTATTGTATCAGATCATAACAAATCGATAAAAAATAAACCGATGATCATGGTGTTGGAGGAGGATGCAGGAGGCGGTTAGATCTGGTGGAAAGGAGAGAAACTATGTGGTGGTGAATGTTATTTTTTTTATAAAATGAAATCGGTTACAAGTGGATGTGATCATGTAAAAGAGAAATTTTAGATGCAATCCCGATTTTCTAGCCTGCAATTATTGATATCATGTCTAAAGTTAAATACCTTTTGTACCCTTTTAATTAATGTTTCCTAAAAATGAACTTTCATTTAATTACAACGTTTCATTACGAATTGTCACCGATAACTATTATCATCTTGTACGTTTTTATTTAACAAAAAATATGCGGTGATTTTCTATAAACGTACTTTCAATACGAATCTAAAAGTCGAAACAAGAACAAAAAATACATAATGAATAAAAAAGAAAAAAAACAAATTTATGAGGCATTAAGAGGTGTTAAGACACCCTTTTAACATCTAGTTCATTAAGAGTTTTTAGCCTCTTATTGACTCTTAAAGAGCTGGGGGGGGGGGGAAACACTATAAATCTTAATCGCCTCTTACCGCCTCTTAATTACAAAGAAAAAACAAACACACTTTTTGATCCAAAAGTTCTTACTATGTCTGACTGAGTTAGATTAAGAGGCTATGAAGAGGTTTCATGGAAAAACAAACACAATCTCACTCTTCCCCCTCATATCTTTATGAGAAATGATATGCACATCATAAAAAATGATATGAACATCACAATATCACATCACTAATGCATATGTTACAACGTCATATATGCATACTTATGGCATGCACATCGATTTTTGTAATATGCATATCACCTCCTTATCTCTATAAGTTATAAAAACATATGAAAGGTGTTACAAGGGTATATAAAAGAAAAAGAAACAAATACAGAAAAAGACATGATCACTACCATGACCTTCCCTAAAGAAGAAACCAACCAACCATGCTCCACCAAGTTGAGATGACCTTGAAAACAACCGGAAAAGCATAAACTCATGCACCATCAATGCACCTTCTACTTCACAAACCATTTTACAACTCAAAATCTGCTTGACCTCTTAGGATCTGAAACCCACTCTAACCAAGATAATAGTGCTCCCTTTGCTCTATCATTCACCCATAAAAATGCAAGAACTTGAAATTCGTTGCAAACCGTGGTGAGGTTGAAGACCTTATTTTCAAAGACCTGTTCGTCACGTATACACCACATTATGTATACACCATTGACCAAACCACCGCTTGCCAAATTACTTTTTATTTTTTGAGAAACGTGTTTCGACCTTTGTGGTTTAAAATATCTTCTATAGACCCGATATTAAAGTTCCCCATTTTCCACCACGCAAAGACTCTACGCCAACCCTCTACCACTCTTGATAGTTTAGAAAGTAATGACCTGCCATTTCTACCTCGTTATCACAATGAGGATAAAGTGTTCAATTAAGATCCAAACTAATGTGCTTAATCAAGTAACACCGACAACCTTCGTTGTTGTAGACGCCATATGAAGATGTTGACTTTTCTTGGTATAATCTTGTTCCATTTAGTCTGATGAAACGTATTCAAGGAATTTAATATTTACTCTGTTAAAGTAATTTCTTGTTATCACTTCGGACAAATAAAGGAAGCCTTTCGGTTGAACTGGATGAGGATTCTTCCGAGAGGCTTGTGTATCGATCCCTTCGGTCTCCAAGGATCCTTCGGTATCTGCACACAACAATACGCGTTAGGCTCGCCCCGGGTGTTATCCCAGGACCCACCTCCGGCGCGAGAGTAAGTAACGGATATACCGAAAGGCTATCAACAGTAATAGATAGTAAAATGTGTGTGGTAAAAGTCCTGTGAAAGTAGTAAATGGGCTGGGTATTTATAGTACCCAGCCTTGGTACCTGTAATGGCGGCGCCGGATTTTCTGGGAACATGTCTTAGACATAATCCCGTGAATCCTGGGATTATGTCTGCTGCTGCCATCTGTCAAAAGGTAATGCCACTTGTCCTATTGTTGACAGTTGTTTTATCCGAACGATCTAGGTGCCTTCCGGCCATTGCCGGATGGTTTTGCTTCTTCCGGCGTCCGGACGAGTTAGGCCGTCCGGACACATACGCCAACATGTCCCCCCCCCAGTATCATAGTATTGGTTTCACCGATAGTGTGATACTCTGGAAAATTTGAAGTCTGATTCTACTAATTCCGAAAGGCCTAGGACATTCGGGATCCGATGAGTTGATTCCATGCATAAACTGCCAAAAACCATTATTACCTCTTTTTAAGGATAGCCGTCATTTTTACTGGGGTTCTGAGATGTCGACACGTGCACGCGCACGTATCGCACGAGTGAGGCGGTGCCACCTCACCCGCTGACAAGGCATGTCGTTTCATATTCTTTCTTTTCGCCTATAAATAGCGTCATTTCTACGGTTTTTTTTACCACTGTAATTTCCTGTTCTGACAAACTTTCCGTAGCATCTTTCCGAGAGGTTCATTTCTTCTTAATCCGAGCGACTTTATTTTGCCATTCGGTTAACCATGTCGAATTCTCCCTCCTCAATTCATGAGGAAGACACCCAGGAGGTCGGGGGGTTCCTTCCTAAGTTCGATGTTCAAAAGTACACCTCCCAAATGAGCGAGGAAGATTTATATATGGTGACGACGGACGCGGGTATACCGGAGGATCTGCATCCGAGGTTACCTCCGGCACACATGACGATGGATCAATTGTCGGGCGATGCCATTGGTTTGTACGTGGAGTATTTTTACGAGGGTGGTCTTAGCGTGCCCTTCTCTACTTTTTTGCTGGATATCATCAGATATTACAAGGTACATATCTCCCAGCTGGTGCCGCTAGGCTTACACCGTGCCACGCTTTTTGAGGTGTATAGCCGAAGCCTGGACGTCGTTCCCACCACTTCCTTATTCCGGGCCTTCTATAAATTGAGTAAGCAAGGTCACTGGTTTTCTTTCGAGAAACGAAGTGGTAAGGAGAAGAGGGTTTGTTTCCGGGAGATTCTGACCGGACTGAAGGGTTGGAAGAATGATTTTTTCCTGATAGATAGACGGGCGATCCCCTTTGCCATGCCCTGGAGGCATCATGATTATGATATTTCGGATCCATAACCGAGTGGCGATTTCAGTATTGCGGATGCCGAGAAGCTGGCCGCAAATATAATTGATCTTATCCCGATTCCCAAAGGCTTTCTTTATGCCGTAGGGCTGACCTCGCATTGGGAGCATCCCGGCCACCGTGCCGTGCTAGAGGACGCCGAGGGCAAAGGTATAACTTCGTACCCCTTGTCTTTGTTTCCCTAATTGACTTGTGTTAGGTATGTTTGTTCCTAACTGTTTCGTGCTCTTTTCCTTTTTTCAGTTGTACCGATGTCCGAGTATTTGATCAACCCCGAGGTCCGCGAGGGTGTTTCAATGGTCAAGGGTGATGAGTACCGTGAGGGTGAATCTCACGAGTTGCACGTGACTTTTCCTGCTCCTTCGAATGCCGATATACCGGAGAAGACGGCCGAAGAGACGAGGGTTGAGAGTGCTGACGCACGGGTCTTGGAAGCCAAGTGTAGAAAACAAAAGCAGACCGTCACCCGGGATGCTCTGAAAGCCCAGAGGGGAGCAGGGGTTAAAAAGGCGCGAGTGCGTGTTCAGCATGGTGAGGGTAGTAGTGGTGCGCCCCGTCCGGCCAAGAGGCGTAGACCAACAGAGACTCCCGTGGTGGATTTGGAACCCGATTCACCGGAGGTCGAGATCATCCCGAACCCTACCCCCATCCGGTCACTTCGTCCGGAAGACATCGGGAGTCGACCGGAAGGATCAAGTTTTGCCTCCGGAACTGCTGATGTTGGTAAGTCGTCTAACTGCGTTTACCTTGCGCTTCTCTCATTCCCCTTCACTTCTTTGATAATGATTATGTTTTTCTCCTTTCAGGGGGTTCTTCTGTAGCGGCTTCTGGACGCGGCAAGGTTAAAATCATGGCCGAGGGTGATCCGGCAGCGGTGTTTGTCCCGGAATGGTCAGTCAGAAGAGGGGATCGTTTGAATAGAGGGGCTGTTTGCAAAGATTTGATGATGAACCTGCCTACTCCCCGAGAGGAGTTTTATTTTCGAAGCTTGGGTGACTCGAAGGCCATTTAGAGAGGCTGGGTACTATTGGGTCGTGGTGCGGCCGCTCATTCGGACATTCTTGGCCGGCATGAGGCCCTTCTTGAAGAGTATAAACAATTACATCGCACCCATGAGGAGTGCGAGGATGCAGCTCAAGAGGCAGGGGAGCTTCGGAAGTTGAAACATGAGCATGCGAGCTGTATGGTGAGGGAATCAGATCTGAAGGGTCGTCTCTCTCAGTTGGAAAAGGCGAGAGATGAAGGGAGGAGGGTTTCTTCAGACCGAGTCAAGGCCTTGGAAGCTGAGTTGAAAGATGTTAAGGACAAACTTGCTATCGAGGAGGGGGAAAGTTCTAAACTGTACAAGGAAAGGACCGACCTGGCCGTTAAACTAGGCCAGACGGAAACCGAACGTCACAAGCTGGTGAAGGAGTTCATTTCGGAGGTGGTTCGTCGGCTTCTGAATAGTCACGAGTACAAACAACGTTTGGCCGAGCCTTTTAGTTTGTCCTCCCAGTCCGGGTTCTTAGAGGCTGTCTCCGTGGGTCGTAAGCCGGAGGATGTGGCCATAATTGTGGCCGAGATAGATGATCTGGATGTGGAAGCGGACAAAAAGTTCAACCCTTTGTATGATGGACTCTTTTCTGCAAAATATCCGTACGTTTGGAAGGTGAGCAATGCTGCGGATAGACCTCTTTCAGAAATAACGGGCCTGATTCCTGATCCTGCACCGAATGATTCCTCCACCGAAGGTCCCTCTGTTGAAGAAAATATTCCCGAATGACCCATCCGGAAATCTTTTGCCCTGTCTTGAACAATTTTTGGTGTAAGGCCCTTGGGCCGTTAGATTAATTTGTGAATAGTTAATATGATTCGGATGAATGTAATAACAGATTGTGTGATCCAAAACACCTTTCGTATGGTTGAAAATTATGTAATGCCATGTTTCGTTATTTCTCAAAATGCTTTTCCCCTTCTTTTTTTATATATGTTCGTAATACATTACCTGCGCCCTTCAGCAATTTACCTTTCGCCTTGACCGCATGATTGTTTCCTTTTCGAACACTGATCATCAATCTCCGGAGGGCACGAACCTCTCGGAGGGATCACTTTCGACTTATGTTCGGAAGGCAATGAATGATTATGTGGCCACCCCTTTTTGGGTGCCGTCCGGCCTTTTTGCCATGGCAACCCCTTTTCCGATATCAACAATCTTTGGACATTGACCACACACTCCCCGGAGGGCGTAAACCTCTTGGGGGGGGCATTTTCTAATTATGTCCAGAAAACAATGAACATTGATCACCAATCTCCGGAGGGCACGAACCTCTCGGAGGGACCACTTTCTACTTATGTTCGGAGAGTAATAAATGATTATGCGGCCACCCTTTTTGGGTGCCGTTCAGCCTTTCCGCCAAGATTATGGCAACCCTTTTTTGGGTATCAACCATCTTTGGACATTGACCACACACTCCCCGGAGGGCGTGAACCTCTCGGGGGGGGGGGGCATTTTCTAATTATGTCCAAAAAACAATGAACATTGATCACTAATCTCCGGAGGGCACGAACCTCTCGGAGGGACCACTTTCTACTTATGTTCAGAGAGTAATAAATGATTATGCGGCCACCCTTTTTGGGTGTCGTTCAGCCTTTCCGCCAGGATTATGGCAACCCCTTTTTGGGTATCAACCATCTTTGGACATTGACCACACACTCCCCGGAGGGCGTGAACCTCTCGGGGGGGGGCATTTTCTAATTATGTCCAGAAAACAATGAACATTGATCACTAATCTCCGGAGGGCACGAACCTCTCGGAGGGACCACTTTCTACTTATGTTCGAAATACGACAAATGATTCAGCCTTTCCGCCAGGATTATGGCAACCCCTTTTTGGGTATCAACCATCTTTGAACATTGACCACACACTCCCCGGAGAGCGTGAACCTTTCGGGGGGGCCATTTTCTAATTATGTTCAGAAAACAACAAATGGTACGAGAGTTCAATGTATAACATGAATCGCTTCCCTCCAACTGTGGGATAACTGCACTTTATCATTTAAAATAGTCAAACAACTCCTTTCGGATGTTTAAATTAGGCATATTTAAGTCATTTACAAAAAACATTTTCTAAGGTTGACAGCATGCCAAGTTCGTGGCACTTCCTTTTCTTCCATTGTCTCTAACTTGTAAGATTTGGTCTGATATGCTTCCACGACCCGGTAGGGTCCCTCCCAATTGGGTCCTAGCTTTCCCTGATTCTCAACCCTGCTTACTTCATTCTTTCGGTACACAAAATCACCTACCTTATATTGTTAAGGTATTTTTATTTCACACGTTAGTCAAAGTAGAGACAAATTATAATTGAAACGAAATAATTAGATATTTGTAGCAACCTTTGATTTCAAAGAAGTTATGTGAATTCTTACTTACCTTAAATGATTCGGCACGAACCCTTCGGTTGTAATATTGTTCTACCTTCTTCTTGTACTTCGCCTCTCGTATCGCAGCCATCTCCCTTCATTCCTGTAGGAGGTCGAGGTTCAAATAGATCCCTTCGTCATTTTCTTTTTCATTGGTCACCATGGTCCGAAAGGTTGGCATCCCTATTTCTGTCGGTATGACCGCTTCGCTACCATACGTAAGGCTGAATGGTGTTTCTCCGTTGCTCGTTTCAAAGACGTGCGGTGTGCCCACAAGACATTCGGTAGTTCATCCACCCATCCGGCTCTTTCCCTACCGAGCCTTGACTTGAACCCCTTCATCAAACTCTTGTTTGCTCTTTCTACTAATCCGTTGGCCTGAGCATGGGCTACGGCAGTGTTTATCTGGGTTATATTCAGGCGCTCACACCAACTTTTGAAAGGGTCGTGAATGAAATTGCTTCCATTGTCCGTGAGAATCACCCTTGGCAAACCGAACCTGCATACTATGTTCTCCCAGATAAACTTCTTTACTTCTTTCCCGGTCGTATGAACCAATGGCTTGGCTTCCATCCACTTAGTGAAGTAGTCGATGGCCACGATAACAAATTTGATTTTTCCCGGGGCCTCTGGCAGAGGGCCCAGCACGTCCATGCCCCACTGATAAAAGGGCCATGGGGCCATTATTGAAGTTAGTACGGCTTTTGGGAGTCTCGGAACGGGTGCATGTATCTGACAAGAATCACATTTCTGAATCACTTCCCTGGTGTCTCGGTGCATGGTCGGCCAGTAGTATCCCTGCCGCATTAACTTTGCCACGATGGATCGCGGCCCGGAGTGCATCCCACATGCTCTCTCATGTACTTCTCGGATGATATAATTAGCTTGGAGCGGTCCGACACATCTCAACATCGGGCCCAAATAGGATTTCTTGAAAAGTACATCGTCTACCATAGTAAACTGGTTTATTTTCATTCGGAGAGCCCGAGCCTCGTTTTGATCCTCCGGCCAAATGCCTTCTTGCTTGCACCGAATGATTGGGGTCATCCAATTTTCCTCATCTTCTTCTACAATGGCGTTGACCACCTCTTCCTCCATTGATGGCTTTTCTAAAACTTCAACTGTGGTTTCCTTTGTTAGGTGGTCGAAAGCCATGGATGCTAATTTAGTGAGTATATCGGCTTTCTGGTTCTACGCCCTTGGGATGTTCCGGATTTTGAACTGATCGAAGTATGCGATATACTCTTTGGCTTTGGCTAGGTATTTTATCATGCTATCCTTGGATGCCACGAATTCCCCATTGATCTGGCTTGCTACCAAATTGGAGTCCACTCTGACTTCCAATATCCGGATTTCCATCTTTCGAGCGACTCTCAACCCTGCAAGCAAGGCTTCGTATTCCGCTTCGTTGTTGGTGCTCTTGAAGTTCAGCCGGATGGCATAGGTGTACTCCGTTTGATCCGGACTAATCAATACCAAGCCTGCTCCGGCACCTGACTTGCTGGCGGCTCCATCGGTATACAACACCCATTGTTCCTGATTGGAGATGTTACATATCTCCTTGCCCTCCTCTTTCATGTCATGACCGGATGTCCCCATGGGTATTTCCGTTATGAAGTCCGTGAGGACTTGTCCTTTGACCGCGTTTCGGGGCACATAAATGATGTTGTAAACTCCCAATTCCACGGTATATTTGGCCATTCTCCTGGATGCTTCCGCCTTATTCAGTATTTGCTTGATGGGCTGATCGGTGATGACTTTTATTGGATGGGCTTCGAAATACCTCCGAAGTCTTCTAGACATGTGCAGCAAGGCCAGAGCTAACTTCTCGACTGGAGCATAATTCTGTTCGGCTTCGTGCAACGTTCGGCTAACATAATGTATTGGGATTTGCTTCCCTTCCCTTTCCACCAAAAGCACTCCACTCATTGCCCCTTTTGATGCCGAGAGGTACGCGTATAGGTCTTCTTTTGGCCTCGAAGTTGCCAGGTAGGGAACCTCGAGAATCATCTTCCTCATCTCTTGAAAAGCTTCTTCAGCCTGATCCGTCCATCGGTATTCGTCCTGATTTTCTTTTTTAATATTTTTTAACGTCTGAAAGAATGGAAGCGCCCTTTCTGCTGACTTGGATAGGAAACGGTTCAAAGCTGCCAGCTTACCGCTTAAACTCTGCATCTCTTTGAGCGATATTGGGGATTGCATGTCCACAATAGCTCTCGTTTTCTTCGGATTTGCCCTAATTCCTTCGGATGTCACCATGTATCCAAGAAACGTTCCTTCCTCTACCCCAAAAGAGCATTTCTTGGGGTTCAACTTCATATTAATCCTCCGAAGGTTATTGAACGTCTTCGCTATGTCGGCCAGCAACTCCTTTTCAGTCTTGCTTTTTATTACCATATCATCTACGTAGGCTTTGAGATTTCTCCCTATCTGCGACCAGAAGGCTGAATCCACTAACCGTTGGTACGTGGCTCCAGCGTTCTTTAGACCGAACGACATTTTGGTGTAACAGTATGTCCCGTGCTCGGTGTAGAAAGCTGTTTTTTCCTCATCCTCTTTGGCCATTTGCACTTGGTGGTATCCTTTATAAGCATCCAAGAAACACTTGTATCGGAATCCCATAACCGACTCTATCTTCCAATCAATGTCGGGTAGCGGGTAGTAATCCTTTTGACAAGACGAGTTGAGGTTCTTAAAATCGATGCACATTCTCCAACTACCTTCGGATTTCTTTACTAAAACCGGGTTCGAAATCCATGTAGGGTATCGCACTGGCCGAACTATTCCAGCCTTCACCCATTCTTCCACCTCTTTGGCTATGGCCTGGTTCTTTTCGGCCGAGTAGGTTCTTTTCTTCTGTGCTACCGGCCGATCTTGGACGTTCACGTTTAGCGTGTGTTCGGTAATCCGACGGGGTACCCCCGTCATATCCGCAGGTTCCCAGGCGAACACATCCTGATTGTTTTTTAGCAGCGTGATCAGCTGTCTTCTGCATTCCGAGGAAAAATTTCCTCCAATGGTTACCAGCTGGTCCGGGTAAGCCGGATGTACCATTATTTCTTCCGTTTTCCGAGGAGCTTTCTCTGTCACTTCGGCACTCCGGGGTTCACTCCTTGCTCCTTTTTCTATCATCTGTTTCTCCTCTAACTTGCGGCATTCCGAGACAATTACTGACCGGGTAACTAAGGTCGCTATGCCCTTCGGGGTAGGGAATTTCATCATCGAGTGGATGGTTGAGGGAATGGCCCGCAGCTTCTTCAAACCCGAGCGCCCCAGAATGATGTTGTACGGAGAAGGAGACCTTATCATGGCGAACTTCATCATAGTCCTATGCAACAAACTTTGGCTCCCAAAACAGACTTCCAATTCGATTTCCCCTAATGGCTTTATGGACTCCCCCGAGAATCCTATCAATGGAGTGTTGGTTTCTTTCAGTCTGGCCTTGATAGAGGGGCACAAGTGCTCGAAACAGTGTTCATACATTACTTCAACCGAAGCACCCTGGTCTACATAGACCCTCCGTATAGTATAGCCTTCCACCTCGGCTTCGACTATTAAAGGTTCGTCCGACACATCTCCCAGAAGGATGGCCGGAAAATTGATCGGGATATTCATCCACTCCTCCTCGGCGTCTATCATTTTCCTTTTTTGGTGTGTAGGAACAGCCATTTCGACCTTTGGGTAGATCGAGCAGTTGGTCCCACAGATGGCGCCAATTTGTTGAAGTAATTTCTTGCAATCACTTCGGACAAATAAAGGAAGCCTTTCGGTTGAACTGGATGAGGGTTCTTCCGAGAGGCTTGTGTATCGATCCCTTCGGTCTCCAAGGATCCTTCGGTATCTGCACACAACAATACGCGTTAGGCTCGCCCCGGGTGTTATCCCAGGACCCACCTCCGGCGTGAGAGTAAGTATCGGATATACCGAAAGGCTATCAACAGTAATAGATAGTAAAATGTGTGTGGTAAAAGTCCTGTGAAAGTAATAAATGGGCTGGGTATTTATAGTACCCAGCCTTGGTACCTGTAATGGCGGCGCCGGATTTTCTGGGAACATGTCTTAGACATAATCCCGTGAATTCTGGGATTATGTCTGCTTCTGCCATCTGTCAAAAGGTAATACCACTTGTCCTATTGTTGACAGCTGTTTTATCCGAACGATCTAGGTGCCTTCCGGCCATTGCCGGATGGTTTTGCTTCTTCCGGCGTCCGGACGAGTTAGGCCGTCTGGACACATACGCCAACATTCTCATCGATCATTTCTTTAAGTTGTTTTACCATGGAGGCCCCATTGTCATCCAAATGCCACTTCCATGAGTCAAAGTTTACTGTATCCGGAACAAAAGAAACTAGAATTATACACGTACGTTGTATCGGGTTAGTTTTATGTCACAACATTTTTCATTTACAAACAACACGAATAAACTAAAAACTTGATCGTCAAAAAACTTTAAAACATCATTCAAGCATTAAACAAAAACAAAAAAGAAAACAATATCACTTTGAAATACCTAAAAAAAAAAGTATAAAGAAAGATCTTTCATAATAATTAAAAAAGTTGACAAAAGATTAAAACAAATCATTTTTAGGATACATATAAATATGGATTTAAAAAAAATCATGCATTCAAGGAAAGACCCTGTTTTATATTAACGCACTTAATTTTTTATTATTTTTAATGTTTTCGAACACAAACACGTTTGACTTGAGCCTTTACATCGTATCGAAAAATGATCAATTAGCCTTTCATCATTTTCATCTTTTTTATTTCTCAAAAAATGTTTAGTAACAAAGAGTTGGGTTTATAGTTTTCGAAAGCCGTTAATAGTTAGCCACCCAAAAACCACCATTGTTTACCTCCACGCCCCACAACCATTACAGGTAGGGAGGTGATTTGCACACTCCCTTATTTGATTGGCACACTCTAAATTAGAGTGTCTTGACATTTATACCCTCACAGGGTGAAAATGTGTAAAAGTAATTTAACATTCACGAACAGAAACATGTTTAAACTGTAAAACTTTATTGTCCAACATCTTTAAAACATCATTCGAACATTAATAAAAAAAACACAATAAAACATGACCACTCGAAACAATCTACCGTATAAAGTTTGATCTTCGACAAAAATTAAAAAAGTCAAAAAGCATGAAAAAGCAAAGCATTTTTAGAACATCGTTGTTTCCAACGAAATAAAAGATCATCCGCTTTTTGATGTAAAATACTGTTGTATTATTTAAAGTTATGGTTCATTATTTTTTTGTTAAACTACTAAGATCCCATTTAACTTGATTATGGTTCATCAAATTTTTCACCAAATTAAAACAATCATTTAATATAATCAAGACAAAATTGAGTGAAACAAACATAGACGTGGACTATGTTGGCATATGTGTCCGGACGGATTAACTCGTTCGGACGACCGGAAGAAGCAAGACCATCCGGCAATGGCCGGGAGGCACCTAGATCGTTCGGACAGACCAACTGTCAACAACAGGACAAGTGGCGTTATCTCTTGACAGATGGCAGCTGCAGACACCGCCGCCGCCGCCCCGGGATTTACGGGATTATGTCTGGGACATGTTTCCTGAAAACCCGGCGCCGCCATTTCAGGTACCAAGGCTGGGCACTATAAATACCCAGCTCATTTACTACTCTCAACTAACTAATTCATTAGCATTTACTTTATACTACTGTTCATAACCCTTCGGATATCAAATACTTACTCTCACGCCGGAGGTGGGTCCTGGGATAACACCCGGGGCGAGCCTAACGCGTGCTGTTGTGTGCAGATACCCGAAGGATCTCCAGTAGACGAAGGGATCGACACACAGACCTCTCGGAAGAACATCTAGCTGGTTCAACCGAAAGGCTTCTCTTATTTGTCCGAAGTGATTGCAAGAAATTACTTCAACAAATTGGCGCCATCCGTGGGACCAACTACTCGATCTACCCAAAGGCCGAGATGGCTGGTCCTACACACTTGAAAAGGAAAATGATAGACGCCGAGGAGGAATGGATGAATATCCCGATCAGCTTTTCGGCCATCCTCCAGGGAGACGCGTCGGACGAACCTCTGATAGTTGAAGCCGAGGTGGAGGGTTACACTATACGAAGGATCTATGTAGACCAAGGTGCTTCGGTTGAAGTAATGTATGAACACTGTTTCGAGCACTTGTGCCCCTCCATCAAGGCCAAACTAAAAGAAACCAACACTCCATTGATAGGATTCGCGGGGGAGTCCATAAAGCCATTAGGGAAGATCGAATTGGAAGTTTGTTTTGGAAGCCAAGGTTTATTGCATCGGACTATGATGAAATTTGCCGTGATAAGATCTCCTTCTCCATACAACATTATTCTGGGACGCTCGGGTTTGAAGAAGCTACGGGCCATTCCCTCAACTATCCATTCGATGATGAAGTTCCCCACCCCTAATGGCATAGCAGCCACCTTATCCGGACCAGCTGGTAACCATCGGAGGAAATTTCTCCTCGGAGTGCAGAAGACAGCTAATCACGCTGCTCAAGAACAATCAGGATGTGTTCGCATGGGAACCTGCAGATATGACGGGGGTACCCCGACGGATTACCGAACACACGCTAAATGTAAACGTCCAAGATAGGCCGGTGGCACAAAAGAAGAGAACCTACTCGGACGAAAAGAACCAGGCCATAGCCAAAGAGGTGGAAGAGTGGGTAAAAGCTGGAATAGTTCGGCCGGTGCGATACCCCACATGGATTTCGAACCCAGTTTTGGTGAAGAAATCCAACGGCAGTTGGAGGATGTGCATCGATTTTAAAAACCTCAACTCGTCTTCTCAAAAAGATTACTACCCGCTGCCCGACATTGATTGGAAGATAGAGTCAGTTATGGGATTTCGGTATAAATGTTTTTTGGATGCTTATAAAGGATACCACCAAGTGCAAATGGCCAAAGAGGGCGAGGAAAAAACGGCCTTCTACACCTAGCGCGGGACGTACTGTTACACCAAAATGCCGTTTGGGTTGAAGAACGCTGGAGCCACTTACCAACGGTTAGTGGATTCAGCCTTCCGGTCGCAGATAGGAAGAAATCTCGAAGCTTACGTAGATGATATGGTCATAAAAAGCAAGACTGAAAAGGAGTTACTGGCTGACATAGCGGAAACATTCGACAACCTTCGGAGAATCAATATGAAGTTGAACCCCAAGAAATGCTCTTTTGGGGTAGAGGAAGGAACATTTCTGGGATACATGGTGACATCCGAAGGAATCAGGGCAAATCCGAAGAAAACTAGGGCTATTGTGGACATGCAATCTCCGAAATCACTCAAAGAGATGCAGAGTTTAAGCGGTAAACTGCGGCTTTGAACCGGTTCCTATCCAAGTCGGCAGAAAAAGCGCTCCCATTCTTCGAGACGTTAAGGAACATTACGAAAGAAAATCAGGACGAGTATCGATGGACGGACAAGGCCGAGGAAGCCTTTCAAGAGATGAGGAAAATGATCCTCGAACTTCCCTATCTGGCAACTCCGAGGCCAAAAGAGGATCTATACGCATACCTCTCGGCGTCAGAAGGGGCCATAAGTGGAGTGCTCCTGGTAGAAAGGGAAGGGAAGCAAACCCCGATACATTATGTTAGCCGAACGCTACACGAGGCCGAACAGAATTACGCTCCGATCTAGAAGTTAGCTCTAGCCCTGCTGCACACATCTAGAAGACTTCGGAGATACTTCAAAGCCCATCCAATAAAAGTTATTACCAATCAGCCCATCAAGCAAATACTGAATAAGGCAGAAGCATCCGGGAGGATGGTCAAATATTCCGTGGAGTTAGGAGTTTACAACATCACTTACGTTCCCCGAAGCGCGGTCAAAGGGCAAGTCCTCGCGGATTTCATAACAGAAATACCCCTGGGGACATCCGGTCGTGATATGAGGGAGGAAGGGAAGGAGATATGCAACATCTCCAATCAAGAACAATGGGTGTTGTATACTGACGGAGCCTCGAGTAAATCAGGTGCCGGAGCAGGCCTAGTATTGATTAGCCCGGATCAAACGGAGTATACCTATGCCATTCTGCTAAACTTCAAGAGCACCAACAACGAAGCAGAGTACGAAGCCTTGCTGGCTGGGTTGAGGGTCGCTCAAAAGATGGAAATCCGGATATTGGAAGTCAGGGTGGATTCCAATTTGGTAGCAAGCCAAATTAATGGAGATTTCGTAGCGTCCAAAGATAGTATGATAAAATACCTGGCCAAAGCCATAGAGCAGATCGCATGTTTTGATCAATTCAAAATCCGAAGAATCCCAAGAGCCCAGAACCAGAAAGACGATATACTCAGCAAATTAGCATCCATGGCTTTCGACCACCTAACAAAACAAACTACCGTTGAAGTTTTGGAAAGGCCATCAACAGAAGAGGAGGTAGTCAATGCCATTGTTGAGGAAGAAGAGGAAAACTGGATGACCCCAATCATTCGGTGCAAGCAAGAAGGCATTTGGCCGGAAGATCAGAATGAGGCTCGGTCTCTCCGAATAAAGATAAACCAGTTCACTATGGTAGACGATGTACTCTTCAAGAAATCCTATTTGGGACCGATGCTGAGATGTGTCGGGCCACTCCAAGCTAATTATATCATCCGAGAAGTACATGAAGGAGCATGTGGGATGCACTCCGGGCCGCGATCCATCATGGCAAAGTTAATGCGGCAGGGATACTACTAGCCGACCATGCACCGAGACACCAGGGAAGTGATTCAGAAGTGTGACTCCTGTCAGTTTCATGCACCCGTTTCGAGACTCCCAAAAACCGTACTCACTTCAATAATGGCTCCATGGCCCTTCTATCAGTGGGCATGGACGTGTTGGGCCCCCTGCCAGAAGCTCCAGGAAAAATCAAGTATGTCATTGTGGCTATTGACTACTTTACTAAATGGATGGAAGCCAAGCCGTTGGTCCGTACGACCGGGAAAGAGGTAAAGAAGTTTGTCTGGGAGAACATAGTATGCAGGTTCAGTTTGCCCAGGGTGATTATCACGGACAACGGAAGCAATTTCATTCATGACCCTTTCAAAAGTTGGTGTGAGCGCCTGAACATAAACCAGATAAACACTGCTGTAGCCCATGCTCAGGCCAACGGATTGGTGGAAAGAGCAAACAAGAGTTTGATGAAGGGGTTCAAATCAAGGCTGGGTAGGGAAAGAGCCGGATGGGTGGATGAATTGCCGAATGTCCTGTGGGCACACCGCACGTCTCTGAAAACAAGCAATGGAGAAACACCATTCAGCCTTACATATGGTAGCGAAGCAGTCATACCGGCAGAGATAGGGATGCCAACCTTTCGGACCATGATGACCCAGGAAAAAGAGAATGACGAGGGAATCTGTTTAAACCTCGATCTCCTACAAGAACGAAGGGAGATGGCCGCGATACGAGAGGCAAAGTACAAAAAGAAAGTGGAGCAATATTACAACCGAAGGGTTCGTGCCGAATCGTTTAAGGTAAGTAAGAATTCACACAACTTCTTTGAAACCAAAGGTTACTACAAATCTCTAGTTATTTCGATGCAATATTAATTTGTCTCTACGTTGACTAACGTATGAAATGAAATACTTTAACAATATAAGGTAGGTGATTTTTTGTACCGAAGGAACGAAGCAAGCAGGGTCGAGAATCAGGGAAAGTTAGGACCCAATTGGGAGGGACCCTACCGGGTCGTGGAAGCATATCAGACTGGATCTTACAAGCTAGAGACAATGGAAGAAAAGGAAGTGCCACGAACTTGGCATGCAGTTAACCTTAGAAAATGTTTTTTGTAAATAACCTGAATATGCCTAATGTAAACATCCGAAAGGAGTTTGTTTGATTATTTTTAATGACAAAGTGCAGTTATCCCACAGTTGGAGGGAAACGATCCATCTCATGCATTGAACTCTTGTGTTATTCATTGTTTTCCGAACATAATTAGAAAATGCCCCCCCCCGAGAGGTTCACGCCCTCCGGGGAGTGTGTGGTCAATGTTCGAAGTCCTGGCGGAAAGGCTGAAATCATATTTAGAACATAAGTAGAAAGTGATCCCTCCGAGAGGTTCGTGCCCTCCGGAGATCTTTGTGATCAGTGTTCATTGTTTTCCTAACATAATTAGAAAATGGCCCCCCCGAGAGGTTCACGCCCTCTTGGGAGTGTGTGGTCAATGTTCGAAGTCCTGGCGGAAAGGCTGAAATCATATCTAGAACATAAGTAGAAAGTGATCCCTCCGAGAGGTTCGTGCCCTCCGGAGATCTTTGTGATCAGTGTTCATTGTTTTCCAAACATAATTAGAAAATGGCCCCCCCGAGAGGTTCACGCCCTCCGGGGAGTGTGTGGTCAATGTTCGAAGTCCTGACGGAAAGGCTGAAATCACATTTGGAACATAAGTAGAAAGTGATCCCTCCGAGAGGTTCGTGCCCTCCGGAGATCTTTGTGATCAATGTTCATCGGTTGCTGGACATAATTAGAAAATGGCCCCCCGAGAGGTTCACGCCCTCCGGGGAGTGTGTGGTCAATGTCCAAGATGGTTAATACTCAAAGAGAGGCGGCCACATAATCATTCATTGTCTCTCGAACATAAGTAGAAAATGGCCCCTCCGAGAGGTTCGTGCCCTCCGGAGAGTTTGTGGTCAGTGTTCGAGGAGGAAACAACCTTGCGGTCTAGGCGGAAAGCGTCGCCGAAAGGCACAGGTAAAGTATTACAGACATATATATAAAAAGAAAAAAAAGCAGAGAAGAGCCTTTTTGGGAAGTGGAAAAACATGACATTACATAACTTTTAAACATATGAAAGGCATTAGGGATATATCAGTTTGTTATGACATTCATCCGAATCATTAACTAATTACAAATTAATCTTACGGCCCAAGGCCTTACATCAAAAATTGTTCTTAAGTATTTCCTTCGGAGGAGTCATTCTGGAATATTGTCTTCAATCGGAGGGACCTTCGGCGGAAGAATCGTTCGGTGCGGGGTCAGGAATCAGGTCCAGTATTTCCGACAAGGGTCTATCCGCGGCATCGCTCACCTTATGAATATATGGATATTCCATGGAAAAGAGGCCATCATACAAAGGGTCGAACTTTTCGTCTGCCTCCACATCCAAATCATCTATATCAGCCACGATTGTAGCCACATCCTCCGGCTTACGACCCACGGAGACGGCCTCCAAAAACCCAGACTGAGAGTACAAACTAAAAGGCTCAGCCAAATGTTGTTTGTACTCGTGACTGTTCAAAAGCCGACGAACCACTTCCGGGATGAACTCCTTCACCAGCTTATGGCGTTCGACCTCCTTTTGACCGAGTCTAACGGCCAGGTCGGCCCTTTCCTTATATAGTTCAGAATTTTCCCCCTCCTCAACAGCAAGTTTATCCTCGACACCTTTCAACTCGGTTTCCAAGGCCCTGATTCGATCCGAAGAAACCCTCCTCCCTTCATCCCTCGCCTGTTCCAGCTGAGAGAGACGACCCTGGAGATTCGATTCCCTCACTATGCAGCTTGCATGCTCATGCTTCAACTTCCGAAGCTCCTCAACCTCTCGAGCGGTCTCTTCGCATCCCTCGTGGGTGCGGCGCAATTGTTTATATTCTTCAAGGAGGGCCTCATATCAGCCAAGAATGTCCGAATGCGCGGCCGCACCACGACCCAATAACACCCATCCTCTTTGAAGAGCTTCCGAATCACCCAAGCTCTGAAAATAAAACTCCTCTCGAGGAGTAGGCAGGTTCATCATCAAGTCTTTACAAACAGCCCCTCTGTTCAAACGATCCCCTCTCCTGACTGACCAATCCGGGACAAACACCGCAGCCGGATCACCCTCGGCTACAACTCTAACCTTGCCATGTCCAGAAGCCTGTACGGAAGGACCCTCTGAAAGGAGAAAGAGATAATCATTGTCAAAAAAGTGTAGAGCAATAGGAGAAACGCAAGATAAACAGTTAAACGGCTCACCAACATCAGCGGTTCCGGAGGCAAAACTTGATCCTTCCGGGCGGCTCCCAATGTCTTCCGGACGAAGTGACCGGATGGGGAGGGGGTTTGGGATGACCTCGACCTTCGGCGACTCCGGTTCCAAATCCACCACGGGAGTTTCTGTCGGTCTACGCCTCTTGGCCGGACGGGCCGCACCACTACTACCCTCGCCAGGCCGAACTTGCGCTCGCACCTTTTTAGCCCCTGCCCCCCTCTGGGCTCGCAAAGCATCCCGGGTGGCGTTCTGTTTTTGTTTTCTGCGTTTGGCCTCCAAGACCCGAGCGTCTGCCCTTTCTACCCTCATCTCCTCGGCCGATTTCTCCGGTATGTCTGCATTCGAAGGGGCAGGAAGAGTCACATGCAGCTCATGAGACTCACCCTCACGGTACTGATCGCCCCTGACCATTGAAACACCCTCACGAACCGTGAGGTTGATCAGATATTCAGACATCGACACAACTGCAAAGGGAAAAAAGAACACGAAATAGTTAGAAACAAACATACTTAATGAGAGTCAGTTGGGAGCAAAGACGAATATAGAAGTTGTACCTTTGCCCTCAGCATCCTTAAGCGCGGCCCGGTAACCGGGATGCTCCCACTGAGAGGTCAGCCCCACGGCATAAAGAAAGCCCCTGGGAATAGAAATAAGGTCAATTATGTTGGCGGCCAGCCTTTCTGCATCCGCAATGCTGAACTCGCCGTGCGGATACGGGTCCGAAATATCAGAATCATGATGCCTCCAGGGCATGGCAAAAGGGACCGCTTGCCTATCTATCAAGAAAAAATCATCCTTCCAACCTTTCAGTCAGGTTAGAATTTCCCAGAAACAAACCTTCCTCTCCTTCCCGCTTCGCTTCTCGAAGGAAAACCAGTGACCTTGCTTACTCAACTTATAGAAGGCCCGGAACAGGGAGGTGGTAGGAGCAACGTCCAAACTTCGGCTGTACACCTCGAAAAGCGTGGCACGGTGTAAGCCCAACGGCACTAGCTGAGAGAGATGTACCTTGTAATATTTTGATGATGTCCAGCAAGAAAGTGGAGAAGGGCACGCTAAGACCACCCTCGTAAAGGTATTCCACGTACAGACCAATGGCATCACCCGGCAATTGGTCCATCGTCATATGCGCGGGAGGTAACCTCGGATGCAAATCCCCCGGTATACCCGCGTCCGCCATCACTACATATAAACCTTCCTCGTTCAGTTGAGAGGTATACTTTTGAATATCGAACTTAGGAAGAAACCCCTCGACCTCTTGAGTTTCTTCCTCATGAATCGAAGAGGGAGAATTAGACATGATTAACCGAATGGTGAAATAAAATCGTTCGGACTTGAAAGAAATGGGCCTCTCGGGAAGATGCTTCGGAAAGTTGTCAGAACAAGAAATTACAGTGGTAAAAAAACCGTAGAAATGACGCTATTTATAGGCGAGGAAAAGAATGTGAAACGACATGCCTTGTCAGCGGGTGAGGTGGCATCTCCTCACTCGTGCGATGCGTGCATGAACACGTGTCGACATCTCAGAGCCCCAGTAAAAATGGCGGCTATCTTTAAAAATAGGTAATAATGGTTTTTTGGCAGTTTATGCATGACATCAGCCCATCGGATTCCGAACAACCCAAACCCTTCAGAATTAATAGAGCCAGACTTTAAATTTTTTAGAGTATCACACTATTGGCGAAACCAATACTATGATACTGGGGGGGACATGTTGGCGTATGTGTCCGGACGGATTAACTCGTTCGGACGACCGGAAGAAGCAAGACCATCCGGCAATGGCCGGGAGGCACCTAGATCGTTCGGACAGACCAGCTGTCAACAACAGGACAAGTGGCGTTATCTCTTGACAGATGGCAGCTGCAGACACCGCCACCGCCGCCCTGGGATTTACGGGATTATGTCTAGGACATGTTTCCTGAAAACCCGGCGCCGCCATTTCAGGTACCAAGGCTGGGCACTATAAATACCCTGCTCATTTACTACTCTCAACTAACTAATTCATTAGCATTTACTTTATACTACTGTTCATAACCCTTCGGATATCAAATACTTACTCTCACGCCGGAGGTGGGTCCTGGGATAAACCCCGGGGCGAGCCTAACGCGTGCTGTTGTGTGCAGATACCCGAAGGATCTCCAGTAGACGAAGGGATCGACACACAGACCTCTCAGAAGAACATCTAGCTGGTTCAACCGAAAGGCTTCTCATATTTGTCCGAAGTGATTGCAAGAAATTACTTCAACAGACTATATGATGATTCAATGAGTACAAATTAATTGAAGAAACTCGCATAATAAGAAATTAATTGAAAAGACAATGGCAATTCTAGTCCATTTATATGTGAAGGGGTTAATATGGGTAATACTTTGTCCTCTTCTAGTCAAGAGATAAATTTAGAAAAAAGACGTTAAAAATGAAAATGGATTGTATTTCTTAAAGCATGTAAATCAGCTTATAAAGTGACTCTTAAAGCATGTAAATCAGCTTATAAAGTGACTCAAAGAGTACTCACCAAGCATGAATCCGAAGGACAATAGGTAGTTGTGGTCAGTCTTACCCGGCCCACATGACCCGTTACCGAACCATCCATTTTTTACACATTTGCTCATGATGGATATTTACCTACATAAACACCAGTAGTTTTGTATGGATGGACAATGTAAAAATCAAGTGTTTAAAAAAAAAGTAATAAACATATCATATTTAAAAAGCCGCAATAGTGTCATTAGCAATTTAACAGACATGGAATATGGATCCATTACCCAAACTTCCCTCCATAGGTGTTTTTATTACCATTAGTATTTAAAAATATATAGGTCTTCTATTTCGTGCTAGTACTGTTGTTTACACATGTTTGGTTAAGCCAATTCGAGGAGCTTAATAATAGCTTTTTGTGTTTTTCAAAAAGCTTTTAAGATATTTGGTGAGCGACCAATTCAGCCTCTTTCCCATAGCCAACGGGATTACTATGTTATTCATCATTATCACCATACCACCACCATAGCCGTAAAATTAATTCATGTTCTTTGCATTATTTTAAAGACACCAAAAATATATATTTAGACATTTCACATATTTAACATTCACAATAATTCATCACTACATGTATGAGCATATATTTTATTAGAAACCATAATACACATATTTATCTTACATATATGAGCATATATTTTATTAGTAACCATAATACACATATTTATCTTACATGAACAAATTTGACGTTTCATTCTAATTTGTACAGCGCATACACCTCATGGAACCATTAGTTAACGCACATTCATAGTAGTCTGCAATATGCATACCCAAGTTCTTCGGTCAAACGGACGGGTTAGACGACGGCTATGCATAGACACCGTCTTCATAATGTGAACCAGATAAATCATCCCAAATGTCATCATGTGTCTCTTGAAAATGCATCATCTGATCATAAAACTTAAAAAATATTAATCAACCAAAAATAACAAAACTATCATGTTAACTTAGCCAGTTCGTGTTTAACCAAGTAAGAAGCTTATGTTTTGAGTTCAAGTAAATACATACCACATAGGGACGGCTTTAATCGAAAATATTATTATTATGTATAGTAAATCAAAAACCTGATATGAACATGTCCGTTTGGTCTTTATTCATCTAAAGCATGATGGTAGAAATATTACACCTGGTAGATATAAACATGCCTGTTTGGTCGTAAGATTCAGTTCATCGCACGTGTATTTAATAAACAATAAAAGTAAGCAAAATGAAACATGGTCGATTTCACCTCTTTTGCTCAATGGAGAAGAGCCCAGAATCATTCAATATGTCGTAAATTCTAGGGTATGTGTCAAATGGTTCACCACCTGGAATAATATAAAAAATTATTGTGTGACTCAACTTAAGATAGAGCCAGGGGCGGATCTACAGCTAGATCAGGGTATGCACTTGCATACCCTGTGAATCCTACTGTGTAGTGTAAAAAATATTGATTTTGTGGCTTTTATGCATGAATTTATGAAGAGTGCATACCCACTGAAAATGGGGTGCATACCATGAGCCAACCGAATTCTCAATATGATGGAAAACGTAAATCCAAAATGAAGGAAAAAGAAAAAAGAGAAAAAAAAAAGAAAAAAGAAAAAGTAAGAATAAGCACAGCAGAGGTGCAGACGGCAGCTTGAAGAAGGAGGCAAATACACATTGAGATATAGGTCACATGGTCAATGTGTTTTTTTACTAGGCCCACTTATTGTGTTGTAAACTTTTGTCCAACCATTGAGGCCCAACTAACTCAATATTAGATTATTAGTACAAGTTTACAACCTACACATAATGTCCTCATTTTAGTTTTTTCATATTTGTAGTTGTTGATGATTATTTGTCTTTAAATTAATTAAAGTGATTAGAACTTATAAAAATTGGTTATACGTAATCACAAAATATGAAAATAAGGTTTACATTTTAAGGTATTTGGTTAATAACTAAACCAAATTAATTTTAACTGGATACTCAAATCCTACTGCCAATTCTATCTTGCATAGACTAAACTTCACAAGCCAAATCAACGTTAATAACTTCAGACCCATAAACAAAAGTATCGTGCCTAATCCAAATCTAGGAAAACCCGACCCGAAGAAATTGACCTGAAAAAATACCCGACCCGAAAAGCCAAATTTTTTAGTAGCTCTCCTAAAAATTGTGCATACCCTATTCGGGAATCCTAGATCCGCCACTGGATAGAGCTAGTAATCAGTTGGGGTTTGAAGAAGCTACTAAAACAGAGCAGCATACTTGTTCAGAAAATAAGCTTAAAAGAATCCAAATATGAAGAAAAACATTTGTTTATACCAGTCATGTACAACACCTATGAGCCCATGGGTATATATGTAGCGGGTCAGATTGGTTAAAGGCCTTTCACAATGACATTCAAATATTTTCATCCTGCATTAATTTGATTAAAGAATTTATCAGTGGATGGGTTTGGTTCAGTGTGTTCGCGTGTTCAGTGGTTTCAAACTCCAGCTTGCCACTGAATCATGCCCTTTCAGCTTTGGAAGCAACTTGTCTAAAAGAACCATTTTGCCTGAAATATGCCACTGAACCTGAATAATGCCACTGAAACGCCACTGAACCTGAATAATGCAACTGAAATGCCACTGAACCTGAACCTGAACCTGAACCTCAACCATGTGATGAACTCAAAGAAGTACATTTTATTATCATCATTTATCCTATTTATTTGACTTGTTTTATTATATTATATATGATAATTGATACGTTAATATTTACTTTTGTAATTCTCAGGTAAAAACAAGTATTATGTAAAACTTGGCGATTTTGGACTAATTATGGAGCAAAACAAGCAAGATGTTAAGAGTCTACTGAAATGTACAAGATCAAGATCATTTTGCTCCAGATACGCCGCAACATACTTCCTACATACGGCGTATCACTATCAAGATTTCACAAGTTACAATCCAAGACAGCAAAGGACATGCGCCGCATAGAGAAATGGAGTTACGCCGCATCTTAAGGCGGTGTACGAATATTCCTGAATATATTAATCTTGGACCCCACGCGAAGTTAAGTCAATGCGCCGCATCTACTTATCCTATGCGCCGCATCTATCCCTCAGACAGAAACTATAAATACCCCAAGGCCAGACGAATTTCGTAACACTTAGCTTAACTTAGAAGAGAGAGACAGGAACCCTAAAGCCGAATTCAGACGTATTAGCAGCACAAGACACACCCTGAACGAAGATACAAGAGCTGTAAGAAGGTCCTGCATGTATTCAATTCATTAAGTAGTTTTGTTTTATTGTATTAGTACACTTTAATTCATCAGGATTGATGGGCCGACGTCATGTGACTACGAAAAATCATGCGCACCCCTTAAAATTGCTTTCCCATTAATTAAAGTTTATATGTTGATGTCTTTGGTGACTTTTATTAGTGCATTGATAACCTCTGTGTCTAGCTGAGCATTGCTTGGGTCGCCATGCCCCTTCTTCGCCTATTTATTCTATCGTTTCTAGGATAGTGGGATAGAAATAAGTGATCATTAAGGGTTTACTCGCCGATAAGATTAGAGCCAACGAGAAAGGGTTAATTATATACACTTCATATAAAACTAGCAATAAAACAAGTGACAAGCTACTTAATTATCAGGACAGGTCTTCTTATTGTCTCAAGTATCTATCTGTGTACGTGTGTGCTAATCGCTGATTCGTACTCATTAGTTTAGTTTACTATTTAATCATAACCAAACCGTGCCAGTCTCTCAGGCTGAACCCCCCTTGCGTTAGATTAGGTTGTATAGCTAACTTAAGATATTAAAATACTGATTAGAATAACTAGATAATACGTTCCACTCTTAGTGATCAACACTCTACTTACCATTATATTCATACTGACCGGGTACACTGCTCGTTAAGTGTGTGTGTTATTGATAAGTCGGCTAAATATAAATTTAAAACTTGAGTAGGCATTAATACTGCTAAACCGCAACGACACATCGCACGCATCAAGTTTTTGGCGCCGATGCCGGGGAGTGAATTGTTATTATCTGTTAATTTGATTAGTATTTTAATTAGGTTTTCTTTTTAATTTTTAGATTCTAACCACTAACTCTGTTATATAATAGATAAATTGCATTCATTGTATTATTTGCATATTTTCTGTTTTTGTGTGTTTTTTTATTTTCTTTAATTTTTGTTTCTTTTTGTTTGTTTTTATTTTTTGTTTTTCTTTTTCTATTTTTCTGCATTCTGCTATCGTTGTATTGTGCTGATACAAACGATACGGCGCATCTGTTTTCACAGATACGGCATATTGCGTTTAATTTTTATAAAATACAACGCGTTTAATAAATTCGAGTACGACGCATCTTTCCCCAAGATACGGCGTATTCTGTTTTTAATAAGAAATTTTTCTAAACCCTAACGCCATACGACGCATCTGTTTTAACAGATACGGCGTATTGTCTATTTAAATTAAAAACAGTTTTCGAATTATTAAACAGATACGACGCATCGATCTTTATCGATACGGCGCATCTTCTAAATCAAAAATCTTGTATTTTGAAACGTAACGAAAATACGGTGCATTAGCTTTTGTTAATACGACGCATTTAATTTTAATAAATATAATCGATTTTTGATAAATTAAACTGATACGGCGCATTCTAATTTATAAGCGGCGTATCTGCTTTCTGAATAAAAGTCTGATTAAATTTTAAAGTAATAAGATACGGCGTATCCAACTTTTTGGATACGGCGCATCGTCTTCAGATATCAGCAACTTTTATTTTACTTTGATTGTTTCACTCTTCTTTTGCACGAGTAAGTTTTATTTCAGGAAGATGGACGATCTGGATATTACAATGGAAGAATATGTTAGGTTTGAATAGGAAAAGCCTTGAGCAATAATCAGGTGTATAACTGGAAGAGAGCAAGATATTGTGCACAAGTCATTGAGACGAAAGAAATTAGTATGGAAGAATACTTGTTGCTGGAAAAGGTTAAGTCAAAGAAAGAAAGAAATGGGTTGCCGTTTCAACACACTTGGTGTATGTCAAATGATGATGAGGAGGAGTCATATACCGTGAAACCAATTCCGACAATTGTTACTGATAGTACTTTTTCTCCGGAGATTGCACAAGATGATGTGTATACGGAACCCTACGTTGAAGAATATTCTGCAATCGTATTACCACCATTAGGCAATCCAACGGATGAAGATGAAAAGTATTCTAATTTTGATTTCGAACCATTTGACGCCATAGTTTATGATGACATACCTCAACCAGATTTTGACCCAACGAGGGATTTTGAAGAAATCTGGGATGACTTGTTTAAAAATGAAATTCGGGATGATGCTGAAATTGCAAGACCACTAGTTAAAGATGGAGATTCACAAGATGAATTGGAGTCACTTACAACACAAAGTGGTACAAATTTATTTAATATTATTAATCCCGTTACTAATAATCTTGCTAGTTTTTCCTAAACAGGTTGCAAAACAAAAGAGTGATGAGGTCAAATTTATTACACTACCTATTGAAGCACATGAAGCACCTGTGATCAACCCATTTTTGGTAGAGCTCGAGGAAGAATTTGGTGATGAGCTCTTAAACATTGCTATGATTGATGAAGATGATGATTTCGACCCTATGAAGGATATAGAGGAACTCGAACTTTTACTTGCCAAAGACCATTTCTCATCTTCTGCGGAAGTCAAGGGACGCCTTACTCCCAAAGAGACTAACCAAGAAGAAAGGAGACTCATTTTTCCTCAACACACTACTCTTTCAGATGGAATGGTCAAGTCATCCAATTTATCAACCAAACCGGGTAAGGATAGGAAAGATGTACATATATTGCCAAGGTATGATCTTTATGCATTTCTTCCATCTTTAATAGCAAATTTACACTCTTTTCGTGTTTATTGCTACTATCACCCGCACTTGATCCCAAGTGGGGGGAACAACACCCTATTACACAGTAAATAAGGGTGGAGTCAGGCTCGTGACTCGAACAAAAACAAACGCTTCGTGGGAGGCAACCCATGCTTATCTTTTATTTTATTTTCTGTTCTGTGTCGAATATGTCAGACCTGCAGAAGATACGGCGCATCTCCATCCTAAGATGTGACGCATCACCTGCACTGGTCATATCTTATTTAATTTTCTGCATTTTTATTATTTTTGACTTTAAAACTTTCTGTCAGTATTTTAATGCGGCGCATCCCTGGTTAAGGATGCGACGCATCTTTTATTCTGATTCGTATTTTATTCCAGGCTCGATACGGCGTATCTTCTTCCATAAGATACGGCGTATCGACAGACATGATGATTTTCATTTTAATTTTTTATGTTTTAATTTTACTAACTACTAATGTATTATGCAAGTTTGAACCTTCTTAACTCAGGTGTGTTAAAGTCTTAATGGTATTATAGATTCCTGCATTTCTGTGGATACATCATCTATGAAGCTTAAACGTTCTAATCCACAAGAAAGTTGATTTTGCTCTTACACGAATAATGGAGGATCATACCGAGCAAATCTCAGGGGAGTTTTTCTGTTCTAATTCTTTTATTTTCCAGTTTTTAATCTTTGATACAAACAACGAGGACGTTGTTTAACTTAAGTGGGGGGATTGGAGAATTAGAACACTTACTTGTCCTAAACTTTTTCAAAATATGCTTAAAATGCGCTTAATATATCAAAATTAAAATTTTTTTTAGCATGTTTTTGTTTAAAGTCTAAATTACATAGCTGCACACATAACATTATTTCCAAAAATTGTGAACTTATCAAAATTCACAAATCTATGAGTGTGCCGGTGACTTGTAAAATTTAGAACTTGGCTTGTATACTATTCAAGACCACCATAATAAGTATTATCTTTGGAATGACTTGTCTAAATTGGTAAATTTCTAGGATTACACCTAAATAGCCTTTTATATGTTATGTGATATTAACTAACTACACTTGTTAGTTAACCCCCATATAAACCCTTTTGTTACTCTCACTTTTAGAGTAAGATACCCCTAGAAAAACACTCAGAGCCATTCCTTTCGTTTCTTACACCTTTGTTATAATGTTTCGTTACACCCTTACACCTTAGCCTACCCTGTAGATTAAAATCCGTGGTTGGTTAATTGCTTTAGGCAAAGTGTGTTTCCTTACATTACCTGTGTTCGCGTGCGTAATTCATTATCTTTGGTTAGGTCGGGAAATTGCACAATGCAATTGGTATGAAAGTAAATATTGTATATCTTTGAGTTTATTTTTCGTGTGTTTACTACTTTCGCTATTACAGTTATTTCCGAAAGTATGAAGAGTATGGAAAAATTATCCGGAAAAATAAGTGATAGAAAAGTTGTGAAATTTTACACATATGTTGATGTTAAAAAAAAAAAAAAAAAAAAAAAAAAAAAAAAAAAAAAAAAAATTGAAAAAAAATAGAAAAGAAAAAGAAAAGTTGGAAGTTTGTTTTAACCAACTTATGTAAAGTTTTGTATTAAGTGGTTGATATCACTACTATTTGTTATATATTATATTTATGGATTGAATGGGAGTTGGCCGTTATGGGAACGCCAACTAAGGTTATTCTTTGATTGAGATCTTGTTGAGTATAATTCGTGTCTACATAAAGCGTGTGTTTCAAGTGTTAAAGCGTGAGTTATTCAATGATATGAGTCTTATTCATGGGATGGTTGGGAAAGTAATTTACCACACTTAGGATTTTAATTTATCTGTTTTGTTTATTTTTTATTTTACACCAATTTGTATCCCAAATATTATCCATACCCTACATCATTCTTTATCCAAACCTTTGATTTATTGAGACTAGGGATTTGAGCAATCTTAAGTATCGTAGTCGTGGATTCGGCTATGTATTTATGATTTTGTCGCCTTTTTTGATATAATATTATTGGTAAAGATTACTTGGTCCTATCTTTAGCCATTCAAGTTAAGGATTTGAGCAATTGCAAGTATCGTGGTCGTGGATTCGATCATGTATTTGTGATTTTGTCGCATTTTCTGGAATTTGAGATCGATAGAGATTAAAATGGATGATCAACCCTTAACCAACAAACCCCTTTTTACCGCTTTATACTTGTTATTCCTTGGCTTTAGTGGGGGAGATGCATATACTTGCCAAGCTTATGATAGAATATTCGTCACGACTGGACAGTTAAACGTTTAGATTTGCTTTTATCAAAATATTTTATTTTATTTCTAATTCGTTAAGTGTTTGGTTGTGCAATTATGACAAAACGAATACATGCTTAAATATAAAAATAAATCATAATATCTTTTAGGATACATTTTCATAAGATTTATTCTAAGGTTTACTTGGGGACAAGTAAAGTTCAAATGGGGGATATTTGATGAACTCAAATAAGTACATTTTATTATCATCATTTATCCTATTTATTTGACTTGTTTTATTATATTATATATGATAATTGATACGTTAATATTTACTTTTGTAATTCTCAGGTAAAAACAAGTATTATGTGAAACTTGGCGATTTTGGACTAATTATGGAGCAAAACAAGCAAGATGTTAAGAGTCTACTGAAATGTACAAGATCAAGATCATTCTGCTCCAGATACGCCGCAACATACTTCTTACATACGGCGTATCACTATCAAGATTTCACAAGTTACAATCCAAGACAGCAAAGGACATGCGCCGCATAGAGAAATGGAGTTACGCCGCATCTTAAGGCGGTGTAAGAATATTCCTGAATATATTAATCTTGGACCCCACGCGAAATTAAGTCAATGCGCCACATCTACTTATCCTATGCGCCGCATCTATCCCTCAGACAGAAACTATAAATACCCCAAGGTCAGACGAATTTCGTGACACTTAGCTTAACTCAGAAGAGAGAGACAGAAACCCTAAAGCCGAATTCAGACGTATTAGCAGCACAAGACACACCCTGAACGAAGATACAAGAGCTGTAAGAAGGTCCTGCATGTATTCAATTCATTAAGTAGTTTTGTTTTATTGTATTAGTACACTTTAATTCATCAGGATTGATGGGCCGACGTCATGTGACTACGGAAAATCATGTGCACCCCTTAAAATTGCTTTCCCATTAAGTAAAGTTTATATGTTGATGTCTTTGGTGACTTTTATTAGTGCATTGATAACCTCTGTGTCTAGCTGAGCATTGCTTGGGTCGCCATGCCCCTTCCTCGCCTATTTATTCTATCGTTTCTAGGATAGTGGGATAGACATAAGTGATCATTAAGGGTTTACTCGCCGATAAGATTAGAGCCAACGAGAAAGGGTTAATTATATACACTTCATATAAAACTAGCAATAAAACAAGTGACAAGCTACTTAATTATCAGGACAGGTCTTCTTATTGTCTCAAGTATCTATCTGTGTACGTGTGTGCTAATCGCTGATTCGTGCTCATTAGTTTAGTTTACTATTTAATCATAACCAAACCGTGCCAGTCTCTCAGGCTGAACCCTCTTTGCGTTAGATTAGGTTGTATAGCTAACTTAAGATATTAAAATACTGATTAGAATAACTAGATAATACGTTCCACTCTTAGTGATCGACACTCTACTTACCATTATATTCATACTGACCGGGTACACTGCTCGTTAAGTGTGTGTGCTATTGATAAGTCGGCTAAATATAAATTTAAAACTTGAGTAGGCATTAATACTGCTAAACCGCAACGACACATCGCACGCATCACCATGCCACTAAACCTGAATCATGCAACTGAAACGCCACTGAATTTGAACCATGCCACTGAACCTGAACATGCCACTCAAACGCAACTGAACACATACACTGAAACAACCAAGAATAAACTAAAAGTCTATCCTCTTTTGGTTTACAAAATTTTATAAATTTTATAAAGTGTTTTGAATAGCGTACTTGACACCACTATACCAAGTAATAAGGGGGTGTTTGGCATTACCTATTTTTCTACTTTTCCGGTTATGTACTTAATTTTTAGCTGAACGGTCACACGCTGAACGAACTCAAGCTGAAGAACACAAGCTGCACGAACAAAAGCTGAACGTTCACAAGCTGAACGAACACAAGCTTCAACCTAGATAAAGAAAGGTATGTATTCTTTGATTTTGTGATTTTATTTATATTGATTTGGAATTTTTTGTGCCTGATTGTAAAGTAATTTTTTGTGCTTGATTGTAAGTACATAACCGGAAAAGTAGAAAAAAAAGGTAATGCCAAACACCCCCTTATTACCTGTAGTTACTTCAGCTAACATAAACATGAGCCACTCCTCATCAAACGATGATTTCTACAAGGAAATAACATAAACATGAGCCTAGCAGCATTAATATTCCAAGAGATTAGTGTTGATCCGAGCTTACATTGACAAGGAAATCGTGTACATGGTGATGATGAGTTACTGAAGCAAGCCCAAAGACGTGCAACATGGTTGATGTTAACTGCAGTAAAGTGAAACTATAAACTATGAGTTTAGCCTGAAAAAACTCAATCACAGATGGTATTGCGTATAGAAGGAAAAAGATTTTAAAAAAATGAACCTGCTTCTCAAGTGCAACCCTATATTTGAAACTTGATGGAGCAAACATCTGGTCCGTACCAAGATTAGCGTGTGCTGGACCCCTTAACAACATCTGAATAAGACTTCCCATAATCTGCATACATTATAAATAGAAGAAACCCTATTGTCCCAGATTCTTGATCAAATGATAAACACAAGATTGAACAAGAAAAATTGATTCTATTATAACCAACAATAATGTTGTTTTCATTGTATGACACCCTTACAAACGAATACAAACAAACCTATTTATAGTATTCCTAATGACGGTTTTCTCCCAAACCATCGTGTTGTTACACCCGTATCCCGACCAGGTACTAAATATGTAAATATATGTTATGTATACATAAGTTATGTGCTATAAATTAAGTTATAACTTAATGTGTGACTAAAATAGGAGGAATAGAACTAGAAGGACCATAAGTGTCAAAAGACCAAACTTGTAACTAACTCTAAATAAATCCCAGAAGACTTTAGAAAAGTCTGGAAATGGTTTTGTTGGTGTCGACATTTTTAGAAAGAAAGAGAGGGAAACACCATTTTCATTAATCAAGTTATTCTAATCATCTTTTAGTGTTACCAAGTATCTAAGAAGCTTTAATTTCGAATCCCCATCACAAGTAAGTATTTTTCCTAAAATATGAAATTAGGGTTCATGTTATGATATTTGATCATAATGATCAAAGGTTGATAATTCATGATTAGTTAGTTAATTAGTCTCTAATTTGAGATGATTGTGATATAGGAATCAAGTAAGAAGTGGGGAAGCTATTGTTAGTGTGATTGTGATTGAGAATCAAGGTAAGTATATTGGCTATAACATGTTTTTGTTAGCTTTATCATATTCTTGGTATGATAATGGTTGATGTTTGTTAGCTTTATCATGTTTAATTACATGGTAATGGTGAAGGATAGGGTATAGGGTGCGTTAGCTAGTTATGGATCCATCACTAGGCTTAGCTTAGTTAGTCGTTGGGCTAACTATGGGACGAGGGTCAACCTTATGGGTTGATCGTGTTTAGGCCGACTATGTTGGCGTGAGGTAAGTGCCCCTATATCGCTAGCTTAACTAGTGTTTAGACTAGTTATGGTTATGGTATGAGTTATCATACATTGTTAGCTTGTTATTGCCATGTACTTACTAAGCATTTCGCTTACATGTTTAGATATGATGTTTTCTTGATAGGTTCCGGCGAAGCTAGTAAAGGTAAAGAGAAAGGGTAGGATGGCTTGTATATAGAAATATAGCTTGGAACTTGGTAAGTAGAAATTCTTGTCTTTTGGATCAAGCTTTTGAAGGTTGGAAGCCCCAAGTGCCATCCTCTTTTTGGTATGTGATCTTGGTCTAATATGGGTCTTAGTAGTGTCTACAAGTCCTTGTTAATGGTTATGTCTAAGTCTTGTATTTAGTCGAGTCAATGGTGTCTAAGTTAGAACTTGTATGGTTATAGTACTCGTTAACGGGTGTTTGGTATAAGCATGTTTCTACCCATTTTGAGATGTTAACGGGTCATGTATGTATGGAACGCTTTTGATATGTTAAGTTAATGGTTATGGTCAAGTTATGTGTGAATTGGTAGTAGTATAAGTGGTCTTGTAGTGTAAATGGGTCATTTTGGGTCTTAATGCACAACCCGTCACTTGGTAAAGCACGTATTCCGAGAGTTGTTCGGCAAATGTTTTTGTATGAAAATGAGCCCATTGATATACCAAATAAACATGGAAAGTTTGGTTGAGTTTCGAGTTCGGGAGGTCGGGTTTCCGGCCGGGGATTTTGAAAAAAACCTTCTGATGAGCAGTAACCGCGGTTGGCAGTTTTTCAGATTTTTGGCAATTTTCAAAAATTCATATCTTTTAATCCGTAAGTCAAAACGGGTCGTGCCACCTATCGTTTCGAAGGTAATTGAATGTATTCCCGCGTAAAAAGTAACAGCGGGTCAGTTTTAGTTCAAGTATTCCCGCGTAAAAAGTTTCAAATTTTTGGTCTAAGCTGGCACGGGGTGTTACAACTTGGTATCAGAGCTTCGGTCTAAGAGATTTAGGATTTCCCTTTAAGATTTCCTAGACTTAGGCCTTGTTTAGACGCGTTTAGTATTGATGTTTGTTATTTGTGTATTGTTTGGGTGATTTCTAGAACACATATGTTAAGTATTTTTATGACTACGCCTGGCCACCGTAGTGATAAAAATATGATACATATGTGAGATTGAAATCATTTAGGCTATACATGGATGATAAACTCTAGGGTGTTTAGTATAAGGATAGATATGTCATTCATGCATCGACTATGTATATGATTTTGTTTAATAGTGTGAATTGTTAAATTTCAGTATAGAAGAAAAAATGGCGGCAATTCGGAATAAGGAGGTGTTGAGAGCGACCTCCTCCCGCCATGATAGTGATGAACATAATGATGGAGACTCTAATAGTGACACTTCAATACCAATGCCGAAAAACCTTAATCCTAGAAGTTTCACTAGAGCAGAGTTGAAAGAATTGGATACTTTGGTGACTGATAGAGTTAGAAGGGCAATTGAGAAAGTTATGCCCTATTATGTCAACCAAACAACCGAGAACTTACAAAAGATATTTCAGGAGGAGATTGAGAAGCTTAAGAAGAGTGGGGAATTAGTGAATGACTCGAATGCTAGACCCGGTGTAGGGAGGGAGAAATCCACTTACCGTGATTTCACCGCTTGTGCTCCACCCACGTTTACGGGGACTCTTGATCCGTTAAAGAGTTCTAGATGGATTACCGACATAGAAGGGGCTTTTCGTACGAGTCGTTGTGTAGAGGAGGATAAGGTAAACTTTGCTACTAATTACCTTCGTGAACGGGCTAAAATATGGTGGGAAGGCAAGGAAAATGAGAAGGGTAGTGCTTGGAGAGAGTCGTGCACGTGGGATCAATTCAAGGAAGTGTTTATGAAAGAGTATGCTCCCGCGGAGGAGATTGATAAAATAAGAGAAGCTTTCCATTCCCTTGTGCAAACTGATGAATCGGTGAATGAGTTGTGGGGAAAGTTTTGTGACATGGTACAATATTGCCCGGAGTATATTAATAATGAAAAGCTTAAAGTTGACAAGTTTCAAAGAATGCTCAAAGATGAAATTCGTACGATAGTATCACCTTTCAAGTGCACTACCATGGATGATCTTCTAAGCAGAGCGCATACTCGTGAGGCGGATTTAGATAGGATGAAAAGTAAAGAGAAAAAGGACTTAAAAAGGAAGCAAGAGCAATCATCAACATTTGGTAAGCGAGGCAGGTTTGATTTCACAAAGAAGGACAACACAGGGAAGTTACCTCCTAAGTGTAATAGATGCGGTAAGAACCATATGGGAGAATGTAAATCTGGGATGAAGGGATGTTATAAATGTGGGGATACTAGCCATATTAGCAAGAATTGCACCAAGCCTTTGGTAATATGTTATGGGTGCAACGAAGAAGGACATAAGGTAAGTGAATGTCCTAAGGCCAATCCTAAGCAAGCGAAGCCGTTTAAACCGATTAAAGGAGAAAAGGTTGAGGTTCCGAGGCCTACAGCTCGTGTTTATCAGATGAGTGCCGAAGAAGCGAAGTTGGGTTCAGATGTTGTCACAGGTATAATTCTCGTTAATTCTAAACCCGCTCGTGTTTTGTATGACTCTGGTGCAAGCATGTCCTTTGTATCTTATAACTTTAGTAAAGAATTGTCCACCCCGTTAGATAAGCTTCCAATACCTGTAGAAGTTGAAATCGCCGATAGTAAAGTTGTGGTAGTGTCAAATATTTATCGTGATGTAGAAATAGAGATTGATGAGAATGTTTTTAGGGTTGATTTAATCCCTATAATGCTTGGAGAGTTTGATATTATTGTTGGCATGGATTGGCTTAGCAAACACAATGCCGCCATTCTATGCAAACAAAAGATCGTTAGAGTTGTGAATCCTAGTGGTCGAGAAATGATGATTTATGGTGATAAGAGGGAAGGCGAGTTAAAATTTTGTTCCGTAATGAAGGCTAGAAAATATCTATCACGTGGTTGTCTTGCCTTTATGGCACACGTGGTAGATACGAGTTTTGAGAAGAGAAGTATCGACGATGTTCCGATTGTTAATGAATTCCGTGATGTATTTCCGGAAGATTTACCGGGTATTCCACCCGATAGACAGGTTGAGTTCCGTATTGATCTTGTTCCGGGTGCTACTCCTATTACCAAAACTCCTTATCGTCTTGCTCCTTCTGAAATGAAAGAGTTAATGAGCCAACTCCAAGAGTTACTTGACAAGGGTTTTATTCGCACTAGTTGTTCACCGTGGGGAGCTCCGATTCTATTCGTTAAAAAGAAAGACGGTAGTATGCGGATGTGTATTGATTACCGTGAATTGAACAAAGTCACGGTGAAAAATGTGTACCCATTGCCAAGAATCGACGATCTATTTGATCAGCTTCAAGGTGCGACGTGGTTTTCAAAGATTGATCTCCGTTCGGGTTATCATCAGTTGAAGGTTCGAGAAGAAGACATTCCTAAGACGGCTTTTAGGACCCGTTATGGACATTACGAGTTTACGGTTATGCCCTTTGGTCTTACGAACGCGCCGGCAGTTTTCATGGATCTTATGAACCGTGTATGTAGACCGATGCTAGATAAATTCGTCATAGTGTTCATAGATGATATCCTTATTTATTCTAAAAGCAAGGAAGAACATGAACTACATCTTCGAGAAATCCTTGAAACGTTGAGAAAAGAAAGATTGTATGCTAAGTTCTCAAAGTGCGAATTCTGGTTGCAAGAAGTTCAGTTCCTTGGTCATGTTATTAATCCCGATGGTATTAAAGTTGATCCGTCAAAGGTCGAGGCCATGATAAATTGGCAAACGCCGAAGAACGTTGGTGAAATTCGAAGTTTTCTAGGACTCGCGGGTTATTATCGACGATTCATACAAGACTTCTCTAAAATTGCATCTTCATTAACCGAACTCACCAAGAAGAATATTCCTTTTGTGTGGGGCGAGAAGCAAGAAGAAGCCTGATGCGTGGTTTTGCGACCTTACAACAGGTTTTACCTCTCGAGGGATCTCAAGAGGCTTGCAATCCCCACCAGGCAGTGTACCTGACCGATGTAGTATAGTGAAGTGGCAAGTACTGGGGGATTGATCGTTCTCTAGGGGAATAGTGTCGTTAGGATTGAAAAACTACTCTAATAGGTCTAAGGGTGAGGGAAGATTCTTTTTGTATTTTTATATTTTTATGAAAGCAAGTAAAATCTCGGGTTTGAAGGAGTGGGCGGAATTAGTTGCTAGTCAACTAACCCAAATAACTACAATTGCAATTAAAATAAAATAACTGAAAATGAAAAGGTCGTGAAACTTATGTGGAGAGAAATGTGTTTACTTAGATTTCCTTACTCCCTAACTATCTTTTACCGGATGATTAGTGTGTATTAATTGCGTGGATGACGGGTGTATTCCTTAATACCAATCGTGGGGTGGCGTACGTACTTCCCCAACTCTACAAGCTCCTACTTCACTCCTATGTCGAGCCGGCTAAGAAGCTCCTAACATGGGATCACTAGAATTCGCTCATGCATTAAATACAACCATAATAACCTTAGTACGCATTGGTTCATGTTTCTTAAGACATTCAAGCAAGTTACCGTATAGGAGGTTAGCCAGTTTTCTTAAGCCTAACATCGATAAACAATCATCCAATACAATTAATGACACACCAACAACCAATAATCAATAGTTAGGTTTCATTAGATCTAAGCAAACACAAGATAAATCTAGCCTAGCATGTTAATTAAAAGACAAAAACAGGATATAATCAAACAATACATAGACATATTGAATGATTAATTGATTACTTATCTTCAATTAAACATGGGAGATCCAAGGGTATAAAACCCTTAAAAATGGCAGAAAATTCGTCTAGGGTTTCTCCTCACAAAGTTGCACACTAATGACTAAAAATTATGAAAGTATATATAGGAAAACAGATCTGACGGCGTCACGTTATGGATCTTGACGCCGTCACCTCGCCGCGTTTAGGGTTTCTTGATGGCCTTCTTGACGTCGTCCCCCTTTAATCCTCCAAAATCCTCTCTGGCTTATCAAAGCTTGACGACCTTCTTGACGCCGTCCCCCTTTAATCTTCCAAAATTTCTCTGGCTTATCAAGGTCTGACGGCGTCACACTAGGGCTTGACGCCGTCACAGGTACTTTCCAGCATATTTTTGAGACTTTGTCGTTTTCTTCACTTTTACGCTCCAAAAACGTCCAAAATGCTTCCTTTTCCAGATTTCATCTCCAAAGTACCTAAAATGACAAAAGGAACGATTTAGGGCAATATTTGATCAAATAAATACGATTTAGGGCTTAAATGACCCCCTAAAAGCGGTACACTTTTCGCTTCATCAAATACCCTTACACTTGAGATTTGCTTGTCCTCAAGCAAATGCGCTTTTATTCTAATCAAAATACAAGTTAGGGGTCATTTAACGCTAATATAAAAGTAATTACAACAAATAGTCGTTCCCCTTTAATCATAATAAGCACGGAGATTACCAACTAGCACCTCACAAATAGTGTTTAGATACTCACATCTCTCAGGTGTCATAAAAGTATATCTCATAAATGAAAACGGATAATATCTCTCACTACCTGTCATAGCAAATAGATTACCATAGGCTTGGGAAAGGATCAAAAACCTTCTCCACTAGGCATAAGCACCTAAGATAAACTATCAAAGAGGGGTTTTAAACGGGTTATAACGTTAGGTGTAGGGATATGATAAACACGGATTTGTTGGATAAGGGATATTTTACTGGTGGCGAGTTAAAGATCTTGATTAATTACATGTACAATATGGCGTTGCTAAGCCAAGACTCGACTCGACTTAAGCTAAAAAAAAAAACAAAAACATAAAATAAACATAAAATGAAACGGGATGGTAGTCCGTATGTTTTTTTTTCTACTTTTCTTTTTCTCAATTTTTTGTATTTTTTTTCATACACTCTTGCCCTACCATCCAAAATAATACATCATAGGGGCGTTGCATTCCCCTTACACTTGAACTTTTACATAACTTTACAATTAACTATTCTAATGACTCGAATTAAGATAATTGAAAAACTTGGAGTACTTTTAAAATATTTAGCACATATGGGGGTAATAATGATGTTCTTCCCCATTACTCCATTACACTAGTACTTTACCCATGAGTCCCAATCGTCCCAAAACAATATGTACAAGGATATGACTCGACTTAGCAACCATGTAATCAATTAGATAATTAACTTGGGGTTTAAACAAATGTTGTCACAATAATGCACTAAAAATGAGTGCATACAAGGTAGGCTAAGGCGATTTGGGTGTACATTTAAGTGGGGTGTAAACAAATTCTTCCTTTAAGTAAAATGCTTAAAGTTAGAAACGAAAAGATAGGCTCAGAGGGGTGTACTAGGGGTATCGTGTACTAAAAATGAGTACAACGCAAAGGGTGTGGGAGAATTACTTGACCAATGTAGCCAATGTAATTATAACAAAAACACAGGTGTAAAACAATGGGTTAATCCTAATGCCTCTTATCATGTAGTAAATCTAACTACACGAATGTAGTCTCACTTGTGGCCTCGGAATGGTCCTAACGCAAGTTCTAGAATCTAAGTGCTACCGGTACACACATCATAGCATAAATGCTTTTCCTACCAATTCTAGGGGCGAACCTCACATATTTGGGGGTGGAAAAAAATTTTAGTGGTACGGTTTTTGTGCTAGTCATATAACTCCTATCCGTGAGACGCTCATTAAGATCAAAGTTTCACTCCTATATGTTGTAAAAAAATTTAAATTTGGCACTAAAATTGCCCTAACAAGTATTTATCTCAGTTTTATTACACATCTACCATCAAACAAACAAAAATCAAGCGTAATAGCATTCTCTAAAGTATCGTATTTTACCCCCTTACACTTAAGATGAACATTGTCTCCAATGTTCAAATAACAAGATGTAAAAGTAAATAAGGTAAAAGAATGAAATCAAATACTCCCCTGATTCGTTTGGTGGATAAAGAGGTAACATGGTTAGATCTTCTTCCAAGAGAATGTAGAAGCTCCAAGACTAAAGCATCGCCAAAAGCTTGATTCCACATACATCTCCTTGTCCAAAATAACCTGTTAAACCTGAGAAAACAAACACGAAAACCTGCATAACATCGGCGGGATAAATCTGTATAAGGATATAATGCTTGTGGAATGATAATTTTGCAGATTCCTGGAGTTTATAAGTTAGAGATTTAATAAAAACTTTTTATGATTCCGGTAGAAAAACAAAACTTTCAAAAATTTCAGAAAATTAAAACCTGACGCCGTCAGGTTGTAAGGCATGACGCCGTCAGAAATGATCTGACAGAATTCTCATGTTAAGTTTCCGGAAAATTTCTGGGAAAACCTATACCTTACTTCCTAGAATTCCTGCAAAACATCATTATGACTCGATACAAGCATTTGACTCAAACAAATACTAATATGTATGTTAATTTATTATTGTTATGATTCATGTTCATTTGTTCTAATAAACCGATTTGTATTTCCCTTACACTTATCTTTTGCAAAATACCTTTATATGTAGTTAAGACGAAGTTAAAAACAAGATAAAGCATTTTCACAATTTAGTATCGAACATGAATCAATAATAATAAAAATTAAACATACATACGGAAGCAAATAAAATCAAACAAACAAATAAATAAACACACAAAGCAAATAAAGCTTGGGTTGCCTCCCAAGAAGCGCTTTTCTTTATTAACGAGTCTTGTAGCTAGACTCAAAGTCCTTCTACCCTATGTAAGTGATTTCGTCATCGAGGACGTCTTTAGGGTTAAGCTTGGATTGAAGTTTCCTATTGGTCCGCTTAGTACAATATATCTTTTCAAACTTCTCTCCATCCGGGTCATACAATGTCATCTTAATATGCCATGACCCATCTCCATCTTTGGGTGGTTTATCCCAATCCCACTTATGATCATCATCCTCACAAGTCCACTTATTCATCCCTAGGTTAATTGGCAAAACTCCTAGGAAATCAATCATCCTCCTAAAAACTAGAGGGTCTTCAAATGGATCCAATTCGGTGTCCCTAGCCAAGAGTTGCTCTACCATATGTGTTCGGTTCACAAAGTCCTCTTCTAGGTAAAATGGGCGTTGGGGTCCTATGAAGTCTCTATCGATCCAAGGTCCATATCTAGATGGTCTCCTATTTAATTCTAACCAATGGGGTGTTGGTTCATCACTAGTATCATAGGCATGTTTCTTCACATCATAGACTGACCAAGTATCACCTTCTCCTACCGCTATCTTAGATTCCTTACAATCAATCATAGCACTAGCGGTCGCCAAAAATCCTCTACCTATCAACAAGGGGCATGTAGGGTCGCTAACCATATCAAGGACGTGGAAATCGGCTAAAATGGTTAGTTTTCCTATGTGTACTAACACGTCCTTGACTACTCCAACCGGGTAAGCAACACTCCCATCCGCTAAGCCTATTATCACCTCGGTTTCTTCAAGTTTTCCTAGTTTTAGAGAGGTGTAGAGAGGTAACGGAAGTAGGTTAAGGCTTGATCCAAGATCGGCTAATGTGTCATAAGCCTCCGAATTACCGATCTTGCAAGGTAGAACAAATAAGCCCGGATCATCTAACTTCTTAGGTAGCTTGTTTTGAACAAAGGCGGTCCCTTTTTCGCCTAACTTGAGCTTCTTCTCATCCAACACATCAATAACCGGACTTTCAAGGTGGAGCTCCTTGAATTCATTGTCAAGGTTTTGAGTGGGAGGTGTTTCAACTATGTTGTTGACCAATTTGGATATCATAACTTCTTGGTCATTTTGAACGACTTGGGTTTGTTTGAAACACGAGCTCATGGAATTGACCGAATAATATTGTGGACAAGAACTAGGAGACGAAACCGATGAAATGGCGTTGACGTTTAGTTTCGGGTTCTTGACTGTGTTGTTAGGGAGTGCTCCCATTTCTCGGTCATTGAGGGCTTTCAACAAAGTGTCGATCTTATTGGTCATCTCGCTTTGTTTTTGTTTGAAATCGGCTTCAAACTTGGCCAAACGAGCTTCTTGAGATGCCATAAATTGGGACATCAATCCTTCAAAGTTATTGGTACTACCATTGCTGGAAGGATTGTTGTTGAAAGTACGGTTCTAGTTGGAACCGCTTGATTGGAAACGATTAGGTGGGTTGGAAGAATTGGTTTGTTGTGCGTTTTGGTTATGTTTCCACCTAAGGTTTGGGTGACTTTTCCATGAGGGGTTGTATGAATCACCGTAGGGTTTGGCTCGGGTTTGAAAGTGTACCACTTGTCTCCCGCTCCGTCGGTACACGAGGATGCGTAGTCCGCAAAAGCTTGTTCGGGGAGTTCCACGCAATCACGAGTGTCGTGGGGACCACTACATAATTCACATGAAGAAGTGATTTTGTTCACTTGGCTTGAAGGTTTAGGAGCCTCGTAGGATTTCATAAGAAACTTGACTTGGTCTTCGAGTTCTATGATCCTACGATCGGAAGTGCTTGAATTGTTCGAAGGCAAAGATATTGCCTTGACCGTTTTATTCAAATCACGGGGATCACTCCAACTTTCGTTGTCATAAAGAGCAAGATCTTCCAGGAGAGCCCATGATTGTTCCGCACTTAGATCACGTAGCTTACCACCGGCCGATTGGTCAATAGTTTGCCTCGTGGAGAGATTGATATGGTCATAGAAGATTTGGACTTGGAGCCAAAGTTCTATGCCATGGTGAGGGACTTTTTGGAGTAAGTCCTTGAATCGAATCCATGCCTCGTAGAGGGTTTCGCCTTGACGTTGTTGGAACATCAAGATATCATTTCTTAGCTTGGTAGTTCTTCCTGGTGGGAAAAACTGAGCAAGGAAACGAGTGGTGAGATCATCCCAAGAGGTGATGGATCCTACGGGTAGACGCTCTAGCCATTGACTAACTTGGTCCCGCAGAGAGAATTGAAAGAGATGCAGTTGGGTCGTCTCTCGAGTGGCAACATCAAGGTCTATGGAATCAACAATTTTGAGAAAGTCCTTGAGATGTTGATTAGGATCTTCGGAACGAAGTCCATGGAATGCGCATCCGCTTTGCACCAACCGGATGGTGTCGGATCGCAAGGGAGTAACATTGGCTCCTTGAGTGAGCTCAATGGTGTTTCGATAGCCATTGTGGCTAGGACGGGAGTAGTCTCCTAAGGTACGGGCTCTAGGAGGTGGGTGTTGTTGTGGTGGTGGGTTGTTGGGATCAAGGATATTACCACCTTCCATGATGTCGGATGGTAATGGTTACGAACAAAGAAACGAAGAAGATAGACTAAAGAAAACCTAGAAAAATAAAATAAAAATCTCACTAGAAAGGAATCTAGTGAGTAGACCTAATAAAATAAAAATTCAACCTAAACAATAACTATTCCCCGGCAGCGGCGCCAAAAACTTGATGCGTGGTTTTGCGACCTTACAACAGGTTTTACCTCTCGAGGGATCTCAAGAGGCTTGCAATCCCCACCAGGCAGTGTACCTGACCGATGTAGTATAGTGAAGTGGCAAGTACCGGGGGATTGATCGTTCTCTAGGGGAATAGTGTCGTTAGGATTGAAAAACTACTCTAATAGGTCTAAGGGTGAGGGAAGATTCTTTTTGTATTTTTATATTTTTATGAAAGCAAGTAAAATCTCGGGTTTGAAGGAGTGGGCGGAATTAGTTGCTAGTCAACTAACCCAAATAACTACAATTGCAATTAAAATAAAATAACTGAAAATGAAAAGGTCGTGAAACTTATGTGGAGAGAAATGTGGTTACTTAGATTTCCTTACTCCCTAACTATCTTTTACCGGATGATTAGTGTGTATTAATTGCGTGGATGACGGGTGTATTCCTTAATACCAATCGTGGGGTGGCGTACGTACTTCCCCAACTCTACAAGCTCCTACTTCACTCCTATGTCGAGCCGGCTAAGAAGCTCCTAACATGGGATCACTAGAATTCGCTCATGCATTAAATACAACCATAATAACCTTAGTACGCATTGGTTCATGTTTCTTAAGACGTTCAAGCAAGTTACCGTATAGGAGGTTAGCCAGTTTTCTTAAGCCTAACATCGATAAACAATCATCCAATACAATTAATGACACACCAACAACCAATAATCAATAGTTAGGTTTCATTAGATCTAAGCAAACACAAGATAAATCTAGCCTAGCATGTTAATTAAAAGACAAGAACAAGATATAATCAAACAACACATAGACATATTGAATGATTAATTGATTACTTATCTTTAATTAAACATGGGAGATCCAAGGGTATAAAACCCTTAAAAATGGCAGAAAATTCGTCTAGGGTTTCTCCTCACAAAGTTGCACACTAATGACTAAAAATTATGAAAGTATATATAGGAAAACAGATCTGACGGCGTCACGTTATAGATCTTGACGCCGTCACCTTGCCGCGTTTAGGGTTTCTTGATGGCCTTCTTGACGCCGTCCCCCTTTAATCCTCCAAAATCCTCTCTGGCTTATCAAGGCTTGACGACCTTCTTGATGCCGTCCCCCTTTAATCTTCCAAAATTTCTTTGACTTATCAAGGTCTGACGGCGTCACACTAGGGCTTGACGCCGTCACAGGTACTTTCCAGCATATTTTTGAGACTTTGTCGTTTTCTTCACTTTTACGCACCAAAAACGTCCAAAATGCTTCCTTTTCCAGATTTCATCTCCAAAGTACCTAAAATGACAAAAGGAACGATTTAGGGCAATATTTGATCAAATAAATACGATTTAGGGCTTAAATGACCCCCTAAAAGCGGTACACTTTTCGCTTCATCAAAGCCTTCCGTACTTTACGAAAGAGGTTATGTGAAGCACCAATTCTAGTGTTACCGGAAGGAACCGAAGACATGGTAGTCTATAGTGATGCATCTTATTCCGGTCTTGGATGTGTTCTCATGCAAAGGGGTAAGGTGATTGCTTACGCTTCAAGACAACTAAAGAAGCATGAAGAGAAATACCCGACTCATGATCTTGAATTTGCGGCCGTAGTCTTTGCTTTGAAAATTTGGAGGCATTATTTATATGGTGTGAAGTTCGTAATTTACACCGACTGTAGAAGTCTTCAGTATTTTCTTGAGAAGAAAGATCCGAACATGAGGCAGCGTAGGTGGATAGACTTGCTGAAAGATTATGATTGTGAAATTCGCTACCACCCCGGTAAGGCGAATGTTGTGGCGGATGCTCTTAGTCGAAAGGACCGAAGTGAAGTTACTCGAATTCATTCCTTGCGGATGATTGTCACATCAGATCTCTTTGATAGGATCAAATTAGCTCAAGAAGAAGCGTTGAAAGAAGAGAATCGGTAAAAAGAGCGTATCACTTCTCATATTCCTCACCTTGAAGAAGATAGCCGAGGGGTTAAGACACGGTATGGAAGAGTTTATATTCCTTTTCGAAGTGACATTAAAGAATTACTCTTGGAAGAAGCCCATAAATCGAAGTATTCTATTCATCCGGGAGCTACGAAAATGTACCTTGATTTGAAAAGAAACTATTGGTGGCCGGGTATGAAAAGAGATTGTGTGAAGTACGTAGAAAGATGTTTAACTTGTTTGAAGGTGAAAGCCGAACACCAAAAGCCATATGGAAAAGTCCAACCCTTAGACATTCCAGTTTGGAAGTGGGAGAAGATTACTATGGACTTTATTACAAAATTGCCAAGGACGAAAAAGAAGAATGATACAATTTGGGTTGTAGTCGATCGTTTGACTAAGAGTGCACATTTCATTCCGATTAGGGAGAATATGCCTGTTCATAACCTAGCAAAGATTTATGTTAACGAGATAGTCGCGCGCCATGGAGTACCTATTTCTATAGTTTCCGATAGAGACGGGCGTTTCACTTCAAATTTTTGGCAAAGTTTTCAAGAAGAACTGGGTATGAAGTTACATATGAGCACAGCCTTTCATCCTTAAACCGATGGGCAAAGCGAAAGAACGATCCAAACTCTAGAAGATATGCTATGGGCTTGTATGATAGACTTTGGTGGTAATTGGGACGATCACATGCCTCTAGTTGAATTCGCCTACAATAATAGTTACCATGCGAGTATAGAGATGCCACCCTATGAGATGCTCTATGGTAGAAAGTGTAGGACGCCCGTGTGTTAGGAAGAAGTCGGAAGAAGGGAATTGGCGAGCACGGATGTAGTGTTGGCGACAACTGAAAAGATTGAAATGATCCGGGCAAGACTTAAAGCGGCGCAAGATAGGTGGAAAAGCTATGCGGATAATCGAAGAAGACCGATTGAATTCGAAGTAGGTGGTTTTGTCATGTTAAAAGTTTCTCCATGGAAAGGCGTTTTTAGATTTAAAAACAAAGGGAAACTAAGTCCGCGGTTTATTGGACCATTTAAAATCTTGGAACGTGTAGGTGAAGTAGCATATGTGTTGGAATTACCGGAAGAAATGAAAGGTATTCATAATACCTTCCACGTGTCTTACTTGAGGAAATGTCTAGCGGATGAGACTAGTGTAGTCACTTTGGATGATATTGAGATTGATCCAGAATTGCTTTCGCAAGAGGATAAACCAGAAGCGATATTAGGGAGGAAAGTGAGACAACTCAGGAATAAAGAGATCCCTTTTGTGAAGGTACAATGGAGAAATCGTAAGGGCACGATTAGTAGGTGGGAGACGGAAGAGAAAATGAGGAACAAGTATCCTCATCTTTTTCAAGCATAGATTTTGAGGACGAAATCTTATTTTAAGGAGGGGTGAATTGTTACACCCGTATCCCGACCAGGTACTAAATATGTAAATATATGTTATGTATACATAAGTTATGTCCTATAAATTACGTTATAACTTAATGTGTGACTAAAATAGGAGGAATAGAACTAGAAGGACCATAAGTGTCAAAAGACCAAACTTGTAACTAACTCTAAATAAATCCCAGAAGACTTTAGAAAAGTCTGGAAATGGTTTTGTTGGTGTCGACATTTTTAGAAAGAAAGAGAGGGAAACACCATTTTCATTAATCAAGTTATTCTAATCATCTTTTAGTGTTACCAAGTATCTAAGAAGCTTTAATTTCGAATCCCCATCACAAGTAAGTATTTTTCCTAAAATATGAAATTAGGGTTCATGTTATGATATTTGATCATAATGATCAAAGGTTGATAATTCATGATTAGTTAGTTAATTAGTCTCTAATTTGAGATGATTGTGATATAGGAATCAAGTATGAAGTGGGGAAGCTATTGTTAGTGTGATTGTGATTGAGAATCAAGGTAAGTATATTGGCTATAACATGTTCTTGTTAGCTTTATCATATTCTTGGTATGATAATGGTTGATGTTTGTTAGCTTTATCATGTTTAATTACATGGTAATGGTGAAGGATAGGGTATAGGGTGCGTTAGCTAGTTATGGATCCATCACTAGGCTTAGCTTAGTTAGTCGTTGGGCTAACTATGGGACGAGGGTCAACCTTATGGGTTGATCGTGTTTAGGCCGACTATGTTGGCGTGAGGTAAGTGCCCCTATATCGCTAGCTTAACTAGTGTTTAGACTAGTTATGGTTATGGTATGAGTTATCATACATTGTTAGCTTGTTATTGCCATGTACTTACTAAGCATTTCGCTTACATGTTTAGATATGATGTTTTCTTGATAGGTTCCGGCGAAGCTAGTAAAGGTAAAGAGAAAGGGTAGGATGGCTTGTATATAGAAGTATAGCTTGGAACTTGGTAAGTAGAAATTCTTGTCTTTTGGATCAAGCTTTTGAAGGTTGGAAGCCCCAAGTGCCATCCTCTTTTTGGTATGTGATCTTGGTCTAATATGGGTCTTAGTAGTGTCTACAAGTCCTTGTTAATGGTTATGTCTAAGTCATGTATTTAGTCGAGTCAATGGTGTCTAAGTTAGAACTTGTATGGTTATAGTACTCGTTAAGGGGTGTTTGGTATAAGCATGTTTCTACCCATTTTGAGATGTTAACGGGTCATGTATGTATGGAACGCTTTTGATATGTTAATTTAATGGTTATGGTCAAGTTATGTGTGAATTGGTAGTAGTATAAGTGGTCTTGTAGTGTAAATGGGTCATTTTGGGTATTAATGCACAACCCGTCACTTGGTAAAGCACGTATTCCGAGAGTTGTTCGGCAAATGTTTTTGTATGAAAATGAGCCCATTGATATACCAAATAAATCTGGATAGTTTGGTTGAGTTTCGAGTTCGGGAGGTCGGGTTTCCGGCCGGGGATTTTGAAAAAAAAGCCTTCTGATGAACAGTAACCGCGGTTGGCAGTTTTTTCAGATTTTTGGCAATTTTCAAAAATTCATATCTTTTAATCCGTAAGTCGAAACGGGTCGTGCCACCTATCATTTCGAAGGTAATTGAATTTAGTTTCATTTAAAAATAGCCTCAAGGGCTGAATGTGTACCGATGTTTGTCAGTTCATGAAAGAGTAACAGCGGGTCAGTTTTAGTTCAAGTATTCCCGCGTAAAAAGTTTCAAATTTTTGGTCTTAGCTGGCATGGGGTGTTACACGTGTCTCTTCAATATGGCTGGTAAACACTTCTTGAATCATTGTATCCCTTTGTCTGATCGTCACAATGGTTGTGTGTGTATCTTTAGTTTCAATACACCGATCCCCTTTTCCTTTTAGAGCCTAAATAATACATTTGGTCCCTAGACTCTAATAACTAATACAATTGCAGCCTAAAATATCTTTAGACTAACTACAAATAAGACCCTAACTTTTGATGTCAAGACTTATACAATTAAGTCCAACATATTCCCCCCTAATTGTTTAAGTCTTGTTCATTGAATCTTCATGCTCCTGCTCTACGTTCTACCGTTCTTCATGGCAATGCCTTCAATTTCTTCTATCTCTCAAACTTGGATTCTTTCAACAATCTTCAACTTCTCATATCCCTGGGTGATTTCTTCCTGGCCTTCTCCCTGCCTGAAATCCCGTCTTTTGGTTGATCTTTGTGAAGCAATCCGTTCCAATAATCCATTGGCCTTCGACCAAATCTTGCTTCTTACTTACTAATCCTTTTTCTTTCTTGTTTGCGGGGCGAATTAAACCAACTATCTCAGCAGTCCTTTGGTTTTCTAATTTCCGGGCAAAACTACCAAACTTTTCCTCCTGTTTGTGGGGCGAATTAAACCAACTGTCTCAGCAGTCCTTTGGTCTTATAATTCCCGGGCAAACTACCAAACTTTTTCTCCTGTTTGCGGGGCGAATTAAACCAACTGTCTTCGCAGTCCTTTGGCCTTATAATTCCTGGGCAAACCTAAATCTTAATCGGCTTGGGTTCTTCCTTGTTTCGGTTTTGTTGTTGTGACTCCAGAATTTCAGTTTTGCTGTTGATGTCGTGCAATCTCTTCTTTAGAGTAAACCTTTTTGTTTCAACCTGCAATGCCTTCTTACAAACAAAACCCAAAAGAGTTTTGTTCCTCACTTTTCCCTGTTTTCAACCCGAAAACTATTGTATTACAAATCCAAGAATAGTATTCTGGTTTTTTTTTCCCCGGTTGTAAGACAAATCCAAAAAACTAATTGCTTCAATTTATCAAGAAACAATACCCTAGTTTTTCCCCGGTTGTCTAACAAACCCAAACCACTATTCTTAACCCTTTTCCTAATTGTAATAATATGAAATTCCTACACTAGATACCCAAAAACGAATTTAAAATTGGCACTTATCTCACTGTTTGCTTTCCTTGATGAAATAGCAGCAGCAAAATAGAATTCTCCTCCTTGAGTTCTTTGAATGACAACCCAAGTTTTCTGGTCTGCCTTTTTTAAATCTGAACAGCAAAATCGATTTTTGTCCTTCTGTTCAAACTTCGAACAAACAGTTGTTCCCAGCCTTTAATTCGTTTTTTGCTTTGGATATCTCCGACTCGGTGATGATGATCCAATCCCAACAAACCGCTGCCCTCTTCAATAAATTGGACTCCTGATCAATTGTTCCAAAAATGCAGCCTTCTTCAATTGATCCAACCCTAGGCTCTGATGCCAATTATTGTCCCAGATTCTTGATCAAATGATAAACACAAGATTGAACAAGAAAAATTGATTCTATTATAACCAACAATAATGTTGTTTACATTGTATGACACCCTTAAAAACGAATACAAACAAACCTATTTATAGTATTCCTAATGACGGTTTTCTCCCAAACCATCGTGTCTCTTCAATATGGCTGGTAACCGCTTCTTGAATCGTTGTGTCCCTTTGTCTGATTGTCACAATGGTTGTGTGTGTATCTTTAGTTTCAATACACCGATCCCCTTTTCCTTTTAGAGCCTAAATAATACATTTGGTCCCTAGACTCTAATAACTAATACAATTGCAACCTAAAATATCTTTAGACTAACTACAAATAAGACCTTAACTTTTGATGTCAAGACTTATAAAATTAAGTCCAACAAACCCTGTGGAAATCAAAGTGAACAATTAGTCGGTTCTACTTCATTGCAAAAGGAACAACAATCACATTTGACCAATCATGCTCTTAATATAAATGCATAAACAGTAATAATATGATCATAGAAACTTATGCAATAATAAGTTTCAGCTTCTTACCAATTTGTATCTTGCAGTTTAATTTCTCGTTGAGAAATAAGCTGCTCAACGCATGACAAACATTCCACCGAACCTGAGAAATTTAACATCAGAAATAACCCCCATACTAAGGCATCTGCAAAACCATGTTGCATTTCAGTAAGAACAGATTCCAAAAAAAAAAATGAAAAAAAGGGTTATTTGGCTGTTGACATCTTACCTTGTGTACCAGGAGCATATGGCATGGTCGCAGTTATTCTAATAAGCAATCCCAAACATCCCTATAAGCATATTCATAAAATAATTGAAGATTTTAGTCTAGTGGCTTTGATTAGATGAAATTTGATCCAACGGTCACCTAAATTAATGACTTATTACGTTCCAGATTTAGTTTCAAAACGCTACCTTAAGCCTTATCAGAAACGCGTCACCAGAAACCCATAAAAAATCCTTATAAGAAATCTTCATCAGAAATGCCTCATCAGCAAGCGTCATCAGAATCGTCTCATCAACAACCCTCATCAGAAACGCCTCACCAGAAACCCATCATAAGAAACCCTCATCAGAAACGCCTGACCAGAAACCCGTCACCAGAAACCCATCACTAGAAACATGAATTGCACTCATACACGCAGATGAGGGCATAAACAATGTATAAAACCAAAATCACAAAAAGATATGAATATAAAAAAGCAAAATTAAGATACAATTGAAATCTTACAAATATGGAATTCAATTGCAATAAAACTTACAAACCTGTAACTAAAAAACATTGAGGACATGGCAACGAACGATCAAGGGTGAATATGATGGGGGATAGATAGATGAGAGAAGTTAGACAGAGATAGGGAGAGAGGTAAAAAAAAAGGTAATAGCACGTGGGTAACTGTCCTATTTTCAGAATGCATCTCAGCCGTTGATGATTCATAACTTCTAATCCCAACTATTTTAACCAATAAACATCAGTATCAGCAACTTTTCAACAACATTTACCCATCAACAATATATCCATCAGCAACTTTTCAACAACCTTTTACTTTTACCCATCAGCAAAATATCCATCAGCATCAGTAACTTTTCAACAAACTCTTACTTTTACCCATCAGCAATATATCCATCATCAAGCTCTTCCATCAGCAATCTATCCAACACTCTTTTAACCACAAATAAAATACACTCAAAACGTATGAAAACAATGACAGAAAACCACATCAAACAAATAAACATGATGAATAGAAAATTTATTTCGGATGAACTATTAAAACAACTTTACGATTGATTAAAGTTTCCGATTTGTTCTTTTCGATTGAGATATTAGAAAACACTCTTTCCAATTAAAACTTCACCACAACCCAATTTCGATTTCATAAAAAAACACAAAACATAAAAACACAGACGATTAACAACAATAACAATAACAATAACCAACAACCAACACAAAATACAATTTTTTTTAATATATTAGAAAGAACAAAACATCATTTATCTAAACAGTCACAAATATAATATTTCCAGAATCAAAACATGTTTTTCACCAATCCGTACTACTCAAGATTTCATTTTAACAGAAAACATACATTTAATTTTGAATAAATAAAAACATCAACAATTCAAAATCTCGGTATGAATCCTCATAGAACTTGCACACCGAAAAGAAACCCCCTCCCCCCACACACTGTAACAAATGGTAATTTTCCATTTTAATAATAATGATTAATTATCAGAGAATGCGCATTTATTATTTTCTGACACTTGTTAATGAGAGATTATCTCATTTAATTACATTATCATGCTACGATAACTTAAACATTGATACATGATCACAATACCATGGAACGAGCTCACACGCGGACCACGAAAACCGTTTAAAACTAATTTTAAACCAAACGGACTATACTACTATTCCTAGCCCAGAAATTGGCCTGGTACTATTCATAAAGCCCAAATCACTTTTATAATTTGATTATATACAAGTCGACTGAAGCACCCAAGCTTTGCCTTGATTTCTCTTAAATTCGATACATAACACATACGAATTTTTGTACAACTCGATTCTCTATACTACAAAGAATCAGGATCAACAAGTCTCATTACATGATTCGATCATTTGACCACAAAATGAAGGGCAAAGTAAATCGAGTTCGAGACATGTATAAATCTAACCAATATTAAACCAAATTAACAAAACTCGACCAAACTAAATCTTAACCTAGGTATTTCCTTATTATTGATCGAATAAGAGTTCATAGCATCGTTTCTAACCATTCCCAAACTATTGGTCACGTTAGAAAGCATTTTGGACCCTTTCACATGTTGTACGATACACATACATATGCAAAACCTGATCATGATCGAACCACCACTTGATCCCTCCTCCTTAACTCCACATACTTGAGTTCTAACTCATCTTATCTTGTGGAAATCTCACACAGTCTCAGCTAGGGAATATATTCCCTCAACTTGATCAATATTTAACTATAAAACTTATGTAAACATTTGTATATATATCGAACTACATATATACACTTCTCATACACTCTTAAACACACTCAATGATTTCTCTCTATCCTTCTTTACTTACTTGCCGAGACCAACAAGGAACCAGAAGCCATTTCTCAAGCTATTCGAGCCTTTACTCGATCATATACAATTCATTCGAGCCATTTTGTGATCGTATAGCAAGTGATGTGCATCATATTCGAATTCTAAATCCTCTGAACGTATAACACACCATCCTATAGGTATTGTAAGTCTTTCTAACCCGTTTCCTACTCATATATATCGAATTCAATAGTTCATGCATCATATTTCATTTATTCGATCGTATATTACTTTTGCACATTTATTTCGAGTTCTATTTATTCATTTTATGTACAAAATGATTGACCTCCCTCATGGATGGCTAGATATACGATATACACATCTATTCGACGTTTACATATTCATTTTAATGCTTATTAAATTTGATTTTAATTATTCATTATATCGTATAACATATATTTATGTCATTTTATTTTTAGTATCATGCATCGATCGACCTATAAAAGGCCTAAATATAACCGAATATAGATACACAACATATTATTTTTATTGTTCATACTGATACTTCATAAGCTCATCTATTAATTTGATGTTTTGAATTTCCCTTAATAAGCTCTCGAAAGCACTTTTTAAACACCAAACCTAACGCTACTCGAATAAGTTTCTATATATATAGTTATCCGATTGGGCTTTAACCAAATAATAAGCCCATTAAGAAACTTCGTATAAGCTATTAAATAAGCAGTTTGATTGTGTTTTTGTGACATAAAAATGAGCCCAAAGAAAAGGCCAAACCCCTCTTAAAACCAACGATCAAATATTGTTATTGAGCCTTGTGTTGTCTCGTTAAAAGCCCAATAAGTGGAAAATAAGCTCTTTTCAATAATAAGCAGTTCAAATTGACTTAATAAGCTTTATAAACTTATTAGAACTTTCGGAAATCATTTCCCATTCTTTTTGTGATTTTTGGACTAATTTTGCAAACGAAGTTTACTATTAGGGTTAATTATGTAACTTTTGTATAATTGAGTTCTAAACTGTAAAATTTGATAACTTGCGGGTGATAATTGTTAAAACAGTAAGATTAAGGCTTAAAATGTAATAATTGACCTTTATTGGACATAATTTGTAACATTTGACTAACGGAGGACTAACGGTGCAAAACCTACACAGTTAGGGTATAAACTGTAAATTCTGTGAAAGTACAAGGACTGAACAGTAACATTTACTTTATTCATTTCTATTTATGTTTTGCATATTTCATTTGCATATATGCATTTACATTTTGTTTCAGTATAATTATTTTCGTTACGTTTATAATTATATAACGAACTTTTAACGAATTGCTTAACATGTTATACAACGAAATTCGAGGAAACGATAATTGTGGAATCAAAAACATAAAAACAAGATAATATTATATATAATATTATTTTTGAACTTTATGCATTTTAAGCATATCAAACTCACACATCACAAACCAAATGGTTATCCGTTACTCGTTTTCACACTCATCATTCGTACTGAGCCAAAACTGTAAAATCTCAGACTTAATTATTAATTCAGGTCGTGTGTTGAAGCCGTTCTCATAACTTGCTTAATTTGATATTTCACTTTGCTGATTTTTACTCAAGGTGAGTCATAGCCCCACTATTACTTTTAATACTCACTTTAAACTACTTGGGTTGAGAAACATGCTTACTTTTATGGACCATTGAAACAATGCTTTTGTTTGATAAAACTATTACCTACTGGCCTAAGTACTGTATCCCAAATTATGCCCATGATCATGTACCGTTAATTCCTGCTTGAAGCACGAGTGATATAAATAGATCTATTGAGGGTGACACCTCCATCCGGGTTGCGATTCAACGGTCCCGATTGGACAAACGGATGTATACCATGTCGAATTATAAGTGACTAGGGATAGAACACTTGCCGGGCCTTATTATTACATGCACACTTTGTATGCTCACTGTCATAGCTTCGGTAACATGAAAACTTAGCGTAGTGTAATAGCCTTTCGAATAACATTTCGCACTTTGAAATGTTGACTTGTAAACTTATTGGTCCAACTTTACTGCTTTATATAAACCTATGAACTCACCAACCTTTGTGTTGACACTTTTAGCATGTTTTTCTCAGGTGTTTAATTGTTGATATATGATGATGCAAGGCAGTGCGTGGCAGGGGCATAGGCACACTTTTGGAGTGTACACATAACACTCATGACCCGGGGTTTTTGTACTATAGGACAACTAAATAAACTATTATGGGCCTTATTTTCCGCATTTCAATTATGTAAAACTTATGTTTTAATTAATGAAGTTTTTAAAACGAATTTAATAAATTCGTTCTCTATTACTTGTGTTATGATCCAATTACGTAGCACCCCAGATATTATTTCCGCTGCGATCTGGTTTGGGGGTGTTACAGATTGGTATCAGAGATAAGGTTATAGAGAACTAGGTACACATAAAACCTAGACTATAACCGATTTTTACAAAAACTCAACCTATGACCGCCAGTGCCAGCCTGCCTTACTTGCCACTTTAATTGCTACTTTACTTAATTGTTTTAGCATGCTTAGTATATACTTACATACTACTTGGGTGACAGATACTTCGTGTTAACGCTTCTGATGACATATACTTCGTGTTAATGCTTAGCATATACTTACGTGCTACTTTGATAATACATGCTTTCGTATTAATTGTATATATACATATGTACCTATATTATGGCTAATACTTTCTAGCCTTATACTCAAAAATTATAAGTATCTTCTATATACTTATAAACGTATACCATCTTTGTCACAGACCATGTCTTCCAAATCATTTGATATTACCGAAACTATTCTCCGTACTACTCGTACATCACCTACCCTTTAGATCACTCCAGATGCTGAAGATCCCTATGTACAAGTGTCACAACCGTAACCTAATACGAAACTTACTCTAAACACATCATCATCTATTCACCCACCTCTACGTCAAAGACTTAGGAGAGCCACTGAGTCTTATTCAGATGAAGGATTTAATGGTTGTCCGGCCACATTCGAGATTGGGCAGAGTTCGAGGGGAACGCACCAGGAGACAATTTGGAAGGATGTTGAGCCAAACTCTCCACTGTCTGACGTTCCAGACATTCCAGATGACGTATCCTCGCTTAATCCCCCTGACGATACTATAAGTACTCGTGATTCGAAATGGACCCTTCTTCATCAGCAAGCCAGCACACTAGACGCCCACACTGATCAGCTGGAAAGGCTACAACCAACACGTTTCGAGTGGTATGATCGAAACATTGACACTCTATTTAGAAGAACCGATGCTGAGAGGCGAGAAGTGTTTGACTTAGGGATGAAAGTTGATAAAATGCAGGATACTTATAACTATGAGCTTAAAAACATGGATTCCAGAGTCCGCTGTTTGAGTAAAGACCATACTTAGGTACATGGTAGGATAGAAGGCGTTGAAAGGACCCTATGGTTAGCCAGAGACACGGCAAGGAACCAGGATCATAAGATTTCCGTCTTAGAAGCCATGTTAGCTACTCAGATGAGGATGTGCCAGGAGTTCCAGAGATGTTTCACAGACATGGAAGCTGCACAACTGGAGTTTGAGGCAGAAGTTACGCATTTACATCAAGGACGTAACTAGTCTTAGATTCATATGTATCGTTACTGTACCCACTGAATCGAGTAGCCTTCGGTTAGTGTCTGATGTATTTTCCAATAAGCTTGTAATTTTTAGATCTTGTAACCGACTTTTAATCTATAACAAGCTCATTTTGTTATACCTCTCTATTGTGATTTAAATTCTTTCGTACTCTACTGTAATGCTACTCATTCATGTGATGACTTCTCATACTCTTATGCAAAATCTCATCATTTGTTACTTTCTTTTATAGGCAAATGGCTCCACGCAAATCAAACCGTACTCAAAACGCAACTAATGACACTCCCCCTCCAAACGTAGTCAACCAGCCGACTTTGGCACAACTTGTGGCACAGCAAGTAGCAAAAGCCATGGCCGATGCTGCCAATGTGGGATCAAGCACTAACACCGGTGACAGAGCCGCGAGACCCACTAATGTCAGTCGGGGCTGCACATACAAGGAATTTCGTGCTTGTGATCCAGGAAGTTTTGGAGGAACTGAAGGAGCTGTCTGTTTGGCAAGATGGCTAGAAAAGTTGGAAACTGTGTTCCGTATCTGTAATTGCGAAGAAGAATCCAAAGTTAAGTATGCCTCGTATACTTTGACAGGTAGTGCTTTAACTTGGTGGAACTCTTACATGAAGTCATCAGGAATGGACATTGCTTACGCTATGGCGTGGGAGCAATTCAAGGCATTAATACTTCAGAAGTATTGTCCTCGCACTGAGGTCAAGAAGATGGAAGCAGAATTCTGGAACTTGAACTGTCAAGGCACCAACATTGTGGTGTACACACAACATTTCCAAGAGTTAGCCTTATTGTGTCCCGAGTTGGTTGCTACTCAAGCGCGAATGATAGAGCGTTACATCGGAGGATTACCCTTGAACATTAGAGGGAATATATTGGCTGCAAATCCTAGTGACTTGCATAATGCAATCTCCATCTCTCACAACTTAATGGATCAGGTGATCCTAGATATGGCAGAAAAAGGGGGAGAAAACAAAAGGAAATGGGAGGACAACTCAAGGGCCAACCATCAGTCAAACAAATGACAGGATGTCGCTAAGGTTTATTCTGCTAGACCCGGTGATCAGAAGGTCTATGCTGGAAAATCTCCTCTGTGTAACCGTTGTAAACTCCATCACAACGGGCCATGTACCGTGAAATATGGAAATTGTCAGAGAATCGGTCATATGACCAAGAATTGCAGAGCGCCAGTTCTTGCTACTGCTCAAAGGGCGCCAGTGGCTAATCAAAGAGCTCCTACCGTCAAGGACAAATCTTCCATTACCTGCTTTGGTTGTGGAGAAAAGGGGCACTTCAGGAATGAGTGCAAGAAACAGAGAAACCAGGGTAACAATGGGAATCAAGCTGCTGGAAGGAACCAGAGCTATGCAGGAGTTGCCGGAGGAAGAGTATGTGTGGTTGGAGGAAAAGAAGCACCAGAGGAACCGAACGTTGTTACGGGTACGTTCCTTATAAACAACCGCTATGCGTCTATTTTATTTGATACCGGAGCAGATAAGAGTTTCATATCAAAAACATTTAGTCAGTTGCTAGATAGCATCCCTACAGCCTTAGACATTTTTTATGACGTAGAACTAGCTAATGGTAATGTGGAAAGAGTAGACACTATAATCCGAGGTTGTACGCTAAACCTGTTGAACCACCCATTCAACATAGATCTTATGCCAGTAGGACTTGGCAGTTTCGACGTTATTGTTGGAATGGACTGGTTATCTAAATACCATGCGGTGATCATCTGCGACAAGAAGATTGTTCGCATACCGTACGGTGATGAAGTACTGGAGGTACTAGGAGATAGAAGCGACTGTAGAGTTACATCTCGATTGAACATCATATCATGCACCAAAGCTCAGAAGTACATTGAGGACGGATGTCTCCTCTTTGTAGCCCAAGTTAAGAAGATAAATAAGGAGTATAAAGAAAACCGCCTAGAAGATGCGTCAGTCGTACGTGATTTTCCTGAAGTCTTTCCCGAGGACTTGCCTGGACTTCCACCAGTCAGGAAACTCGAATTTCAAATTGACTTAGTTCCAGGTGCTGCACTCGTGGCGCGAGCAACGTACCGATTAGCTCCTTCAGAGATGCAAGAATTGTCAGAACAACTACAAGAACTTTCAGAGAAAGGGTTCATCAGGCCTAGTTCCTCACCTAAGGGAGCCCTGGTTCTATTCGTAAAGAAGAAAGATGGATCCTTTCGGATGTGCATCGACTACAGAGAACTAAACAAGCTAATAGTGAAGAACCAATACCCACTTCCTAGAATCGATGACCTATTCGATCAACTACAAGGTTCCAGCGTATATTCAAAGATCGACCTTCGATCTGGATACCATCAACTTTGAGTTCGAGAAGAAGATATCCCAAAAACAGCCTTTAGAACCCGTTATGGACACTATGAATTCCAGGTTATGCCATTTGGTTTGATGAACGCACCAGCAGTATTCATGGACCTTATAAACAGGGTGTGCAAACCATATTTGGATAAGTTTGTGATTGTGTTCATAGACGATATCCTGATCTATTCCAAGAACAAGGAAGAACATGAAAAACATCTCAAGATAATTCTGGAATTGCTCAAGAAAGAGGAATTGTATGCAAAATTCTCAAAGTGTGATTTCTGGATTTCCACTGTACAGTTTCTCGGTCACGTTATTGACAGTTGGGGTATTCACGTGGACCCTGCAAAGATTGAGGCAATTAAGGATTGGGCAACACCAACGACTCCAACTGAAATACGCAAATTGTTAGGACTTGCCGGTTATTACAGAAGATTCATAGAGGGATTCTCCAAAATAGCCAAACCATTAACCGCTCTAACCCAGAAAAACATAAAGTACGCCTGGGGAAAAGACGAAGAAGAGGCATTCCAGATACTCAAAGAAAAGTTGTGTAGTGCACCCATATTGGCCCTACCTGAAGGAAGCGATGACTTTGTTATATACTGCGACGCTTCGCACAAAAGTTTAGTTGCTGTATTGATGCAGAGGCAAAAAGTGATTGCTTATGCATCACGAAAACTCAAGACACATGAAAAGAATTACACAAACCATGATTTAGAACTGGGAGCAGTTGTGTTCGCTCTTAGGATATGGAGACATTACCTTTACGGCACTAAATGTACAATGTTTACGAACCACAAAAGCCTACAACATATCCTAGACCAAAAAGAGCTGAACATGAGACAACGTAGGTGGCTAGAATTACTCAGTGATTACGACTGTGAGATTCGTTATCACCCGGGAAAAGCCAACGTTGTGGTAGATGCTCTTAGCCGGAAAGAACGACTCAAACCCATGAGAGTCAGATCACTAGGAATGACGATCAGTTCACCTCTCCTATCAAAGATCCTTACTGCTCAAATTGAGGCACTCAAGGAAGAAAACAGACCAAGTGAAAAACTCTATGGTATGCCTGAAAACGCAAATGGCTTTATCAAGAGATCAGACGGAGTATTGTGCTTCAACAATAGAAGCTGGGTACCACTCTATGGTGGGATACGAGAGTTAATTATGTATAAGTCGCATAAGTCCAAATACTCTATTCATCCCGGAGCTGATAAGATGTACCTTGATCTTAAGAAACTATATTGGTGGCCTAACATGAAGGCGGATATTGCACTATATGTCAGCAAATGCTTAATGGCCGGATCTAAACACATTCCTTGTGTTGGAGATACTTTGATTTGATACTAACTAGCATGCGGAATTTACTTGCTAATACTTAGAAGATATTGTGTGTGAATGGAACAGTGTATTTGTATGTAAGTGTATGAACAATGAAGACAATTGTTTAACCAAAATGATTCAATATTATTATGATCAATAATACGAGTGATCTCTTATCACTAGGGTTTACAACCTTGAATCTTAACCAAACAATTCGTACTTCTGATATGTAAAACCTAACCTAGGATATCCTTTTATAGACCAAGGATTCCTGTACAAGATAACTATAATCTATATCTAGAATATATACACTCAATCCTTTCTATACTTATCCTATTACACGTTTACAAAACATAAGCAGTACTAACTTCTTGTGCTGGCAGTACTAACTGACTTAGTACTGTCAGTGTTATCTTCCATCAGTATTAACTTCAAGCTTGTCAGTACTAACTGTTAGGTTTAATTCCCAACAATCCTCCCCTAAACTTATGATTTCTCTCCAAATCACTAAGTTTTTTCGAATTAAACTTCACCTTTGATGATGGGGGGATTCTTCCAAACACCACCAAGTCAATCTCTTTGTCTGGGCTTTCCTCTGTTCTGCAAGATCAAACATTCTTCTCACTAGCTCATCAGCCATGTCTGATTCTGCTTCAACTTCCAGTCTTGAACATACTAAAGTAACTAACACAGCTGTTCTGAGAGGGTCATCTCTTTCCACCAACATGTATATCTCTAATCCATCTCTGGTAGAAATCCTATGAATACCACATGTATCAAATAGCTTCCAAGAAACATCTTTGATTTGAGCTTGAAACCTCCAGATTGCTTCTCCTCCATCTGGTTCATAAAGCCTCTTCAATTGAACCCATAATTCCTTGTCTTTATCATCAAGAGGAACTGCAACCCTAAATCTTTCTTGTACTAAGCTTCATAATTGATTGAGGTCCTCTCTATCAAATCCTTTGAGCAAATCTTCAAACAACTTGTACTTTTCAGTTACTCCTCCAACCCTTATGATTTTTCATCCTTTCATTCTTCCATCTGTGAACACTTCCCAGTCTATAATAGGGTGTTTTGCTTGGATTGGTTTGATGTTTGTAGATTCAGGAACTACTACAATCATGTTCTTGAGCTGTTCATCTGTCAAATTCCCAGTTGCAATCTTTTGTTTCTTTGAAGTATCTGACTCTAACACTTCTGGTCTTCTTTTCTCTCCTTTACCATGCCCAGTATCTATAACAAAATCTGTTGGCATTGGCTTATTTATCCTTGCATAAGCTTCATAATAAGCCTTTTCAATTTCTGCATCTGATCTTCCTTTGAAATATCTTTGCTTCCAAAATGCTTGATTTTTCAAATAACTCTTCATGAAACTTATTTGTTCTTTCCTAGATGGCATCTTCTTCTTATAACCTTTCTTCTGTCTATCCCTGATTTTCTGCATAATATCACTCCAAGCCACTTCCTTATTCTTTGATAGAATGAAATTTGTAAGCATTTCTGACCTTGCTTCCACACTTATCTTTTCATCTGACACCAATTGTACTGCTTTTTCCTTTACAATGGGATCAGTATCAATTAAATACTGTATCTGTTCTACAAATGTTTCTTGAGCAATCTGAGCATCTGAAGCCATCATTTCTTTTTCTAATCTCTGTGCTTCCATAAAAGTAACAACATCATCTTCTTGAATTTTCTTTGCCACTTCTGCATTATAATCTATCTGCATTTGAGTTCTAGGCTTGATCTTCTTTTCTTGTGGCTCTGCTTCAGTCATAATAGCCTTTCCCTTACCCTTAGCAGTTTGTACTGCTTCCTTTACTTCTTCAGCAGTTTGTACTGCTTCTACTGCTTCAGCAATACCTTCTTGTTGATGATGTTCTTCAGTATCACTTTCACCCTTATCCACATTACCACCAGCAGTACCTTGTTGTTCATCCATATTACCACTTGTACCTTCTTCATTCCTCCCCTGATTGTCAGACCCTGATTCTTTTTCCTTTTCTTTCCCTGATTTTCCTGTTTTCCTCCCCTGTTTGGGAGAATCACCATCATCACCTGAACTATCACTTGAACCATCATCTGAAGAACTAGCAGATATCACCACCTTAGATCTTTTCCTCTTAAGTTGAGCTTCCAAATTCTTCACTCTGAATTTCAACTTGGTGTAGACCTTGGCAAAGTTGTTCTTATGGCTTTTGAGTTCTTCTTCCAGACTTTCCACCTTTTCAGACAATTTGGTACAGAGATCCATCAATTCATTGAGTTTAATACTGCCCTCATCACTTCTAGCTGTGTTACCTGCTAGGAGAGGTGAATCAAGGGGCATGGATTCAGTTTCTACCTTAGTAAGACTAGAATGTACACCTGAACCACCCAAATGTTCCAGTTGGCCTGGGATTACACCACCTGTGGCAAGTCTTTGAGGACTTGGCACATTAGGTGTTGCCATGAAAGAGATCTTAGTTATGTTTACACTGGCCTGCCCAGCTACTAAGCCAGAGACAGTAGTGTAAGCCTCATCCATACTATCATAAAAGATAGGCTCATCTGCTTCAAAGGTATGAGTAGGAGGACTAGACTGAGCAATCATAGTCTCCTTTCTGGTTCTCCTCCTATATGTTGTGGTGACTGGGGGTATATGAGTTATTGTTGGTACCACAATGGGTGTTTGTTGGGGCTCAGTTGGGTTTACTGACCCTTCATCCTGAATATTCTGAATCTGAGCAAGCATGGTTTGAGATAATGGTGTCACTTCCCCATTCCAACCCCCAGTTGCCATTGCCATATTTTGAAACACTTTTTGTTGTAGGCTAGGAGTAGGAAAAATTTCTTTAGGTTGCTTAAGCAGATTCTTTTTCTTATTCAGAAAGGTTTGAATAAATCTTGGATACATAAGAAATTTAGTTTTACTCTTTACATTATTAACCATACTCTCAAATATGAATTTTGACAAAAATTGAAAACTCTGTTTGTTGACAAACATATGAGAGCAATAGCAATATTGCTACTGAATTGCTCCCATGAAGTTCTTTTAGGACTTAAACAATGTAAGAGAGTATGTATTAGAAATCTCCATTGTGGGGAGAAACATCCTTTTTGAAAAGTTAATTTTTGATTGGATGTATCATACCCCATTCTGGCAATTTCTTGCCAAATTTTAGTGTTTGGCATGTTATTGATACCATCAGAATCCTCTAACTTAAGATGTCTCCTAAGAGTGGATTCGGTAACAATAAATGATATGTCATCCACCTTAGAATGGATTTCTATGTCTCCATCTTCACTAGTTATGACAGTAACAGTCTGCCAAAACTATGTGATGTGAGAGACAAAGAGAGTAGGGGTAACAGTTAAAGCATACCTTATATGTGAATTGTTGAGAAAATCCACAATCTCATAGAATTTAGGTCCATCCCCTTGCTTTGTTTTCTCCAAGCAGGCGACCATATTGTGTGTCTTAACGAACTCCAAACCAGCCATGATTTTTTTTACAAGATTATATCAGAAAGATGAAGTTATGAGGTTGAATTGATGAAGTACAAAGCCAATCGGGGTTTTAAATAGGTACGGTTAGGGTTTGAGAATTTTTCGTAAGAGATAATTATTAACTTTAGAAATATTTAGAATTAATATATGGAAAGAAAATAATTATCTAAACAAAAACCCTGTTTATATGGTAAGAGACTAAATTTACCCAACGGCTAGTTAAAAAATCTGTACTGACACATTAGTTACAACGGCTAGTTGAGCAGTACAAAGTTTACACTAACAGTACAAACTTTGCACTAGCAGTACTAACTGTTGAAGAAAAATTTTGCTTGACAGAATTGACCTCATATAGTTTTTAGCAAACTATCAGCTATCAACGGATTTGATGTGTCTTTACCAATAGCCGTTTGCTTTGGACTAGCCAACTCTTCACTGTTAGATATGGTGAGTTGATAACCATATAGTTTTTGGTAAACTATCAACCATGAACGGATTTGAGAAGGATTTACCAGAAACCGTTTGCTCTGGACTAGTTGGTTCTTGATGTGGGTTAGACATGGTGAACCAATTACCATTTGTTGTATGCACAGATCACATACTATAAGCTCCAAAGCACCATCCAGTCCAAAACATAAAGCACTCAATTCACAAACTCCAATCAACCTGCAATTGTTAGTCCAACAATAGAAAACAAGGTGCAAAGCACTTGTCTCATAATAAAATAAGCATATGACTAACATTGCACATAAACAAGGAATTAATTTCCTTGGGGAACCCAAGCCATCACTGACTTTGGTTTTCCTCTTGCATCAATATAATTAAACCTTTTTAGAACAGTTGGTGCACTATTGGATTGAAGTGGTCTCCAAACCCATGATGCTGATGCATTAATACCAGTCCCCATATTTCCCTTAGCAGTGTTTTTAAAACTACCAGTATTAACTGCTTGCCTAGCAGTACGAACTGCTGGGTTTGCAAGTGCAACCTTAGGTTTCCAAACTTGTTTATTTATCACTGCATTGTTATGAAAGGGCCTTCTAGCAGTTGATGGTGCAGATTTGAAAAATGTTTTTGCACTTTGAACTGCTTGTCTTGGGTAAAAGGTCTTATTTGGTCTGACAATATGAACTGCTGGTCTAGCAGTACGAACTGGTCTTGGGTTAGACCTTAAAAGAACTGATCTAGGTATCATTCTAGCATTTGTAGGGTTAGTAGGAGATATTTCTGAGTTTTCCCTATGGTCTGAATACCTAATTACCCTTTTGTTGGAAAAAGCTGCAAGATGGTCAAAGCTCCCACATGAATAACAAGCTTTCCTATAACAGACAAAGTCATCACCTAGTTGCTGAGACTTGAGGTTGTTCCAATTCCTTTGGTTACCTCTGGGCTTGTGTGTGGTTCTATACATTTCAGCATACCTAACTGTTGGTCTAAATGGTTTAGAATTAGTTTTAGGCCTAACAGTTGTATTCTTGACCACCTTAGGAACTTTTGGTTCCTCTATCTTGACACTAGCAGGCTTAACCACAGTCTGATCACTCTCATCATCATCAGAAGTCCAATCTTCTATGGTTGGAGCATCTGAGTCCCTAGCAGATGACACCTTGTCATCAGAAACTGATTTATCACTTGCACTCTCAAAACTTACACTTACTTCTACAGGTTTCTCAACTACTTCCTTTTCTTTTGGTTTTGGTCCATATTCCATCTTAGGTAGTTGAAATTCTTCCAAACATGTATGTTCTAGGTCAATACCTGGAGGTGCAGGTATTCCTCTGTGAGGAGGTGGAACTGAGTTATAACCTAGACCTGACTTAGCTTTGTTGATTATTTGACATTCAATTAACTTCTGAACTCCTTTTGATGTGTATTCTAATGTGTCTACACTTAATTGAATGTTTTCTTTTGCCTGTTTCAGTCTATCAACCTCAGCTTTCAAATTGCTAATTTCAGCATCTCTAAAAAATATGTCCCTTTTAAGCACATCTACAGTATCAGAAAAAGTAGACTCATTACTCTTATAATGAACAATTTGCTTTTTTAAAACAACTAGACCTCTCTTATGATTTGCTAAATTAAAGATAGTCTGGTTTAGCTCTATTCTCTGTTCATTATAGTGTTTCCTAAGAGTTTCTAATTCTTTTAAAGCATCACATGATTTAGAACACTTAGAAACTTGTACCTCAGAGTCTGAAAAAGCCATGAGTGCCATCTCTGTAGGTGCTGCTTCCTCCTCTTCCATAAAGCTCCAGTCAAATCCTAAGCCATCAATGGCTACCATAGCCTTTGAGCTTGAGTCAGTTATCTCCACTTCCCTTGTCTTGCTTCCAAATCCTCTGATCTTGCCATCTTGTTGTCTTGGTATTCTGCACTCCTTTGAATAATGACCCTTCTTATGGCAATTGTAACATTCAATCTTTGACTTATCATAACCAGCAGTATCATTGCTGTTTATGGTAATCTTCTTCCCTATCCTCTGATGGAATTTCCTAGCTCTCAAGCTAAGAAGAGATATCTGCCATTTAATATCCATCTCCTCAAGATCATCATCATTGATCTCTTGGAGGTCTTCATAGGTCAACATTGATCCATTATGCTGAGTAGTCAGGAATGCACAGCAAGTAGTTTCATCCATAATGCCCTTAGTACTGCTTGATGTGCTAGCAGTACCAATATTTGAACTAGCAGTACCAACTGCTACACCAACTTGCACTTCTTCCATTGGACTAGAGGTACTGGGAGTTGACACAAAGGCCAAATTCCCAGAGCTTGAGCTTGAGCTTGTTCCAGCAGTCTTCTTCACATCATGCTCCACTATCTTGAAATTACTATAAAGATCCATCAGACTCATAGAATCTATATCTGGCTTGTTCTTCCAGACAACAACATGCATAGCCCATTCTGATGGTAAACTTCTTAGGAATTTAGAGTTGAGATCTTCCTGAGGTATCTCAATTCCAAGAATAGCAAGCTGACTCACTAGCTTCTGAAGCCTGTTGAACATATGATCCAGTGATTCATTGCTTGTTGCAGAAAAGTTCTCAAATTGTTACTTGAGAAGTGTCTTCTGAGTCTTTTTGGTGGCTTCATTCCCACCAAATCTTGCAACAATGGCTTCAAACAGTGACTTGGCATCCTTGAACTTGCTAAAGTTCAAGAGTTGATCATTAGGTATTGTCATCATAAGCATACTTCTTGCCTTGATGTCATTCTTCATCAGAATCCTTTCCTCTGCAGTCAATGGCCTTGTCTGCACAGTTGTCACAACTTTACCATCTACAGTTAAGGTTGTGGTAATAGGCTTGAATGAATTCCCTTCTTCGAATATTTCCCAAAGTGCATAATCCTGCACTTGGAAGAATTGTTCAATTCTTAACCTCCACATGTCGAATTCATTGGGCTTGAGCATTGGTAACTTTGCAGCAACATTGGTTGTAGAAGTCTCCATGTCCATATGTTCTTCTTAAGCAAAAATAGGATCTTCTAACTCAAAGTATCAGAAACCTGGCTCTGATACCACTTGACCGGATCTAAACACACTCCTTGTGTTGGAGATACTTTGATTTGATACTAACTAGCACGCGGAATTTACTAGCTAATACTTAGAAGATATTGTGTGTGAATGGAACAGTATATTTGTATGTAAGTGTATGAACAATGAAGACAATTGTTTAACCAAAATGATTCAATATTATTATGATCAATAATACGAGTGATCTCTTATCACTAGAGTTTACAACCTTGAATCTTAACCAAACACTTCGTACTTCTGATATGTAAAACCTAACCTAGGATATCCTTTTATTGACCAAGGATTCCTGTACAAGATAACTATAATCTATATCTAGAAGATATACACTCAATCCTTTCTATACTTATTGTTAGTGCAAATATTACGATATTTAAACTAAACGGTTTCTTCGGTTTTAATAAAGACAAACATGTAACTTGTAATACATAGCGTAAAATGTGCAAGTTACTTGTTTACACAAAAAATCAATGCATACTTACATCAACACCTCCCGACGTCTCAAGTATGCTTCAACAAAGTCTTAGATTTCCATCCCGACATAAATCACTCAAGGTATGGACAAACAAATCTACTACTTGACAAATGATCAAAGGATTTTATTTTTCTAAACTTCACATTTTTAATGTGACAAAACATTTTTTCAAAAATATATTTCACAAATTATTTTTGAATTAAAAAGAAATGTTTTATTTTGAAAAATAATTTCAAAAATCCCAACAGTCAAATTTCCCCCCAAAACATCTCCTAACATCCCCAAATAAACCTTCCCCACTAAAGACAAACGAAGGAGCGTCCACGGTACCATTAAATAGGGACGGCTCCACTAAATTTAGTGGAGCCGTCGGGCATTTAGTGGAGCCGTGGGTCTGTAACGGCTAGATTTTCCCTTGCATATAAATAGTGGACCATTTCACACTTCCAACTTGATTTTTCCAGTCCTTTTTCTCTGGTCTAATCCCTCCTCACTTAGATGACTTTCTTTGATCATTTGGAGAGTCTTAGTTTGTTTAAGAGTGATCCAATCCTCCACTCAAGTGATCCTCTTCATTCCTTTTGATTAGCAAGAGAAGAACACAAAGTATCCAAGTAGATACAAGGTGTTGTCATCCCTCTTGATTAGCAAGAGAAGAACACAAAGTATCCAAGTAGATACAAAGTGTTGTCATCCCTCTTGATTAGCAAGAGAAGAACACAAAGTATCCAAGTAGATACAAAGTGTTATCATTCCTCTTCATTTGCAAGAGAAGAACTCAAAGTATCTAAGAAGATACAAGAGTTGTAGTTGTTAGGTCTTGTAACATTGGTTACACTCTTGATTGTATCATAGCATACATCAAGATTATTTTTCTTTTGTGAGAGAGTGAGTCAAGATCATTGTGATCTTAAGAGATAGTGAAGATCTCTTGAAGCCATTGGGCTTGTGTGATTGATCATATGGATCAAGGGTAGATCGTGGTAGATTGGTGCTAGCTAAGATTAGCACTCGACATCTAGCTTAGTGTCGGAAATAGGATAAGCGACGTGTAAGGTGTAGATCGGGTAGATCGTGGTAGATTGGTGCTAGCTAAGATTAGCACTCGACATCTAGCTTAGTGTCGAAAATAGGATAAGCGACGTGTAAGGTGTAGATCGGGTAGATCGTGGTAGATTGGTGCTAGCTAAGATTAGCACTCGACATCTAGCTTAGTGTCAGAAAACAAGTTAAGCGACGTGTACGGTTTTCTCCGCCTGAAGGGAGTTTGTTGATTAGTGAAGTAACTCTCGAGTTGGGTACTCGGGGAGTGGAGTAGGGCGAAGAGGAGCTTCGTGACCGAACCACTATAAATCACCGTGTCTGGTTTGCGCCTTCTTACTTATCTCTTTACTTTCATTTCATTCTTTATCGCTTTATACTTATATTTGCATGAAGTTTATGCTTGTGTGACTAGTTGCTTATGTTATGTTGATTAAGTATGTGTCATGGCTTGATTGTGCTTGTGTTGTAGTTTACTACATTCATCTCTAAGTGTTAAATGACCATAGTTAACACTTTTCATATTACGTCACACTTGATCGGGTGTTTGATACAAAAGTTTTAAGTTTTTAAATGGAAATGTATTCACCCCCCTCTACGGTTTCCACAATTGGTACCAGAGCCACGTCTCTCAAATTTTTAAAACAAATGGTTTTCAAAATTGAGTACGATCCATGTATCAAATTACCTATGAAGGTGATAAAATATGAAAAGTATTTAATTGTTTAATACTTACAAGTTTTGTTGTTAAGTATACTTTGTCATACTAGCTTGAAGGCTTTTTCAAACCAATAAAAGAATAGAGTCTTAAGTGTCTGGTCATGTTCTCCGTTGAGTCGCCGCACTAAAACTGTAAACTAAATCAGAAAAGAGAACATGGTACCACTAAATATAGGACGGTACCATTATATTTAACGGTACCATGGGTTATTTAATGGTACCGTGCCTCCGTCTGTGAGTTTCCAGTATTGAGTCATTTCCAGAAATTCTTTTAAAATCAACCATAAGTTCGTAGAAGTCGTGTCACTCATCATTTTAAACGAAGTTGATTCTACTTTCATTTGAGAAATATTTTTATGAATTAGTTCTAAATGAAAGTATGTTAAAGTCCTTGATTTTCAACTAAAGGTCTTCTGGTCATGCAGTTTGCGTAAATTTTTGGTCAAACTGAAAAAGGGCGATTCAATCTTTAAACCTTGACATGTTTTCAAAGTGCTCAGCAAAAATCTTTGAAATGGGGAGGAAACCAATTCATTGTCAAATAAAATCAAGCTTAGTTTACATTGTTATACCTAATATACGAAATGACGATAAATATTTTTGTGTGTTAAGCTAAATTGCTATTTGCTTATTATAGTTTTTCTGTTTATGCATTTATAAGGCTCATGCTAAATCACTTGCACTATATTAAGTAATTAGTTTGCATTGCATATAGGCATCAACCATTTGTCTTGCATTTGTTGCAAGTTCTTAAAATGGTTTAGTAACTTTCTTAGGAATAGAAACTAAGTTGGTAGATCATGTGTGTCGAAAGATATTGTCTTACACAATTATTTTTCCAAAGGTTTAAGTGTAAAAAGTATATCACCCCAAAACACTTAACACTTTCATAAAATCCGTAACATGATCTTTAAAACATTATATCATTTTGTCTTGTTTGACCATGGGTTGTCTAAACAAGATAAAAGGTCATTTTAATACATTAGTATTTAAGTAAAAGAAAATGTATTAAACTTGCATTGATTTAACACACATACAAAATGTTTTAAACATTTAGTATTTTACGTATGTGGTATAAAAATGGTTAAGATAATTATTTTTATACTAATGAGGTGTTGAAAAACTAAGAGTATTATACTTAATAATATAAATAGTTTTTCTCAAATAAAAATAAATGACAATATCAAAGTAGTAACTTAATTTGTCATTAACCTCACACATACAACTAGTGTTAGAATAAATGGAACACACTCTTTAAATTTTTATTTTCTTTTTAAAAAGGAGTGATTGTGAGGGTCAAGAAAGATTTCGAGTACATATCAATTCATTATTCAAATTATGATTGATATCATCATCGAATCTAATTGACAAGTTTTCGAGTGTGGACATGAAATTGGAGTCATTATTTTTTTAGCTTCAAGATAACATCAAAACATGATGAAACATATTATCTTGAATCTACATACTCAATCACACTCGATTGTTATGAAAATAATGACGTCCTCTCAAGACGAAAATAATATGCATCGGATCATAACTCACACTTGTGTTGAAGATGCCATGTTAAGTCTTCTTGTCCAATGGTTGTGTTCCAAACTTTAAACTAACATGTTTAAAAGATGCATAAAATACACAACCAAGTAGGATTGACAACTTGGATGTTTCATCCGAAATATACAAGTAATTTACATTGCAATGCAATTAGTAAATGTGTCAATTCCGAAAAACCAAACACGAGCAAACAAACAACATATGTAAACTTTACTCATGAACGACTCAACACTCAAAGTCACATGTCTAGTAAAAGTGTCACACATAATACGTTATTAACTATTATGTAAGTCATCAATCTTTGAGAATTTCACATGTATTTCTCTTATCAAAAGATTGATAAAGGATAACTTATATCCTATGCGTCTTATTTTCTTTGTAATATGAATGGTTATGTTACAAGAGAATACATTGCATCCTGTTAACAAATGTAGGATATTAGAGTTGAATAATAACCTAATACGACATGTGTCATTGCATAAACAAGTAAAATTGGTCATACACAAAAATACTTGTTTCACAAAGCATTCGTAAGAGTGATAAGTTTCCTCTTAGAAAAGCATACTTGTTGAAATAAACAGTATGTCTCATTTCAAATAAAATACTCATAAGATCTATTGAGGTAAGTAACCTTTACTAGATTCTCCCTCAAGATATGCAATGGAGCATTCTTGAAACACACACGATGTAGTAGATTCTACATTGTATCACATTAGAGTGTCTCTTGGTTCTAGGAAACCAAATCATGTTAAAATAACATGTAACAAATCAACAAACAAAGATGTTGTCCAAGAGATCATAAAATACACCATCTCCATCAAATAACCTTTAAATCTCAAACACGAAATTAAAACATTTCGCTTGCCTTTGTTAGGAGTTGTGTAAGACATGTCATTTTCTTAACCAACTTTCAAAGTATGGTTAATTGAGTCATATTAGGCCATGTATAAGCAAAACAAGATAACATCATCTTTGCTATACTTCGATAGGCAAATATAGGAATTTGAATTCTTCTAACATGAGAATGACTACTTGAGAACCTATCGCACTAGAAATTTAATTTGACCTAACGGTTGGATTGCTTCAAGGAGAGAAGTTGGGTTCGTGTATAACCCGTAAAAATGGTCGTGTTTAGCCTTAATTGAGCACCACTAGTGATAGTCTCATATTCATTCTCTAACTTGAAATTTTTTCATTCCTACACTTGACTAGAGATAGTTTACATCGGTGAACTTTATCTCCCATTAGGATGTCATCTTGAACAAGTAGTAATTAGGATCTGCCTTAGCAAACCTAGATTGCTTGCATCCCACATACGTGTTTCAAAATGATAACATGTTCTCGTAAGATATGGTTAAATGTCTTCATGATCTTAAATGCTAAATGATTATCATGTTTTACATGATGCTTGCATTTATTCCTTATGTGCATTTTACATGATTTACTTGTAAAGTTTGCACCCACACTATAGCCTTTTGACACATTAGGAATTAGGTATGCCCATTACTATGAACCCTTAGAAGTCATAGAGCCATACACTAGTGTCAAAACCCATAAGTCAAAGTAGTCGCGAAGTTACCCTAATTCCTCATTCATCACTTCGCCTTCTTCCAAGTAATACACCCTTTTGTCATGGGAAGGTTAGGAACAAACCTAGTAGAACTCGGAGTAGGGTTGACAACTTAAATATTTCATCCGAAATATTCAAGTAAGCTTAACTTGCGATCGCAATTGTTAAATGTCATATCCGAAACATCATACTCAAGCCTTTTAACAACATATGTTAAAACGCTCATCCAAAAGCTAAAAGCTAACATCAACCCTCGGATGACAAAGGACTCACAAGTTACTATATAAGTGATTAGTAGTTCATTTCATCCTCGTGTGATTATACACGTCTTAAGATCCCAAACCCTGCTGCGAACCAGCACCATAGGCCTAGCTTTACATCTTTCAAAACCCCGTTAAACACTCACGTGCGAAGCACATCAAAATCCGTAAATCAACCAAACCTCTCAACCGAGAATCCCTTAACCATCTCTGTCTAGGTCTAGGAATGATGGAACATATTCCATAAATCTTATGACTATTTGAATATTTCACTGGAAATATTAAAGTCATCCCTCATACCCCTCTTATGACTAACTCAATATTTCACTGGAAATAGTAAGTCATCCTTCACATCGCTCTAATGACTACCTATGTATTTCCTCGGAAATATAAAAGTCATTTCTTCTCGTCCAGTATCGTTTAAAGAATTTATTAGGTATAAATTCTTTCCTCGTGTCGAAAAATCTCCCTAAATCAGCGAGATTTATTCGTAAATTCTCTTAAACTCCAATGACAACTTAAATATTTCATCCGAAGTATTTAAAGTTTATTTAATTTGCGAAATGCAATTAAATGTCATTTCTCGAAAAACGTATCGAATCCCGTTGGGTTCATTCATAAAGGAATTTATTTGGTATAAATTCTTTTAATCCAAAGTCCAGAAAAGTCACAACATATGTGAAATTTCTTTGTCAAAAATCTTCCTTTCAATTCTCACCAACACCATCAAAACCCACTCGATGTAGTCTTGAACCAAAACCGTCTCCTATCAGAATAGATTCTATCTATCATCTGATTCCTTAGCCTTTTCCCTTTCACTTCCGCATGGTATTAAACACTACCAATGCTTCCGCATCCCACTCATCTTCCACACACTTCAAACGAAGAATCGCTAGGATACGTTGAGATAACCCTTCCTCATCAACATAGATAACCCACTAGAACCTTATCACTAACCTCACAACCTTGAAGATTTTATCTTCTTAACCCCTAGGATATCTCCACGTGATCACGTGACTTCAAAGGTGAAGTTTATCGTATGCTATCCACCACCTGTCATGACGTTACTAAGCTCATCGCTTCCGTCATCGTTCGTTTTCCTCTTTATCTTCTACATCTTGTCCGGATGGTAATAGATTAAGGGGGAGCGAAAACACACTCATACTGTCTTTCACCAAACACTCTCAAGAACACACAAATGTGGTTCTTATTCCCTAGGAAACTTCCCTTTAGCTGCCCAGAACTAGGCTGCACAGGAAAATTCATGACTTCCAGGTCACGGTACCGTTAAATAGGCCACGGTACCATTAAATTTAACGGTACCGTGTGGTATTTAGTGATAAACTCAAATAAGTACATTTTATTAACATCATTTATCCTATTTATTTGACTTGTTATATTATATTATCTGTGAGAATTGATACGTTAATGTTTACTTTTGTAATTCTCAGGTTAAAAACAAGTACTATGTGAAACTTGGCGATTTTGGACTAAATATGGAGCAAAACAAGCAAGAAGTTAAGAGTCTATTGAAATGTACAAGATCAAGATCATTCTACTCCAGATACGCCGCATCCTACTTCCTACTTACGGCGCATCACTATCAAGATTTCACAAGTTACGATCCAAGACAGTAAAGGACATGCGCCGCATAGAGAAATGGAGTTACGCCGCATCTTAAGGCGGTATACGAATATTCCTGAATATATTAATCTTGGACCCCACGCGAAGTTAAGTCAATGCGCCGCATCTACTTATTCAATGCGCCGCATCTAACCCTCAGACAGAAACTATAAATACCCCAAAGTCAGACGAATTTTGTGTGCAATATACCAAGTACGAGACTTAGTAGAAGACAGAAGAAACCCTAGGACGAAGTCAGACGCATTAGCAGCACAAGACACACCCTAAACGAAGATACAAGAGCTGTAAGAAAGTCCTGCATGTATTCAATTCATTAAGTAGTTTTGTTTTATTGTATTAGTACACTTTAATTTATCAGGATTGATGGGCCGATTCCATGTGACTACGGAAAACCATGGGCACCCCTTAAAATTGCTTTCCCATTATTTAAAGTTTATATGTTGATGTCTTTGGTGACTTTTATTAGTGCATTGATAACCTCTGTGTCTAGCTGAGCAGCTTGGGTCGTCATGCCCCTTCCTCGCCTATTTGTTTTAGCGTGTCTTTAATAAATAGGATAGACATAAGTAATCATTAAGGGTTTACTCGCCGATAAGATTAGAGCCAACGAGAAAGGTTTAACTCTCGATGCGTCGCATCGAACTATACACTTCATATAAAACTAGCAATAAAACAAGTGACAAGCTACTTAATTATCAGGACAGGGCTTCTTATTGTCTCAAGTATTTATCTGTGTACGTGTGTGCTAATCGCTGATTCGTACTTATTAGTTTAGTTTATTATTTAATCATAACCAAACCGTGCCAGTCTCTCAGGCTGAACCCCCTTGCGTTAGATTAGGTTGTATAGCTAACTTAAGATATTAAGATACTGATTAGAATAACTAGATAATACGTTCCACTCTTAGTGATCGACACTCTACTTACCATTATATTCATACTGACCGGGTACACTGCTCGTTAAAGTGTGTGTTTTATTGATAAGTCGGCTAAATATAAATTTAAAACTTGAATACTGCTAAAACCACAACGACATCCGTGGATATAAAAATTAGAGCAATAGACACGCACGCACCAAGTTTTTGGCACCGTTGTCGGGGAGTGAATTGTTATTATCTGTTAATTTGATTAGTATTTTAATTAGGTTTTCTTTTTAATTTTTTGATTCTAACCACTAACCCTGTTATATATTAGTTAAATTGCATTTATTGTATTATTTTGCATATTTTCTGTTTTTGTGTGTTTTTTATTTTCTTTAATTTTTGTTTCTTTTTGTTTGTTTTTATTTTTTGTTTTTATTTTTCTATTTTCCGCATTCTGCTATCGTTGTACTGAGCTGATATAAACGATACGGCGCATCTGTTTTCACAGATACGGCGTATTGCGTTTAATAAATTCGAGTACGGCGCATCTTTCCCCAAGATACGGCGTATTCTGTTTTTAATAAGAAATTTTTCTAAACGATAACGCCATACGACGCATCTGTTTTATCAGATACGGCGTATTTAGTATTTAAATTAAAAACAGTTTTTCGAATTATTAAACAGATACAACGCATCGATTTTTATCGATACGGCGCATCTTCTGAATCAAAAATCTTGTATTTTGAAACGTAACGAAAATACGGCGCATTAACTTTTGTTAGTACGACGCATCTAATTTTAATAAATATAATCGATTTTTGATAATTAAACTGATACGGCGCATTCTAAATTATAAGCGGCATATCTGCTTTCTGAATAAAAGTCTGATTAAATTTTAACAATTATAAGATACGGCGTATCCAACTTTTTGGATACGGCGCATCGTCTGCAGATATCAGTAACTTTTTTTTTTTTCGTATTCCGTTTTCGTTGTTAATTTTCTGATATATTACTTTCCTGAACATACCCTACTGATGCTTTTGTGATAGTTTCAGGAAGTGCATGACCAGGAGTTCAACTAAGAACTTGATTACACCTTTCGAAAATCCTGAACAAGCCTTTCATTCACTTAGAAGGCTTTTCAACACAAAAAGCTTTGAAATTTCAAGTTCATTCGAACTTGATTATTTTTCTGAAGAAAAGGAGGAAGAAGAAACAGAAACAATGACGGAAAGCACTACCATGGAGGAATACATGAACAATACCCGTGCTGATTACAGTTCAGGAGTTGCTAGACCAAAGTTTGATGAAAAGTCAAAGTTTGAGTTGAAGGGTCAGTTTCTCAAGGAGCTAAGAGAAAATGCTTTCAGTGGAACAGAACATGAAGATGCTAATGAACATGTTGAAAAAGTCCTCGAGATTGCAGATTTGTTTACTACAGAAGGAGTCTCTGATGATCAACTTATGCTAAGAATCTTTCCAATTTCGCTTAAAGGAGCTGCTAATAAGTGGCTAAGGAATGAACCTGCTAGTTCAATCACAACATGGGAAGATTTGAAGAGCAAATTCCTGTAAAGATATTGTCCACCTGCTAAAACTGCTAAAAAGATGGAGGCTATCAACAGTTTCAAGCAAGAGCCTGATGAAACTCTTTATCAAGCTTGGGAACGATTTAAAGACTTATTGATGAAATGCCCTCAACATTATCTAAGCCCAATGCAGGAGATAATATTGTTCTATCAAGGATTGGACGTGCCTACTAGACAAATTTTGGATGCTAAGGGAGCTGTGCCTCAAATGAGTGCAGCCAATGCTAGAAAATCTATCCAAGAAGCTGCTGATCATTCTCAAAAATGGCACGATGGAACCTCTACTAGATCTAAGAGCAGCACTAATTTTGATGGGTTTGCTGCTATTCAAGCTCAATTGGATAAAATTAGTAGAGAGATGAAGAAGCGTGAGGAGAAAGTTTATGCTGCCCAAGTTGGATGTGAAAAATGCGAAGGACCTCACTACACTAAAGATGTGTTATGGGTATATTGGATGAGAGGGGAAGATGAGGAAGTAGAAAGCAACAATGGATCATCACATGACAATTCTACAATCGAGGAAGGCATTGAAGAATTATTCAGCATTGACATTGATGTTTTCAATTATGAGACACCCTTGTGCAAACAGTTCAAAGAATTTAATTACCTTCTTCAAATTGACGCTGATGTGCTAACCGGAGATCTACCAGGATTCAAAACTTATGATGATTTCAAAAAAACCTGGTACTACGAATGGAATGACCAAATACCATGGGTTTGGGATAAACCATGGGAATTTGAGCATATTAATCACACTTGTACACCTTTCTGTTTCAAGGATGGAAGTAGTGAATGGCCAACCTGTGATTATAAGAATGATGGAACCTGTAATGGGGGAAGTATAATTGGAATGAAACGGGTTGGAAACGATGTATACTTTGAAGACGATGATTGGTATGAAAAAGTTGAAGACTGCCCACGTAAAGCAGAGGCTTTGCAAGAAAAAGGTAGAATCAACTACTTAAAAGAACTTAAGGGAGCATCGGACACTACTTTCTAGGAATGGGTGCATGGACAATTTGATGATTACACAAAGCTTAGTCGACGCTTGCAATGGGAATTGAAAAGAGAGTGGGATGAGATTCAAGATTATTATCAATCCTTTAACGTGGTTAATTATGATCCCTCTGCTATTAACGATGAGTCGCGAGGAGAATTGATTGATGAACTTGATGACTATTTGAACGAGGATCCTTATTTCAAGTTTGTTGATAAAGACGAAGAAGAATTCATCAAGAGAAAGTGTCGACTACTTGGGATCCCTTATAATAAGCCACCCATGATTATTTCTGAAAAAATTAAAGTCATCAAATACTCTTTGGGACCTGATGAGGAATATGTTGCGACGAAGACCAAAGCATATATTAGATTAAGTCGAACGGAAGAAAATGTTGCGGAGCTATACGGGAACATCTTTCGGATGAAAGAAGAAGGATGGCACGTAACAAGAACAAAATAAAGAGCTGAACGTGAGTCTAACTTGAAGACTCTGGAATAAAGACAAGTGCTGACCGGGAGACAACCCGGAGAATTTTTACTTTTCTGTTCTGTGTCGAGTCTGTCAGGACCGCAGAAGATACGGCGCATCTCCATCCTAAGATGCGACGCATCGCCTGCACTGGTCATATCTTACTTTATTTTCTGCATTTATATTTTTAACTTTAAAACTTTCTGTCAGTATTTTAATGCGGCGCATCCCTGGTTAAGGATGCGACGCATCTTCTATTCTGATTCGTATTTATTCCAGGCTCGATACGGCGTATCTTCTTCCATAAGATACGGCGTATCGACTGACCTGGTGATTTTCAGTTTAATTTTTAAGTTTTATTTTTACTAACTACTAATGTATTATGCAAGTTTGAACTTTCTTAACTCAGGTGTGTTAAAGTCTGAATGGTATTATAGATTCCTGCATTTCCTGTGGATACATCAAATATGAAGCTTAAACGTTCTCATCCACAAGAAAGTTGATTTTTGTTCTTATAACAAATAATGGAGGATCAAACCGAGCAAATCTCAGGGGAGTTTTTCTGTTCTAATTCTTTTATTTTCCAGTTTTTAATCTTTGATACAAACAACGAGGACGTTGTTTAACTTAAGTGGGGGGATTGGAGAATTAGAACACTTACTTGTCCCTAACTTTTTCAAAATATGCTTAAAATGCGCTTAATATATCAAAATTTAAAATTTTTTAGCATGTTTTTGTTTAAAGTCTAAATTACATAGCTGCACACATAACATTATTTCCAAAAATTGTAAACTTTTCAAAATTCACAAATCTATGAGTGTGCCGGTGACTTGTAAACATTAGAACTTGGCTTGTATACTATTCGTGACCACCATAATAAGTATTATCTATATAATTGGAATGACCTGTCTAAATTGGTAAATCTCTAGGATTACACCCAAATAGCCTTTATATGTTATGTGATATTAACTAACTACATTGGTTAGTTAACCCCCTTATAAACCCTTTTGTTACTCTCACTTTTAGAGTAAGATACCCCAAGAAAAACACTCAGAGCCATTCCTTTCGTTTCTTACACCTTTGTTATAATGTTTCGTTACACCCTTACACCTTAGCCTACCCTGTAGATTAAAATCCGTGGTTGGTTAATTGCTTTAGGCAAAGTTTGTTTCCTTACATTACCTGTGTTCGCGTGCGTAATTCATTATCTTTGGTTAGGTCGGGAAATTGCACAATGCAATTGGAATGAAAGTGAATATTGTATATCTTTGAGTTTATTTTTCGTGTGTTTACTACTTTCGCTATTACAGTTATTTCTGAAAGTATGAAAAGTATGGAAAAAATTATCCGGAAAGAAAGTGATTGAAAAGTTGTGAAATTTTACACATATGTTGATGTCAAAAAAAAAAAAAAAAAAAAAAAAAAAAAAGAGAAAGAGTTGGATGTTTGTTTTAACCAACTTATGTAAAGTTTTGTATTAAGTGGTCGATATCACCACTACTTGTTGTATATTATATTTATGGATTGAATGGGAGTTGGCCGTTATGGGAACGCCAACTAAGGTTATTCTTTGATTGAGATCTTGTTGAGTATAATTCGTGTCTACCTAAAGCGTGTGTTTCAAGTGTTAAAGCGTGAGTTATTCAATGATATGAGTCTTATTCATGGGATGGTTGGGAAAACAATTTACCACACTTAGGATTTTAATTTATCTGTTTTGTTTATTTTTCATTTTACACCAATTTGTATCCCAAATATTATCCATACCCTATATCATTTCTTTATCCAAACCTTTGATTTATTGAGATTAGGGATTTGAGCAATCTTAAGTATCGTAGTCGTGGATTCGGCTATGTATTTATGATTTTGTCGCCCTTTTTGATATAATATTATTGGTGAAGATTACTTGGTCCTATCTTTAGCACATTCGAGTTAAGGATTTGAGCAATTGCAAGTATCGTGTTCGTGGATTCTATCATGTATTTGTGATTTTGTCGCCTTTTCTGGAATTTGAGATCGATAGAGATTAAGGAGAATGATTAACCCTTAACCAACAAACCCTTTTTACCGCTTTAGACTTGTTATTCCTTGGCTTTAGTGGGGGAGATGCGTATACTTGCCAAGCTTATGATAGAATATTCGTCACGACTGGACAGTTAAACGATTAGATTTGCTTTTATCAAAATATTTTATTTTATTTCTAATTCGTTAAGTGTTTGGTTGTGTGATTATGACAAAACGAATACATGCTTAAATATAAAAATAAATCCTAATATCTTTTAGGATACATTTTCATAAGATTTATTCTAAGGTTTACTTGGGGACAAGTAAAGTTCAAGTGGGGGGATATTTGATGAACTCAAATAAGTACATTTTATTACCATCATTTATCCTATTTATTTGACTTGTTTTATTATATTATCTGTGAGAATTGATACGTTAATGTTTACTTTTGTAATTCTCAGGTAAAAACAAGTACTATGTGAAACTTGGCGATTTTGGACTAATTATGGAGCAAAACAAGCAAGATGTTAAGAGTCTACTGAAATGTACAAGATCAAGATCATTCTGCTCCAGATACGCCGCATCATACTTCTTACATACGGCGCATCACTATCAAGATTTCACAAGTTACGATCCAAGACAGCAAAGGACATGCGCCGCATAGAGAAATGTTCCTGAATATATTAATCTTGGACCCCACGCGAAGTTAAGTCAATGCGCCGCATCTACTTATTCAATGCGCCGCATCTAACCCTCAGACAGAAACTATAAATACCCCAAAGTCAGACGAATTTTGTGTGCAATATACCAAGTACGAGACTTAGCAAAAGACAGAAGAAACCCTAGGACGAAGTCAGACGCATTAGCAGCACAAGACACACCCTGAACGAAGATACAAGAGCTGTAAGAAGGTCCTGCATGTATTCAATTCATTAAGTAGTTTTGTTTTATTGTATTAGTACACTTTAATTCATCAGGATTGATGGGCCGATTCCATGTGACTACGGAAAACCATGGGCACCCCTTAAAATTGCTTTCCCATTAATTAAAGTTTATATGTTGATGTCTTTGGTAACTTTTATTAGTGCATTGATAACCTCTGTGTCTAGCTGAGCATTGCTTGGGTCGCCATGCCCCTTCCTCGCCTATTTGTTTTAGCGTGTCTTTAATAAATAGGATAGACATAAGTAATCATTAAGGGTTTACTCGCCGATAAGATTAGAGCCAACAAGAAAGGTTTAACTCTCGATGCGTCGCATCGAACTATACACTTCATATAAAACTAGCAATAAAACAAGTGACAAGCTACTTAATTATCAGGACAGGGCTTCTTATTGTCTCAAGTATTTATCTGTGTACGTGTGTGCTAATCGCTGATTCGTACTTATTTGTTTAGTTTATTATTTAATCATAACCAAACCGTGCCAGTCTCTCAGGCTGAACCCCCTTGCGTTAGATTAGGTTGTATAGCTAACTTAAGATATTAAGATACTGATTAGAATAGCTAGATAATACGTTCCACTCTTAGTGATCGACACTCTACTTACCATTATATTCATACTGACCGGGTACACTACTCGTTAAAGTGTGTGTTTTATTGATAAGTCGGCTAAATATAAATTTAAAACTTGAATACTGCTAAAACCACAACGACATCCGTGGATATAAAAATTAGAGCAATAGACACGCACGCATCAGGTACCGTGTCTATGTTTGACGAATTTTCACTGTTCCCTCCTGATCCTTGCATCCCTAACCTCAAACCTGCAAAATTTTGCAAACTCACATACACCCTAGGATTCCCTCACTACACCATAGGACTCTATCACCAACTTTAGTTCGAATCCCATAACTCTTGCCTATATAAGGCCTCATTATTGCAAGCCTATCTTGCATCTCATCTTCAAATCTCACATTAATATCTTTCATCATCACACTCAACCCTTATAGCTACACTTCACTCTTGACAGTGATAGTTAGTCTAAGAACCTTAACCCATAGATCATCACAATCAAACCTTATAACCTTCAACTCATCACACTCAAACCTTACAACTACTCCTCACTTTGGATAAGTGACAGTTAGTTCAACAACCTTCAATCCTTACAAACACACGAAACCCTTCATGCACCAAATTATCTCTAACACACAACTAGGATCATCCAACCTAGAAACCTAGAACTTCATTACCTTAACCCCGTTAGAGATATCCACCAACAATCCTGTTAGGATCACATGCACCTTTTCTTTTTCCCTTTTGAAATATATCATGCATCTCATTGTCAGTGCAAACGATATATTAACCTAAACCATCCTTTCCCACCTTTCCTCAAAGGGCAAAACCAACATCTCCAACCACATCATCATCATCCTCCACTTTTAGGATTCCTACACCCTTACCTCCACCAAGTCCACCACAACCTTTAGCTATCACACTAACCCTATCACCATCAAACCTCTCTGGACTTGGCACCAACACATCATCCTTATCACTATCACCATCACCACAACCACTAATGGGTCATCCCATTATTTATCCTCTACAACCACATAACCCAAGTTGTCCTTGTTGTCACCACAACCAACACTCTCCCACCTTATGGAATCATTTAGGTATATCCTCTATCGAGTCTACTTTATGGCACGACTTGTCATAATAGTAATCATTTAGAGTATGTCTTATCAACAAACTATCCTTAACATCAATCATCTTAGGTAGATGATTATGTTGTTCAAAAGGTTTGTTAGAACTTGCCTTCCCAATGACAACTTGGAAGAAGTCAATTTGTGTGTCATTCAACGAACGAATCTCGTTCTTGATTAGTGTGATTGATTGAACAATTACACCTTAGGTTGTCGGTCGGGTTGTGACACTTATGTGTCAACATAGTTTAAACCTTGCATGTCTTGCTATGTATATTCTATCCCTATATGTTCCTATACTGTTATATATTATGTTGCACGAAGCTAACCCTTGATGTAGGAAAAGCCTTTGTATGAATTTGATCCATGGATCCGCTAGATACTAAGGTAAATAAACAAGGGAATTAAGTCACCATAGGGGAGCATTGAGCTAGGGGGAGCTCGGGAGAATTTAAATACATAGCATGGAGTCCTTCTAATGGTGGTGATAGAAGACTTCACTGGGATGATGCAAACTCGCCTTTTTGGGAAGAAAGGAATGTAGTTCAATAAGGGGGAGTAGGGAATGAATTCAAGGGAGCGCTTGAGGCAACTACCTTTTTGATTCGACAAAAGGGGGAGAAGGGGAGTGTAAATAGGTAACTTTTACATTTTACCATGTGTTACGGTTTACATATTTGTCATCATCAAAAAGGGGGAGATTGTTAGTGCAAATATTACGATATTTAAACTAAACGGTTTCTTCGGTTTTAATAATGACAAACATGTAACTTGTAATACATAACGTAAAATGTGCAAGTTACTTGTTTACACAAAACATCAATGCATACTTACATCAACACCTCCCGACGTCTCAAGTATGCTTCAACGAAGTCGTAGATTTCCATCCCGACATAAATCACTCAAGGTATGGACAAACAAATCTACTACTTGACAAATGATCAAAGGATTTTATTTTTCTAAACTTCACATTTTTAATGTGACAAAACATTTTTTCAAAAATATATTTCACAAATTATTTTTGAATTAAAAAGAAATGTTTTATTTTGAAAAATAATTTCAAAAATCCCAACAGTCAAATTTCCCCCCAAAACAGCTCCTAACATCCCCAAATAAACCTTCCCCACTAAAGACAAACGAAGGAGCGTCCACGGTACCATTAAATAGGGACGGCTCCACTAAATTTAGTGGAGCCGTCGGGCATTTAGTGGAGCCGTGGGTCTGTAACGGCTAGATTTTCCCTTGCCTATAAATAGTGGACCATTTCACACTTCCAACTTGATTTTTCCAGTCCCTTTTCTCTGGTCTAATCCCTCCTCACTTAGATGACTTTCTTTGATCATTTGAAGAGTCTTAGTTTGTTTAAGAGTGATCCAATCCTCCATTCAAGTGATCCTCTTCATTCCTCTTGATTAGCAAGAGAAGAACACAAAGTATCCAAGTAGATACAAGGTGTTGTCATCCCTCTTGATTAGCAAGAGAAGATCACAAAGTATCCAAGTAGATACAAAGTGTTGTCATCCCTCTTGATTAGCAAGAGAAGAACACAAAGTATCCAAGTAGATACAAAGTGTTATCATTCCTCTTCATTTGCAAGAGAAGAACTCAAAGTATCTAAGAAGATACAAGAGTTGTAGTTGTTAGGTCTTGTAAAATTGTTACACTCTTGATTGTATCATAGCATACATCAAGATTATTTTTCTTTTGTGAGAGAGTGAGTCAAGATCATTGTGATCTTAAGAGATAGTGAAGATCTCTTGAAGCCATTGGGCTTGTGTGATTGATCATGTGGATCAAGGGTAGATCGGGTAGATCGTGGTAGATTGGTGCTAGCTAAGGTTAGCACTCGACATCTAGCTTAGTGTCGGAAATAGGATAAGCGACGTGTAAGGTGTAGATCGGGTAGATCGTGGTAGATTGGTGCTAGCTAAGATTAGCACTCGACATCTAGCTTAGTGTCAGAAATAGGATAAGCGACGTGTAAGGTGTAGATCGGGTAAATCATGGTAGATTGGTGCTAGCTAAGATTAGCACTCGACATCTAGCTTAGTGTCGAAAAACAAGTTAAGTGACGTGTACGGTTTTCTCCGCCTGAAGGGAGTTTGTTGATTAGTGAAGTAACTCTCGAGTTGGGTACTCGGGGAGTGGAGTAGGGCGAAGAGGAGCTTTGTGACCGAACCACTATAAATCACCGTGTCTGGTTTGCGCCTTCTTACTTATATCTTTACTTTCATTTCATTCTTTATCGCTTTATACTTATATTTGCATGAAGTTTATGCTTGTGTGACTAGTTGCTTATGTTATGTTGATTAAGTATGTGTCATGGCTTGATTGTGCTTGTGTTGTAGTTTACTACATTCATCTCTAAGTGTTAAATGACCATAGTTAACACTTTTCATATTACGTCACACTTGATCGGGTGTTTGATACAAAAGTTTTAAGTTTTAAATGGAAACGTATTCACCCCCCCCCCCTCTATGGTTTCCACACTTATCCTATTACACATTTACAAAACATAAGCAGTACTAACTTCTTGTACTGGCAGTACTAACTGACTTAGTATTGTCAGTGTTATCTTCCATCAGTATTAACTTCAAGCTTGTCAGTACTAACTGTTAGGTTTAATTCCCAACACTTAACTTGTTCTAAAGTTAAAGCGGAACATCAGAGACCGTCCGGATTACTAGTGCAACCTGAACTCCCTGTATGGAAATGGGAACGGATCACTATGGACTTCATAACCAAACTACCAAGAACATCCAGTGGATATGACACGATTTGGGTGATTGTTGACAGACTCACCAAATCTGCTTAGTTCCTTCCCATCAAAGAAACTGACAGCATGGATCAACTCGCTCGTTTTATATCTGAAAGAAGTGGTCTCCAGGCATGGAGTACCAATTTCGATCATCTCCGATCGCGACAGTCGTTTCACTTCAAACTTTTGGCAGTCACTCCAGAAAGCTTTGGGTACTAAGCTCGACATGAGTACAGCTTATCATCCCCAAACAGGCGGCCAAAGCGAAAGAACCATCCAAACATTGGAGGATATGATCCGAGCTTGTGTTATTGACTTCAGCAAGAAATGGGACGGACATTTACCCCTAGTCGAATTCTCATATAACAACAGCTATCATAAGAGTATAAAAGCCGCACCTTTCGAGGCACTTTATGGACGTAAGATCCGATCACCCATTTGTTGGACTGAATTAGGAGACAATCAACTCACAGTACCCGAACTCATCCATGAGACAACCAAAAGGATCGTGTAGATTCATAACCAAATGCAAGCTGCACAAGACCGACAAAAGAGCTATGCTGACAAGAGACGTAAACCTCTTGAGTTCCAAGTAGGGGACAGAGTCATGTTAAAGGTTTTGCCATGGAAGGGCGTGATACGTTTTGGCAAACGTGGTAAACTAAATCCTCGTTACATTGGATCTTTCAAAATTCTGGAAAGAATTGGACCGGTAGCATACCGACTTCAGCTACCGCAAGAACTCAACAACGTACATGATGTCTTTCATGTATGCAATCTAAAGAAATGCTTGTCCGAGGAAACTCTTACTATTCCTCTGGAAGAAATCGAAATTGACAATCGACTACACTTTATCGAAAAACCTGTTGAAATCATGGACCGAGAGGTCAAGAGATTGAAACATAGTCGAATACCTATTGTCAAGGTTCGCTGGGATTCCCGAAGAGGTCCGGAATTCACGTGGGAACGTGAAGATGAATTCAAGACCAAATATCCCCATCTTTTTGTATCTCCACCTGATAACCTGAGTTGAAAGTCGGGACAACATTCAAATAAGGTTGGGAGACTGTAACAAATGGTAATTTTCCATTTTAATAATAATGATTAATTATCAGAGAATGCGCATTTATTATTTTCTGACACTTGTTAATGAGAGATTATCTCATTTAATTACATTATCATGCTACGATAACTTAAACATAGATACATGATCACAATACCATGGAACGAGCTCACACGCGGACCACGAAAACCGTTTAAAACTAATTTTAAACCAAACAGACTATACTACTATTCCTAGCCCACAAATTGGCCTGGTACTATTCATAAAGCCCAACTCACTTTTATAATTTGATTATATACAAGTCGACTGAAGCACCCAAGCTTTGCCTTGATTTCTCTTAAATTCGATACATAACACATACAAATTTTTGCACAACTCGATTCTTTATACTACAAAGAATCAGGATCAACAAGTCTCATTACATGATTCGATCATTTGACCACAAAACGAAGGGCAAAGTAAATCGAGTTCGAGACATGTACAAATCTAACCAATATTAAACCAAATTAACAAAACTCGACCAAACTAAATTTTAACCTAAGTATTTCATTATTATTGATCGAATAAGAGTTCATAGCATCGTTTCTAACCATTCCCAAACTATTGGTCTCGTTAGAAAGTGTTTTGGACCCTTTCACATGTTGTACGATACACATACATATGCAAAACCTGATCATTACCGAACCACCACTTGATCCCTCCTCCTTAACTCCACATACTTGAGTTCTAAGTCATCTTATCTTGTGGAAATCTCACATAATCTCAGCTAGGTAATATATTCCCTCAAGTTGATCAATATTTAACTATAAAACTTATATAAACATTTGTATATATATCAAACTACATATATACACTTCTCATACACTCTTAAACACACTCAATGATTTTGCTCTAGCCTTCTTACTTACTTGCCGAGACCAACAAGGAACTAGTAGCCATTTCTCAAGCTATTCGAGCCTTTACTCGATCATATACAATTCATTCGAGCCATTTTGTGATCGTATAGCAAGTGAGCTGCATCATATTCGAATTCTAAATCCTCTGAACGTATAACACACCATCCTATAGATATTGTAAGTCTTTATAACCATTTTCCTACTCATATATATCGAATTCAATAGTTCATGCATCATATTTCATTTATTCGATCGTATATTACTTTTGCACATTTATTTCGAGTTCTACTTATTCATTTTACGTACGAAATCATTGACCTTCTTCATGGATGGCTAGATATACGATAGACACATCTATTCGACGTTTACATATTCATTTTAATGCTTATCGAACTTGATTTTAATTATTCATCATATCGTATAACATATATTCATGTCATTTTATTTTTAGTATCATGCATCGATCGACCTATAAAAGGCCTAAATATAACCAAATATAGATACACAACATATTATTTTTATTGTTCATACTGATACTTCATAAGCTCATCTATTAATTTGATGTTTTGAGTTTCCCTTTATAAGCTCTCGAAAACCCTTTTTAAACACCAAACCTAACGCTACTCGAATCAATTTCTATATTTATATAGTTATCCGATTGGGCTTTAACCGAATAATAAGCCCATTAAGCAATTTCGTATAAGCTATTAAATAAGCAGTTTGATTGTGTTTTTGTGACATAAAAATGAGCCCAAAGAAAAGCCCAAACCCCTCTTAAACCCAACGGATCAAATATTGTTATTGGGCCTTGTGTTGTCTCGTTAAAAGCCCAATAAGTGGAAAATAAGCTCTTTTCAATAATAAGCAGTTCAAATTGACTTAATAAGCTTTATAAACTTATTAGAACTTTCGGAAATCATTTCCCACTCTTTTGTGATTTTTGGACTAATTTTGCAAACGAAGTTTACTATTAGGTTTAATTATGTAACTTTTGTATAATTGAGTTCTAAACTGTAAAATTTGATAACTTGGGGGTGAGAATTGTTAAAACAGTAAGCTTAAGGCTTAAAATGTAATAATTGACCTTTATTAGACATAATTTGTAACATTTGACTAACGGAGGACTAACGGTGCAAAACCTACACCGTTAGGGTATAAACTGTAAATTCTGTGAAAGTACAAGGATTGAACAGTAACATTTACTTATATTCATTTCTATTTATGTTTTGCATATTTCATTTGCACATATGCATTTACATTTCGTTTCAGTATAATTATTTTCGTTACATTTATAATTATATAACGAACTTTTAACGAATTGCTTAACATGTTATACAACGACATTCGAGGAAACGATAATTGTGGGATCAAAAACATAAAAAGAAGATAATATTATATATAATATTATTTTTGAACTTTAAGCATTTTAAGCATATCAAACTCACACATCACAAACCAAATGGTTATCCGTTACTCGTTTTCACACTCATCATTCGTACTGAGCCAAAACTGTAAAATCTCAGACTTCATTATTAATTCAGGTCATGTGTTTCCCATAACTTGCTTACTTTCATATTTCACTTTGCTAATTTTTACTCAAGGTGAGTCATAGCCCCACTATTACTTAAAACTACTTGGGGTGAGAAACATGCTTACTTTTATGGACCATTGAAACAATGTTTTTGTTTGATAAAACTATTACCTACTGGCCTAAGTACTGTATCCCAAATTATGCCCATGATCATGTACCGTTAATTCCTGCTGGAAGCACGAGTGATATAAATAGATCTATTGAGGGTGACACCTCCATCCGTGTTGCGATTCAACAGTCCCGATTGGACAAACAGATGTATACCATGTCGAATTACAAGTGACTAGGGATAGAACACTTGCCGGGCCTTATTATTACATGCACACTTTGTATGCTCACTGTTATAGCTTCGGTAACATGAAAACTTAGCGTAGTGTAATAGCCTTTCGAATAACATTTCGCACTTTGAAATGTTGACTTCTAAACTTATTGGTCCAACATTACTGCTTTATATAAACCTATGAACTCACCAACCTTTGTATTGACACTTTTAGCATGTTTTTCTCAGGTGTTTAATTGTTGATAAATGATGATGAAAGGCAGTGCGTGGCAGGGGCATAGGCACACTTTTAGAGTGTACACATAACACTCATGACCCGGGGTTTTTGTACTATGGGACAACTAAATAAACTATTATGGGCCTTGTTTTCCGCATTTCAATTATGTAAAACTTATGTTTTAATTAATGAAGTTTTTAAAACGAATTTCATAAATTCGTTCTCCATTACTTGTGTTATGATCCAATTACGTAGCACCCCAGATATTATTTCCGCTGCAGGGTGTTACACACACCCCCCACCAAACCGAGGTCCAAAACCCCTACCTGAGATATATACGAAGATCTTTAAGAAAAACCTTGGGTTTATGACATGATTCGTGGGTTTGCAAACCACCATGAAAACTCATAAATCAATCCAAACCACCATACTGCCTCCAAAACCATTAAACTCAAAACCGCTCAGATCGAACGATTCAAACAAAACACCACCAAAACCACCAAAATGTTAAACTAAGTTGGTGGTGGCGGCGTTGGTTTCAGATAATAATGGTGGTGGCAGCGGCAGTTGATGATTGTTAAAGTGAGAGTAAAATTGGATTTTTTTTGTGGGTGAAATTCGTGGGTTTTTATGAAGATGTTCTAGTGATTCAATCCAAAACTAAGAAGATAGTAGAGATTATAGTGGATTGTGTTTTTTTATATAAGATTAATTGAGAGGATTTGAAAGATGTGTTAGTTTTTTGTGTGAGAGATAATAAAAGAGATGACATGAATTATGTGAGAGAGAAAAAGATAATACATACTTGACAGAAGTTACAGAGGCACATCAGTTGAGAAAAAATAGGGTGTTTCGCATCTCCATAGTAAGAATGCACGTGTCAACTTTTAAGCAATACATGATTAAGTTTTTTTTTCCAGTTTTTTACAAATTCATTGGTTGATAACACGTGAGATGAATCTGACGACTAACATCTAAAGTTGAATTAAAGCGGTCAGGATTAAAAGTAGCAAAATCTGACGGCTGAGAAGGCTGCCACTTGTCCCCTTAATAATAGGACTCACCGGCAACAATAATATAATATTTTTGTAAACATTAATAACTTTATAAAGATATAGTAAATTAACATTAACACACAAACGTAAGGAGTGACATGAACATAAACTGGCCATTAAATAAAAACGTAACATTACACAAACAAAAAAGATACACAATGTTCATAACAGAAACACTTGGAAACAACTAAAACATAAGAAGAAACCAAAACACATAAAAGATAATAAACACTCTGACCATGAGACTCTGACCATGAGATAAAGATAAATTTTAATCGTCTTCAACTTCAACTGCTTCATCCAAAACTCCATAAAACTTTCCACGAACTGGAGAGTTGGATTTTTTTTTTATCGTTTAATTCTAGGCATATCACCAGAAAAAGGATCATCAGAATCACCATCAGAAATAACAATCACTTCCTTAACACCAAAAATTTCAACATCAGAGTCACATGTAGCCTGATTTTCAGTAAAATCTCCAGCTTGATCAACCTTGACATCATACACAGCCTTAACATAATCACCAGCACTTTCAGCAACCAACTCAGGATTAATAGCAACACATGCAAATGCGACATCTTCATCAGTCACAAAAACCTTTTGATCTCCATAAGAAACCGCCTTATAAAGGTCATCTTCACAAGCAAACATGTTCCCCTTCACTTGACCCAAATAAACATAATTATGTATCTTTGGAACATTGGATTTTCTAGCAGAAGTTAGGATGATTTCATCAATATGATGTGGGAACACAAAACAATAATTATATTTATTAAAAACAATTGAAGTGTCTGATATAATAAAAATAAAGTATTTTAATAAATATAACCTCCTTCTCCAAAATATCTTGGTCACGATCAGGATTACCAACAACAATAGCAGGCGACAAAGGATCAACATTTGATTTTGAAACCTGAAAAAGATAGAAACGATATTAATATTAATCAGTGAAACATATAAATAACATAAAATCACGCAAAGTTAAAAAATATATGAGAATATCACATCTTCTACAATGGCATCAGCCATCAACTTGGGATCTTCATTTGATAAAGCATCATTGTCCTTAGTAGCTTTTGATTCAACAGTGTCGTCACCGCTCATGTAGTCATAGTCATCCTGGTTAAAATAAACGTCAACCAATGATAAGATTAAAAAATGTAATAAAACGTACTAAAACGTACTAAAACCAACAATCAAACAAACAAGAAAAAAACAATATATCATACACTTGCATAGAAGTCCATGACACTATCAAAAGAAGGCAAAGTGTTATCGGAATTGTGGTCGCCTTCCATTTGAAAAGATGGATATTTAAGTATATGAGAAAGGATAAGAATTGTTTTAGAATAGAAATGTAGAAGAACACGACTATGGTAGAAGATGAATGATCAATTTATAAGATGTATGCTGAAATAACCGCAATATGAAGTTATAAAATAAAATTGTACCCGATATTTTAGAGAATTTAAAAAACACATGATCACCATGATATATTTAAAAAACATAAACTGTACCCGCCATTATGAGCAACCAAAAAATAAAATACAACTGTCAAAGGACCAGCAAGCATAAAATAAGGAAAATATGCATTCCGATCCGCATCATTATATTCCACCTACAATTACATAAATAAATAAAACATTAAAAACATATTGGATGAATTTTAAAAAAATACATAAGCATAACTATAAAGTAAATCATTCTTAAAACATGATCCTATACAATATATACAAATTAAGTAACATGATAAACAACTATAAAATAAATATACAATATATGTTAAAGTTTAAATAATATATATGGAACATATTTTACTCATCTTCGTTTTCCAAAGCGTTTAATGCATGGATGACAGCCACTTAATGCATGGGATTACACCAGAAAATGCATCATCATGAAAACATTTTCAAGAAGACTTGTTTACAAATAATATTTTGAACACTATCAACAGCAATCAGAAACGTATCATAAACAAAACCTTTCTTTTCAGATGAAAGGAATGTGGGAAGTTGATGATCATCAGAAATAATAATAGTTTCTTCAACATAAACTAAATGAATAATTGAACCGTCATCAGAAACGGATATCTTTTTACTACGATCGATTCAACCTACAGTTTAATAAAAACATTTAATAAAAAATAAACATAAAGTTTAATACAAAAATTTAAATAAAAATTTAAATAAACAAATGAAAACACAATTACATGCAATATATATATTTAATAGGAATTAATTTGATTATCAAATATAAGTTTACACTATATGTTAACGTATACATAAGCAATATAATAAGGGTAATCTATTAAAAGTTAATTAAATTAATAAATATGTATATATATATATATATATATATATATATATATATATATATATATATATATATATATATATATATATATATATATATATATATATATATATGGCATGGCGCATAAACGTCAGTAACATAATAAGTTAATAGATTAATTTAAACATTAAACATCATGACAAAAAAAACATAAAATCATTCATGCAATCCACATTTGCTTTAAACATAGACGGTTACATATAAAGGAAAATTAGATAAACAACTTACATAACATAAACGAAACTTACGAAAAAAAAAAAAACTTCCATAATAAACAAACACTTCTAGATTATAAAGCTTAAAAAATTAAAAAGACAATAACTATTAGAAAATCATTACATAAACATGTTTTAGGCATCTTCGTCTTCAGAAGCTTCATCCAAAACAAAACGTAATGCAACGGGACTGCTGGGAAGTTTTTTTGGATGCTTAATGCGTGACACGTCACCAGAGAAGCGTTCATCATAAAAATACTTTCCATTAGAGTTTGTAACACACAAAATTTGCACATCAGCATCGTTGGTCAAAAACATGTTATCAGTAAAGGCGTTCTTTTCAGATGAACGAACTATAGGAACAACATCAGCATCAGAACCAATTATAGTATCCTTAACATAAAGAACTTCAATGATTTCATCATTATGAACGGTTACATTAGATCAAACCTACAGTTAATTAAAAAAACAAAAATTTTCATATTATAAAAAAAAAATACATGTCAAAATTATAGTAGAATCATAAACTGTTACATTATTAGGCGCAAACTCAACATCTTCGTCACAACAGAAATCACTACGCTCAACATCAACACCAACCATTGAATTATCTTTATTCCCATCAGCAGCAATCGAGACAAACTACATTAAATAATAAAAAATTAAACAATGCATATATAATTAAAGCAAAATAATATATCAATATAAATATAATATCATCAGAATGGTTACCTTATTAGGATCAGCATCAACGCCAACCATGGTATTTTCTTCAGAACCAGCAGCAGCAACAGAGAGAAACTACATTCAGATAAAAAAATAAAATGTTACATATGAAATTGAAACACATTTATAAAACTGTTTAAAAAAATGTTATCATCAGAAACGGTTGTATACTATGTTATCATCAGAAATAATGTCATCAGAAACGTTACCTTATTAGGATCAGCATCAACGCCAACCATGCAATTATCTTCAGAACCAACAGCAGCAATAGAGTCAAACTACATTAAAATAAAAACATAAAACGTTATATATGAAATTTGAGCAAAATTATAAAAAAGTTAAATAAAAATTATCATCAGATACGGTTTTATAATATGTTATCATCAGAAACGGTTACATTCTTAGGAATAATATAATATCAGTATAAAAACATGAAACGTTACATATGAAATTGAAGCAAATTTATAAAACTGTTTAAAAAAATGTTAGAATCAGAAACGGTTGTATACTATGTTATCATCAGAAAGAATGTCATCAGAAACGTTACCTTATTAGGGTCAGCATCAACGCCAACCATGCAATTATCTTCAGAACCAACAGCAGCAATAGAGTCAAACTACATTCAAATAAAAACATAAAACGTTATATATGAAATTCAAGCAAAATTACAAAAAACTTTAAAAAAAAAAATATCATCAGATACGGTTTTATAATATGTTATCATCAGAAACGGTTACATTCTTAGGAACTAACGCAACATCATTGGGACAACAAAACTCACTACGTTCATCATCAACACCAACCATGGAATTATCTTCAATCCCAGCAGCAACAATCGGGTCAAACTACATTTAAATATAAACATAAAACATTACATATGTAATTTAATGAAAATTATAAAAACATTTAGCAAAATATGATATCCCATCAGAAAAGTTTACCTTATTAGGAACAAACACAACAACATCATCAGAAACTAAAGATATCTGCTCAGTATGTTCAGCATAAGCACCAACCATTGACTTATCTTCAGCCAAATTAGCAACATTGGATTTAACCTACAGTTTGATACAATTAAATAAAACGGGAACTATAAACAAAATTAAAGACAAAAATCATAGAATTCATTAATGTCATCAGCATAAATAATGATTTCAGAAAATTAGCAACCTTTACCTTCGATGAAATCTTCCCACCATTGCAAAATATCAAAGCTTTTGATAAGTCAGCAACAACAGTGTTAACATCAGAAACGTCATTAAAAGAAGGTTTGGAAACTACACTGTCATCACTGCTATAAGAATCCTGTAAAGAAACAAAATATATCATTATTACAAAAAAAATACTTATTATTTGTCATACGAAACGAAACCGCTAAACAACATTCATCGAAGACACTTACACAATCATCAACCATGGGTGACGAAACAAAAGACTTGCTGGCCATTGGAATGAAAGATAGTTAGAATCGGTAATAGTGAAACAATGAGGTTAATGAGTATTTTGCTTCATGATTAAGTGAGTATTTATAAGAAAAAAACTAACCGTCAAACATCATTTGAAAATTAACTACTCCCGCTCATATTTGAGGAAAATTTGAAGTTAGCAAGCTATATATGGGCGCCATGATTTGAATAAATAATTAAATAATCCTCTGTGACGCGGTACAGGATACAATGATAAGACATTCTGATAGGAGAAATCATCTGGTGTTGCGCGCCCTCACGATAAAGACGTACGTGTCACATTCTAATTAAAAGTTAAACGGTTCTGAGCAGTTTATTTTTCATCCAACGGCTGATAACATTTGTAATTTAATCTACGGTTATTTTCAGAAGTTGAATTAAAGCGGTCAGGATTAAAAGTAGTCAAATCAAACGGCTGAGAAGGCTAACACTTGTCCCTTTAAAAATAGGACGCAACAATAATAAAGGTAATGTTATTTGAGCAGTCAATTCCGAGGCCAATCCCAAATCCCGTCTCTAAACACCCTTTTATCTCCTACCGTGATACTCTTATTAACTTCTAGACTAAATAATCTTGGGAATTTTTCACTAAGTATTATCCCATCCCCCGTCTAATTATTTAACTAAAAGAGAGTATTATGCCCATGGATAAAGTAAAATAAAAAGAAAAATATCCGTACAAAAATATAAATGATTTTTTAAAGTATAAAAAATATTGCAAAAAAATTATACAAAAGCGGGTATGTTGGTGCATAAAAAGGTTTTAAAATAAATTTTTCTAAAAGTTGATAGTTTTGCCCTAAAAATTATGAAAATGACGTTTGTGCATTAAATTGCTTTTTTGCATCAAAAATTCATTTTTGACCCAACTTTTTTTTAACTTTTTGCATCAAAATTTTATTGCGCATCGATAATAAGTTGAAATTTTGTGCATCGAATTTTTTTTTGCATCCAAATTTCATTTTTGTGTATTAAAAAAACGTATAAAAACTTAAAATTAGAAATACTTCTTTTACAACTTTTTTATGCACCAACATACCCGATTTTTAGAATTTTTTCGAGAACTTCATAAAAAAAATCATTTGTATCCTTTATACGGATATTTGTTTTTTATTTGATCTCTTGCATTTTGCTCATTCTCTACTTTCACAAGACGATAAAATATTGATCATTGTTTTTTCTATAGCTTTACCAAATACCAACTATGACGATATCCCTCCATTTTCTACTTATATAGGAATAAAATAAGGTGGAAGCTATAATATTTCATTTGTCAAATCGATAACGTGTTAAAACTATAATTAACGAGGACGGCTGCGAGCCGCCGCGTTGCGGCGGGGCGATGATCTTGCAGCAAATTTCCGCGTTTGGTTGCTTCGGTAAATTTCATTTGACAGCTCAAAATATATACTCTAAGAATTCAACATACATAAAAGTTTGAACATCTGAAGAAGTCACAAATATTCGGCGGCCGAACACCCTTTTAAAATGGATGTGTCAGCCCAAAATTAAGCAAATAAACAACTCCTAAACTGCAGACGACAACAGCAACATGACCTGATCAACATTCGGTTTCTTGGTATACGCGCCATTTCCAAACTTCAGCTCATAATTCTGACCTATCTCCTCTGTTTCTCCTTTAAACATCGTAGTTTGGTTTGCAATACCAGCTTTGATAAGGTCCTTGTCAGGATCAAAACCCTCAGAAACTGCAGATTTGAATTTCTGCAAGCATGCAAGGTCCAAAGTTAAAATTAGAAGCTGAAAAGAAAATAACTGAAATATGTAAGAAATCAATATTTAACTGGTTGATAAGAAGATAGTACCTCCATGAAAGCTACTTTGGTTGAGCAAAAAAAAAAAAATAATAATAAAATTATTGTTACCATGTAGTGCAACATGGTTGCCATTTTATAGCGTGTAATTAACAGAAATGCATTAAGGAATAGTAAAAAAGCATATGCATGTAGTAGCAAAATTCAAAATTATCCGATTCCAACTCTGTGTAAATAACCATGAAATTAAATCAAGAAGTGTTGATTGCAACACTATTTTCAACCACAAATTTAAAAGCATAAATTGATATAAGCTGTCTCAAACACCCTTATTAGATTCCTCTTTGTATCACAGTGGTATTTTGTGAGATTGTTTTATAAAATGGTAGCTTAGACTTACAGTGAATATGTGCACCAATGCGAGAGATGGCAAAATCAGCATATACTACGGAAAAGCATCAATGTCTCCATTGTAAATCATATTGCAGTCGCTTTAACCTCCCAAACCCTCTATAGAAACCCTTTAACCCCTCATGTCTTAATATAACTGGCTTGCACAACCAATGCCATCAAGTTATAATCAGACTTCTTCAAGAACAGTCACTTCAGCTTGAGTATTCAATTAAGAAAAATGGCACAAAATAACTTGCAGCATATTTAGAGGGTGTTTGGTATTGCTTGTTTTACTATGCTTATTAAAAGAAGCACATAAGCAACTTATTATTTTTCAAAGGTAATCAGGTTTCATACATAGGTCTAAAAGTGCTCAAGTCAATAGCCCAGTATAAAATTTTATAAGATTATAGAAAAAGTTCGATATTTCTTGAGTCTCAACCAATTAATTTTTAAGCTACAAAAGTTTTTGTTGGATGTATATTTCGAGGTTGTTACATGATACAAACGACGGATCCATTTTGCAGCCATATCATTAGTCATATAAGTGATTTCAAATTTACCTTGCCGTTGGATCTCCTGTTCCTCAGTATAGCAATTTCATGAGCTTCAGCGCCATTGGTTGTTCCTTTTTGTATTCTGCAACTACAAAGAAGTGTTGCTCCAATGGTAGTAAGCAAAGGCCAAAATATACTCTGCAAACATGTATGGGTCAAAAAGGGTCAAAAGTTAGTCATATGCTTTTACATCAATATGGTTCATCAAAATCATAACTGTAGTCTTTAAGTATTAGTTATTCCATCTCTCTTTTTGGCTTATGATAAATTTCACAATGTTTGTTTGTTCTTATGAACACAGTGTTAAAAATATTACGTGGGTGTTTAAATTTAAATTCATTGTGTTAAAAATATAGCGATATTGACGCATTTATTTATGAACACAGTCCAGGTTTTCTTCATCTCCAAGGGGTTTCAAAAAAAATATAGCTATAAAGGAAATGCGTCAAATACTTAAAGTTCTATTAGTGATATGATCTGGTAACCTCGAAAACCATCAATCCACATAACTGCCTATTTCCTATCTTCTATAAGCATCATATAAACTACATAATTCATTTGACCGTCGAGGCTTTATAGAAGCCGAAGAAAGTGAAATCGCTACCGATAGAATTTGATTTCAAACAGGACATCGACAATATAAACTAAATGTGCAGCCCTACACATAAATCAGTCTAGCAATATTGCACAACCAATGAAAAATAGTCTCTAATTGAATGTCTAATAACCAACTTCCTAATATCTTAACACAAAAAAATAACAATTAAAAAAAAAAAAAAAATCATTGTAGGTATTTTAACATTGTCCAATTATTAATAACGATTAGGCATTTGATCTATTTGTATCCTCCTAGTAATGAGCATATGTTCAGCTCATATATTCTATTATGGTGGAGTTGTGCTTTCGTTGACCAATATATTAGTAAAATACAGTCTGTACAACTTCGATTAAAGTTATATATATCGATACTGGTGAAATAGATTTCAAAAGAAAAAGTGGATTATCAAGTAACCTGTACACACACACACACACACACACACACACACACACACACACATATATATATATATATATAGGGGGACTTTCTTACGAGAACCATTTTATCTGCGAGAACTGAGAGAACCACAAAAAACATACATGCACGCCTTTTAAAATAAAATAAAAATACATGCAAATCATCAATAATCGTAAGTATCCACCTATGTTCTTCAATATTATCATGAACTCATCCTCTTTTTTCACAAAAACCTTACACAAGGCCGCAATATTGTCGTTGCACGCCTTATAAGAACATACATGCACACCTTCAAAGAAAAATGTTGTATTTCAATTTCTTATCAAATTCTTTAGAACAACTATGTTTTTTTTAAAAACATATATGTTGTTTTTTTAAAAACATATACATATGTGCAAAAATACAATTATTGAAGGCGTGCATGTATATTTTTGGTGGTTCTCTCAGTTCTCGCAGATAAAATGGTTCTCGCAAGAAAGTCTCACTATATATATATATATATATATATATATATATATATATATATATATATATATATATATATATATATATTTGTGAAGAATGTACTGATAATCCAAAGAGTAAAAACATAATTTTTTTTTTGACTCGGAAGGCTTAGAAGAAATAGATTTCAACAGATAAGGTTTAGAAGAAATAGATTTGGGCTGTGAAACACCTTAATAATATTTCTTCGGATTCAGCATCGGGTTTGGATTATTAAGTAAACTTCATATTTGACTCGGAAGGCAAACACCTTAATAATATTTGAAGCATGTACTGATAATCCAAAGAGTAAAAACAGATTTTTTTTTTGTGACTTTAGTATGCCAAAAATTACCTGCAAAACACATGATAAGGGCATTATATATTATAAACACTCATTAGGGTATAAATCCCAACAACAATCACCTTAAAGTGACTAACAGACTACAAAAATTATCAATGAAAGGCTCTTACGGGTATAAAATTGCTGTGACCTGTCGAATTCTTAGCCCTAATATTGACCTGCATACAGAAATGGCGAAACTCAAATCAATGAACAACACCTAACCAATATAAAATTAAAAAAAAATGGCAATAAAGCAAAATGGGAAACTAACCGTTGGCTGATGACTCCCGCATCAGGTATGGCAACCATCGTCGCTGATAATGGTATCAGTTACACGCGTAATGGTAATAAATAAGGCTCAGATAAATGCATAAACGCAATACTTGTAAAATTATCATCATTGTCTATAGAAACAGAAAAGTTGGGTCAGATTTATTCGTGGCCTGGTGCACGGGTGATGGTGCGTTTTTCGCACTCTGACATCCGTACACTCAGTGCAGCAAGAGAAGATATTTGAGCAATCATCACAGCACAAAAAATTAGGCTCAGATCGGAATACACATATGTACCCGAAGCCGGCAAACTACAGTGGCTGCAACCCACAGGTCGCCTCGCCAAGGTACCGACTTCTGGAAGGAACATGTTTCAGTTATGCAACTGCAACCATCCATCATCATCGCCAATTTTTTTTTTTTTTTTTTTTATATATGGAAATGCAAACAGTAATTTATCATCATCGTTGATCACCCGACATGGCTGCAATCACATTCTCGGTGTGACTGCCTAGCCAAGATACGGGTGTTGGTGAGCCACACATAGTAAACAGTAATTTACCGCCATAGCAAACCACGGATGAGCAGCTGCCCTGCCATGACGGTCAATTACCGGCACCGGCTGCAACCACAACACAAAGAGATAGCTTTCAGATTTTTCCGAAGACTGACCAAATCAGTCCGTTTCTAATGAGTACATAGCATCAATTTCTCTTGTATAAACCATGGACCCTAATAGATAAGGTTTAGAAGAATCAAATATGAAGTTTACTTAATAATATTTGAAGCATGTACTGATAATCCAAAGAGTAAAAACAATTTTTTTTTTTGTGACTTTAGTATGCCAAAAATTACCTGCAAAACACGAATCCAAACGGCCCTTCAGGAATCCGATGATTTGAAGCCCATGAATAATCCTTCCAATGTTAACTTGGCTTGCGTTAATCCGTGGCATGTGTGCGCCTGTGGAGGTTGCTGAGGCGAGTGATACTCGTTCTCTGCCATCCTTCCACTGACACCAAAGTTGAAAGATCAAGAACATTTAAAAACACTCGCATTGGCTGCAACTACAATCAAGGCGTGGCTGCGCTGCCATGATAAGGGCATTACTATATATATAATGCAGCGTCACAAAATGATGCCCACACATCTTGGTTTAGTGCATCCAGCTCTGCCATTTGTCGTGCACCCATTTTGGTGACAAACAGATCACATCCTGCAGTAAAATGAAGGTAAATCCAAACAGAAGCTAAATCATCATTGAAAAAAAACTAAAAGATCAAATATTTTTTGGCTATTGAACCTCTTTCTTGTTGCCGGTTTACCTGGTCACCATAAATAAGATATACGCTCGTGTGACTGCAATAAGTATAATCAGAAAATTTCATTATGAAAAAGAGCGTACCATTGTCGCATCTGTAACTCTTCCTTTATCGGTGGGTTGATGAGTATTCCAGACGTTCCTTCCGTAGTCAACGAAAGAACTGTACAAAGGTACCAAAAGTAGTAAATACGTAATGTTCATAGCATATGGGTTACTACATTAGCATTTTGCTTATGTGCAGCCACTAACAACTGAAAAAAAAGAAGAAGACACAATTGAAAAGTCATTTCGCAACTGAGATTCGAACTATTGTTACCAATCGGGGAAAAAAAACAAATCTCGACATAATTGTAAATAAATAATATGGCATACTTGTACCTGGTTTCATCATAACCAAATTAAATCAACTTGAAAACAGCCATATCATACAGACCTATTAGTTAATTAAACACATTAACAACCACGAAAAGAAACAAATGGGTATTCTTGATAAATTAACAAACTGGTATTCTTGGAGTCAATAAAAAATCATCTAAATGTCGAACTCATTTAAAAGTAATTATTTGTTTTACTTGTGATAAGAATGGAACAATAAATATTAAACCTTTTGTTTTGGTGGAGATTAGGGTTTCTTTAGGTTGCAGTATATCTTCAATTAGGAAGTCAAGTTATCTTCAAAACCCGCAACCAAACATTCCTCCATATATTTACCCTCTTCTTTGTTTTGGGTTCATTATAAGACTAAAATCAATCAAGGAAGAATCATTAAAATTTCATCAGAAACTATGACTACTCTAACAACTAAATTTTAAGAATCAAGATATTGTTAAAAAAAACCAACCAAAATCAAAGGTCACAATCAATCCGTCAAAGATTAACATACCTTCAACTACAAAAAGCGCAAACCAAACGGCGAAGGAAACCGAAATCTCAACTGCTGAAACGGTGACCCTAAAGAGACCACCAGTCTTGGCTGCAACAGTGACCCTAAAGTACTGGTAACACACAAATCTCAACTACTATTTGATATCCGGAATAATCTCGAATGTTTTGGAAAACAACACAAACAACTAAAATTAATAATAAAATACGGAAATCCGAAACTTATCACAGTTGTTGATCCCAGTTGAGCTTAATCGATCTTGTTAATTATCCTAGATGTAGATCTAAGACAATAGGTATAGAGACTGTTCTTGAACAAGCTATTAATCACTACGCGGAATTTAGTAATTAATCTTAAGAAGAATTAACAATCGAACACACAATAATTCTCTCAACTATCACCTCAATATATTGAATACGGTTACTCAAAAGTAACAGGGTTACAACGAACCTTGAAGTGAATACAATACGTATGCTAACAATCGTGTACTAAACCCTAACCCTAGATCCTCTTTTTATAGACTTAAGGAGTCCTAGTCGGTTACAAAAACTTTCTATACAAGATAATATCAAATCGTATCTTTTCCATAATTATCTTAACAAACTATACATATCTAATAAGCAACAGAATCATTACTCTAGTAGCAGGATCTTCGTAGGCTAGCAGTAGAATGACACTTAGCTTATTTCACCATTCATCAAATAAACTCCAGCAGCAGAATATATACACTAGCAGTAGAATGATTCAACCTAGCAGCAGAATCATACTTGGTGTATGTTCCTTGAGTATCATGAACACCCCCTAATTTGTTATGTGGCAGCGGAAAAGTAATTAGGGTATTACGGTGAGGATCGAAGTTAACATTTCAGAAAACGGTCCAGAAGAGGCGCTTTGAAAGTTATATGTCATTCAAAATTATACTTTTGATATAAAGGTGAAATATCCGTTTTGAAAATCTTGCTAAAAAGGTGTGATAATTTGGGAGGAATGACATATTTGATTTTACACCATGTAGTTTATCAGAGTATATAATGCCTGCTCCGTGCCTTGTTATGATCCGTTAATTACCTGAGATAACATGATTAAAATGTCAACACAAAGGTTGGTGAGTTCGTAGAGTTTAATGAGAAAACAGCTTATTTCAATAAATTCAAGTGGTGTATAGTGATAGTTGAAATAAATACTAGTACTTCCTGAAGTAAATAGTAAGTTACGTTGGGTAAAAATCCACAAGTAAATCATATATGAACTCAGATGATCATAAGTTTCAAGTTTTAAATGAAAATGAGCTACGTTGTTATACGCTCGAAATGAAATAATGGGTCAACTTTTAAAAGTAACAGTATACCAAGCATTGAACTGTCTTTATTAGAAGACACAACTAAGTCACATATGATAACAGTTAAGTTCCAAGTACAGGATACATAATCCAAACACATAGTGAAAACAATAGTATAAAGTCTGAAGTCTATCAGTGTGGAGTGGTGGTTTACTAAATACAGCTGTATCCAAATATATATGTTGAAGACATATATATTCTTAAAGTTATATTGCCCTAAGCCTCATGACACGCAAAACGTTAACAAAGTACCGTAAAACGGAGGTGTCACATCAGGGATTCTGATGGTTATGTGCCCTCGTGTAATAGGTGATTTGCCAATTTCAATTTTTCTCAAATATAGTGCATCGCGACTAAATACGACTAACCATAAAGGCATTCCGTCAAAGTATTTAGTGGGATAGGTCGTCAGCCTCTAACAGGTTTCGAAGCTGTTCACTATATTCGCGCTCACCGCAGTGATTAATGGCTCATGATCGAGGGACTTTATGGCAATATAGTAAACTTAGGCAATATAGGTTTCAGGGGTTCATAGAATATGCGTACTTTATTCTTGGCAATTATTTCCAGTGAAATGTAGAAATATCATAGTAAAGTTAACTGTACATTCAGTTGCTATATGAATGCCTATAATGAGTTTCCGTATCATGTTACAACAAGTAATTTGAAAATGTTATTTTTTCAAACACAGTGTTTCAGCTAAGCAAGCAATTTGCAAGTATAACGAGCATATATCCCTTCCCACGGGTGATTCAAAACATGTAAAGCATAGTTGATGATTTTGAGTAAATCATGAGAGTTTTCAAAGTATAAAAATAAACTTAAAAAAGTTGAAGCATGTATCTCCCCCAAAAGAGTTATTAAAAACAAGTATTAAAAGAGTAGGGGCCACGACTCACCTTAAGCGTTACTGGTGATGGTGAAAGTAAACTCAGGGGTGATTATGGTATTGACTTCAATACAAAACCTGATAAATACAAATGTCTGAGAATCTGACCAAATACTTGTGGTGGATGTGAAATGAGTAGTGAATGATGAATAACGAATGATGAATAACGATCTGACCGTGGAGTGGGAAAGTGTTATGCCTAAAGTGCTTATAATTCAAAAATAATGTTATTTCTTCAAAAGAGTTGAAATGCTATGCGATATTAACTCGAAATGTTGATACTTATAATAAATAACAAATGTTAAATAATGCGTAACTAAAAGTATGAAAATGCATATGAAGTGATGGGGTGAAAAAGGAAAATAAAATAAGAATGTCAAGTAAATATAGTAGGTCCTTGTTCTTTTCAAGATTTTATACTTTCACCCTAACTGCGATTGCGTCACACCGTTAGTCCTTCGTTAAGTCCATAGTCCATAAATAGTCAAATATTTGTCCAAGAATACAAATGAGGCTTGGCATCCAATAATATGTCCATTTATACTCTAAACATTCTGTTTTCACAGTCTCAGTCCTTGCGTTTCATGGTTTGACAGTTTTAGTCCCTCTAAGTGAGTTCGCGTTACGTTTTTAGTCCAAAAGTGTCAAAAAGGTGAGGAAAAGGTGGGCGAGTTTTTCTGAGACTTATTTTAGATTAATGAAGCTTATTTTAATAGCTTATTCGGTCAGTAGCTTATTTTTACCTTAAATGGGCTTTTAACGAGCCAAAAGCCTAGCCCATTAGTGTTTACAAATCCGTGGATTAGGAGGGGGTTTGGTATTATCAAAAGTGCTTATTTTAACATTTCCTTTCATATATGAGAGTGCCAAAAAGCCAGCTTATTCGTAGCTTCTTAAAACAGTGAGTTGGGCTCACAGCCCACTTGCTATAAATTAAAGGGTTTTCAAAATGATTTTTACGAAACACTTTGTCTAATTTAAAAGGTCTTGTCGTGGGTTTTATGGCTTGTGGCATGAATGAAAAATGTAGCTAGTTAGGTGTTTAAATGGGTTGTGTGAAGAAAACGTGGGTTGTGTGACAATTTTTAGGAGTTATACGTGGGTTTTCTGGGTGACCTGGAGCGTTTCACATTTAAAACACTTGGTCATTTTTTAGTACATTTCACGCTTGAGTCATATATGTAATATTAGCGTGGTTGCGTGTTGAATTAATACATTTCGAGACATGTGAAGCTGAGAAAAGAGTGAGAGATGGTCGTCAATGTTTCTTATGCACGCATTCGTAATTTATACATGTTTCATAACGTTTTAAATATGTACAAAAACTTATAAGTATTGTACGTTCGAGTGCAAAACAACCAAGATATGTAATGCATGTGATATTAATATGATCTAACGTGAGAATAAGTGAGTTTGTAGTTCTTAGAGACAGTTGATCATCACATGTAACCCTCTTAGCTATATTAACGTGACAATGTAATGAAATAAAGTATGATACGTTCGAATGAGAACGTGAGTTATGCATGATGAGGTTTTCTACGTGAGAAACTGAGATAGAAGGGATTCTAGAGATAATTACTACACCTTAGAAAGGTGGTGAAGAAACTGTGGGAGTCGAATGGAAGCAAAAGAATAAAGACAGTAGGCTTGGCGAGCTCGAATACGTTTTACATATTTACTTTCTTACTCGATTTGCTTCTCTTATGAGAGACAAATGCTTCTGGGTTTTTAAGGTTATAGGTGAGAGTGAAATGAAGGGGATGTGTGTAGTGTAGGCTGCTAGAAGGGGAGATATATAGTGATAGACTACACATGTTCCTTGACTAATTTACCCTCAAACTCAATCATAGAAAACCACTGTGGAAGAACATGACTTTAGGGTACATTGTTCACGTGCTTCTGACCATAAAATATCTTAGGAAAGATTTCATAAGGTGGACAATTCTTATTTCTTATGTTTGGAACATATACGTATACGTTTGGTATTATAACGAGAGCAAAAATGTAACTAGCGAACCTCAACTTCATCCTGCTGTCCTATCTTCCTTTGAAACATCGTATTATGTTAAAAATATCATTAGAGGAACGTAGGAAAAAGCGTGGTTTGAATTGGTTGTGTTTTGTGATTTTTACATATACGAGTTTGGGTCAGTTTCGTGTGAAAGCTTTGCCCTTCGTAACCTTATCAGGTCTCGACATCTAGTACTGAGCTTCGTCGTTCTAATAGCCTAGTGACTGGTGAGTGAGATGGTGCAAAAATATTCGTGTGTCGTGTTTAAGAGTTGGAAGAACGAGGGTCGTTTTGGAGAGGGCTTGGGAGTCGAATTTACATGAAATAAGAAAAAGAAGGTGTGGGCTTGGAGTTGGGCTTTGACCCGAGTGGTGGTGATGATGGGCTGGGGAACTACTGTAGCCCGTTTGGTTTTTGTATTTAGGGAAAAGAAATTGTGATTAGTATAGATCAAGTTGTAGTTAGTTGTAGAAATTGTGATTAATATATTGGTATTAGTTATCATTTGTAAAAATTGAATTTAATGAAAACGGGAATTTGTGAAATATTAGTTTTTGTGAAATAAGTATGTCTTGTAATACGCGTTGCGAACTAGTGTCGTTATTTGATGATTCTCGTGATGACGTGATATTGTTGTAATAATATAATAAGAAAAATTTAAATTTTCCCGTAAAAATGGGATCTATTAATCCGTAATTTGAGTTTATTACTAATTAACGAGGCTTATTTCAATGGATTTTTGCAGTGTCTTACAGTATCCACCCCTCAATTTTGAACTTCGTCCCGAAGTTCAGTCTGTGATAGGTGTTGAAAAATGTGGCGTTCAGGGATGAGGGTTTATGGAAAAATGTTGTCGAGAGATTCTTATTTGAATATCGAGGAAACGAGATCCAATTAGATTTATTCGTACTAGACGAAATGAATTTGAATGTTTAGTCAACTAATGAATTCATAGGCTGTGAATAGTGAAATAACGGTCAGGAATAGGGAGTATTTAACGCTTAATGTTCAGTGTTCTAGCGGTCGAGAATAATGAATTTTTAACGGTAGTGATCCGTAACTTAATGGTCGTGAATAGTAGAATAACGGCTAGTTTTTCCCTATAAATATCCTATTTAATCACCCCCTTTTCTCCCCCTCCCCACTTTATCCTTTTTACTCATCTCTCAAAAAAAAAATGCCGCCGTTCGCCATTCTTTTTGCAACCGTGTTCATCGTCATTGTCGCCGCTTGTTTAGCTCTCTTCCCCAGCGAAGATTCCGACCACTTGATCGGGATCTTGTTGGTTGTCGTACCCCTCACAATCCTAGCCGTTGTTGTGGATAAGTTTTGGGGGTAATAGTTTTTAAGCTAGTGTTGTTTGTAATGGGTCTTTGTTGTGTTTCTATGTAACCTTTAATAAGTGTGGAATAAAACTCATTTACCTTTATGTTTACGAATTAGTCTCGTTGTGGTTTTTAATATTTTGTTGCATTTACGACGCAGAATAATCAAGGTGATTCATCCTGTGGTGGCTCTTGCTATTGCTGGGTTGGTGGTGGTTTTTGTTGCTATGGTGGGCCAACCTATTGAAGATTCTATGCCTTTTATTGTGTTCATTGTATTATTAGCACTTCCGATGTTAATCATCTCGCTATGTATTAATTTCCGTGGTTTTTAATAAAATTTCTCATTCTTGTAAGTTCCAAAAAATTTCTTTGTGAATTCTTAGGGTTTCCATGTTTGTATTCTTCTCAGTTTCCTAAAATAGAGGTGATGGGAAATAGGTGTAGATATTTACTGGGGCTTGCCAAAAGTGATGTTCATGAACTGTTTATTTTATCTCAAAATCTTACTTTTGAATGAAAATTGTTATTAAATACTTTGAAAAGATAACTGTTCCATTCATAACATGATTCTTCCTAAATTATACATAGGTAGCTAGGCTATGTATAATTGAGGACCAAATGATGTGATGCTTGGTTCAGTTACTAGGGTATTTATGTTTCTTCAAGAAATTTTATATGGTTCAATTATAATGGTTCCGTCACAAAGTCGGACACCCTCTGAATATTTTCAAAAGGATTAGAAAGTTATTGTTCATATTCCGAGGATAAGTCAGGAATTTCTAAAATGATACTAGGATATCTTTGGTATAAGCTTAGGTTTTAGATGAAGTTTTCTTACATTGTGGTATTAGTCTACTGTTTGATCAGATATGGTGTTTAGTCAAATTCCCAAGGTGATATCAAGGTATTGTTACATATCAACTATGAATAGGAAAAGTGGAATAGAAATGGAAATAGACGTAGATTAAGACGATTACTGAAATATTACAAGGTAGATATTCCTACGGTAGGAAGATAGTTGTTGCACTTAGGTTACGTCCATCATACCTAAGGCAAAGTACATAAGGAAATACAACTTAAGAAATCTTAAACTAGGGTTTATTTTTATTACAGCAGGAATTTATTCTTCTGCTTAAACATAGGTGCCATTCCTCGACACTATTCGGGGTCTTTTAACAAGTCTTCATTCTCTTGCATCAATCTTGGCCTTCCAATTGACATTGTAGTTTGGGCAATGACTCTTGTAATGCCCCATTCCACCACATCCGTGGCATTTTATGGACGATGGCTTTTCCCTGCCGTCCATAGCTTTGCAATCTCTTGTCTTGTGGCCTATTTTCTGGCACTTCCCGTATTTTGCAATGCATTGTCCGGTATGATGCATCTTGCATCTCTGACACAGAGGTTGCTTCCCATGGTAGTTGTCCCCAATAGTAAGGGTTGTTATGTTGTTCTCTCCAACTTCTTGTCTGGACCTTTGTTGGCGATAGTAGTCAATGCGATCTTGTAGGTGATTGCGGGTGCAGATGTTGTTGTGAAATTCGCATTCGTTGAGGATAAAGGTTCTTTTCTTCTCGAGTTTTCGCTTTTGGTTATTTTTCTTAAGTGCAAAATCTTGCCTAATTCTTTGGGCACATGTGCGGATAGGTTTAGTCATTTTTCTTGAATCCTTTAGGCGAACTGGCCTACGTCCCATGAAACTTTCATGGTTATGTCTACAAGGTATAGCCATCCTTCTTTCTTTCATGGCTATGTCGTTGTCTCTCGGATGAACTATTGTAGTCACTTCGTGTAACACTGTAACGATATTGCTTTCAAATTCCCCGATGGTTTTACGAGTCATGATTGTGGTAAGTGCTGAGGGGGTATGGGTGTTGCTCATGTTGGCCATCTTCAATGACTACAACAAGAAACACTGATTTAGCATTCACTTTATTGTTAGAATAATTCCAAATAATAAAGTATTTGCATATTATTGCTAACAATGTGGTCTCAATACAAAATCGAAACGAACTGAGGATCATAGAAATACGATATGTCTGGGTAGCATCGTAAAATAATAATCATCTCTTGATACGGGATTGTTAAGGAATGATGCGCGTGATGTGTCGTTGCGGTTTAGCAGTGTTAATGCCTACTCAAGTTTTAAATTTATATTTAGCCGACTTATCAATAACACACACACTTAACGAGCAGTGTACCCGGTCAGTATGAATATAATGGTAAGTAGAGTGTCGATCACTAAGAGTGGAACGTATTATCTAGTTATTCTAATCAGTATTTTAATATCCTATGTTAGCTATACAACCTAATCTAACGCAAGGGGGTTCAGCCTGAGAGACTGGCACGGTTTGGTTATGATTAAATAAAAACTAAACTAATGAGCACGAATCAGCGATTAGCACACACGTACACAGATAGATACTCGAGACAATAAGAAGACCTGTCCTGATAATTAAGTAGCTTGTCACTTGTTTTATTGCTAGTTTTATATGAAGTGTATATAATTAAACCTTTCTCGTTGGCTCTAATCTTATCGGCGAGTAAACCCTTAATGATTACTTATGTCTATCCTATTTATTTAAGAGACGCTAAAACAAATAGGCGAGGAAGGGGCATGGCGACCCAAGCAATGCTCAGCTAGACACAGAGGTTATCAATGCACTAATAAAAGTCACCAAAGACATCAACATATAAACTTTAATTAATGGGAAAGCAATATTAAGGGGAGTGCATGATTTTCCGTAGTCACATGACACAAGCCCATCAATCCTGATGAATTAAAGTGTACTAATACAATAAAACAAAACTACTCAATGAATTGAATACGTGCAGGACCTTCTTACAGCTCTTGTATCTTCGTTTAGGTATGTCTTGTGCTGCTAGGTCGTCTGAATTCGGCACTAGGGTTCTTCTGTCTTCGGTCTCTAAGTTAAGCTAAGTGTCTCGAAATTCGTCTGGCCTTGGGGCATTTATAGTTTCTGTCTGAGGGGTCGATGCGGCGCATAGAGTTGTTAGATGCGGCGCATTGACTTAACTTCGCGTGGGGTCCAAGATTAATATATTCAGGAATATTCGTACACCGTCTTCAGATGCGGCGTATCTTGACTTTGTATGCGGCGCATGTACTCGGATTGTAACTTGTGAAATCTTGATAGTGATACGCCGTATGTTAGAAGTATGATGCGGCGTATCTGGAGTAGAACGAGCTTGATCTTCTGGATTTCAGTAGGCTTTTGACATCTTGCTTGTTTTGCTCCATAATTAATCCAAAATCGCCAAGTTTCACATAATGCTTGTTTTTACCTGAGAATTACTAAAGTAAACGTTAATGTATCAATTCTCATAGATAGTATAATAAAACAAGTCAAATAAATAGGATAAATGATGATAATAAAATGTACTTATTTGAGTTCATCAAATATCCCCCCACTTGAACTTTACTTGTCCCCAAGTAAACCTTAGAATTAATCAAATGAAAATGTATCCTAAAAGATATTAGGATTTATTTTTATATTTAAGCACGTATTCGTTTTGTCATAATCACACAACCAAACACTTAACGAAGTAGAAACCAAAATAATTTTTAATGTAAAACAATTCTAAATCGTTTAGTTGCTTAGTCGTGACGAATATTCTATCATAGGCTTGGCAAGTATACGCATCTCCCCCACTAAAGCCAAGAAATAACAAGTCTAAAGTGGTAAAAAGGGTTTGTTGGTTAAGGGTTGATCATCCTTTTTAATCTCTATCGATCTCATATTCCAGAAAAGGCGACAAAATCACAAATACGTGATCGAATCCACGACCACGATACTTGCAATTGCTCAAATCCTTAACTCGAATAGGCTAAAGATAGGACCAAGTAATCTTCACCAATAATATTATATCAAAAAGGGCGACAAAATCATAAATACATAGCCGAATCCACGACTACGATACTTAAGATTGCTCAAATCCCTAATCTCAATAAATCAAAGGTTTGGATAAAGAATGATATAGGGTATGGATAATATTTGGGATACAAATTGGTGTAAAATGAAAAATAAACAAAACAGATAAATTAAAATCCTGAGTGTGGTTAATCACTTTCTCAACCATCCCATGAATAAGACTCATATCATTGAATAACTCACGCTTTAACACTTGAAACACACGCTTTAGGTAGACACGAATTATACTCAACAAGATCTCAATCAAAGAATAACCTTAGTTGGCGTTCCCATAACGGCCAATTCCCATTCAATCCATAAATATAATATACAACAAATAGTGGTGATATCGCCCACTTAATACAAAACTTTACATAAGTTGGTTTAAAACAAACTTCCAACTTTTCCTTTTTCTTTTTCTTTTCTTTTTTTTTTTGATTTTTTTTTTCTTTTTTTTTGACATCAACATATATGTGTAAAATTTCACAACTTTTCTATCACTATTTTTCGGGATAATTTTTCCATATTCTTCATACTTTCAGAAATAACTGTAATAGTGAAAGTAGCAAACACATGAAAAATAAACTAAAAGTTATACAATATTTACTTTCATACCAATTGCATTATGCAATTTCCAAAACTAACCAAAGATAATGAATTACGCACGCGAACACAGGTAATGTAAGGAAACACACTTTGCCTAAAGCAATTAACCACGGATTTTAATCTACAGGGTAGGCTAAGGTGTAAGGGTGTATCGAAACATTATAACAAAGGTGTAAGAAACGAAAGGAATGGCTCTGAGGGTTTTTCTAGGGGTATCTTACTCTAAAAGTGAGAGTAACAAAGGGTTTATACGGGGGTTAACTAACCAGTGTAGTTAGTTAATATCACATAACATATAAAGGCTATTTGGGTGTAATCCTAGAAATTTACCAATTTAGACAAGTCATTCCAATTATATAGATAATACTCATTATGGTGGTCTCGAATAGTATACAAGCCAAGTTCTAAAGTTTACAAGTCACCGGCACACTAAAGTTTTAATATTTTTGAAAGAATAGAGTTATGTGTGCGGTTATGTAATTTAGACTTTAAACAAAAACATGCTAAAAAATTTTAAATTTTGATATATTAAGCGCATTTTAAGCATATTTTGAAAAAGTTTAGGACAAGTAAGTGTTCTAATTCTCCATCCCCCCACTTAAGTTAAACAACGTCCTCGTTGTTTGTGTCAAAGGTTAAAAACTGGAAAATAAAAGAATTAGAACAGAAAAACTCCCCTGAGATTTGCTCGGTATGATCCTCCATTATTCGTATAAGAGCAAAAATCAACTTTCTTGTGGATGAGAACGTTTAAGCTTCATAAATGATGTATCCACAAAAATGCAGGAATCTATAATACCATTTAGACTTTAACACACCTGAGTTAAGAAGGTTCAAACTTGCATAATACATTAGTAGTTAGTAAAAATAAAACCTAAAAAATTAAACTGTAAATCATCAGGTCAGTCGATACGCCGTATCTTATGGAAAAAGATACGCCGTATCGAGCCTGGAATAAATACGAATCAGAATAAAAGATGTGTCGCATCCTTAACCAGGGATGTGCCGCATTAAATAAACTGACAGAAAGTTTTAAAGTCAAAAGTAAAAATGCAGAAAATAAAATAAAATAAGATATGACCAGTGCAGGTGATGCGTCGCATCGTATGATGGAGATGCGCCGTATCTTCTGCAGGTCTGACAGACTCGACACAGAACAGAAAAGTAAAAATTTTTCTTCCGGGTTGTCTCCCGGTCAGCACTTGTCTTTATTCCAGAGTCTTCAAGTTAGACTCACGTTCAGCTCCTTAATACCGATCACTGAAAGAGTCGGAAGCATCGCGCTCCCTCATCGCCAGTCCAGTAATATTGAACACTCCTTGCTTGTCCTTAATTTCCACGCCATTCTTCTTTAATATCTGTATAAACAAAGTTCTGTCCTTTTTGGGTAGAGATGATAAAATGATAGACGGGAAATTCTTATTATTATATAGGCATAAATATGCAAGGTGGGGTGGTAGTTCAATAAACACATCATTATTCAAATTTGTATTCTCAACTATTCTCCTACGTTTGTTAATTACTTCTGGTCATACACTTCCTGAAATCATCACAAAAGCATCAGTAGGGTATGTTCAAGAAAGTAATATATCAGAAAATTAACAACGAAAACGGAATACGAAAAATAAAAGTTGCTGATATCTGCAAACGATGCGCCGTATCCAGAAAGTTGGATACGCCGTATCTTATTACTTTAAAATTTAATCAGAATTTTATTCTGAAAACAGATACGCCGCTTATAATTTAGAATGCGCCGTATCCAGTTTAAATTATCAAAAATCGATTATATTTATTAAAATTAAATGCGTCGTATTAACAAAAGTTAATGCGCCGTATTTTCGTTATGTTTCAAAATACAAGATTTTTGATTTAGTAGATGCGCCGTATCGATAAAGATCGATGCGTCGTATCTGTTTAATAATTCGAAAACTGTTTTTAATTTAAATAGAAAATACGCCGTATCTGTTAAAACAGATGCGTCGTATGGCGTTAGGGTTTAGAAAAATTTCTTATTAAAAACAGAATACGCCGTATCTTGGGGAAAAGATGTGTCGTACTCGAATTTATTAAACGCGTTGTATTTATTAAAAATTAAACGCAATACGCCGTATCTGTGAAAACAGATGCGCCGTATCGTTTGTATTAGCACAGTACAACGATAGCAGAATGCAGAAAAATACAAGAAATAAAAACAAACAAAATAAACAAAAACAAACAAAAATCACAGAAAACAAAAACACATAAAAACAGAAAATATGCAAATTATACAATGAATGCAATCTATCTAATATATAACAGGGTTAGTGGTTAGAATCTAAAAAGAAAAACCTAATTAAAATACTAATCAAATTAACAGATAATAACAATTCACTCCCCGGCAACGGCGCCAAAAACTTGATGCGCGTGATGTGTCGTTGCGGTTTAGCAGTGTTAATGCCTACTCAAGTTTTAAATTTATATTTAGCCGACTTATCAATAACACACACACTTAACGAGCAGTGTACCCGGTCAGTATGAATATAATGGTAAGTAGAGTGTCGATCACTAAGAGTGGAACGTATTATCTAGTTATTCTAATCAGTATTTTAATATCCTATGTTAGCTATACAACCTAATCTAACGCAAGGGGGTTCAGCCTGAGAGACTGGCACGGTTTGGTTATGATTAAATAAAAACTAAACTAATGAGCACGAATCAGCGATTAGCACACACGTACACAGATAGATACTCGAGACAATAAGAAGACCTGTCCTGATAATTAAGTAGCTTGTCACTTGTTTTATTGCTAGTTTTATATGAAGTGTATATAATTAAACCTTTCTCGTTGGCTCTAATCTTATCGGCGAGTAAACCCTTAATGATTACTTATGTCTATCCTATTTATTTAAGAGACGCTAAAACAAATAGGCGAGGAAGGGGCATGGCGACCCAAGCAATGCTCAGCTAGACACAGAGGTTATCAATGCACTAATAAAAGTCACCAAAGACATCAACATATAAACTTTAATTAATGGGAAAGCAATATTAAGGGGAGTGCATGATTTTCCGTAGTCACATGACACAAGCCCATCAATCCTGATGAATTAAAGTGTACTAATACAATAAAACAAAACTACTCAATGAATTGAATACATGCAGGACCTTCTTACAGCTCTTGTATCTTCGTTTAGGTATGTCTTGTGCTGCTAGGTCGTCTGAATTCGGCACTAGGGTTCTTCTGTCTTCGGTCTCTAAGTTAAGCTAAGTGTCTCGAAATTCGTCTGGCCTTGGGGTATTTATAGTTTCTGTCTGAGGGGTCGATGCGGCGCATAGAGTTGTTAGATGCGGCGCATTGACTTAACTTCGCGTGGGGTCCAAGATTAATATATTCAGGAATATTCGTACACCGTCTTCAGATGCGGCGTATCTTGACTTTGTATGCGGCGCATGTACTCGGATTGTAACTTGTGAAATCTTGATAGTGATACGCCGTATGTTAGAAGTATGATGCGGCGTATCTGGAGTAGAACGAGCTTGATCTTCTGGATTTCAGTAGGCTTTTGACATCTTGCTTGTTTTGCTCCATAATTAATCCAAAATCGCCAAGTTTCACATAATGCTTGTTTTTACCTGAGAATTACTAAAGTAAACGTTAATGTATCGATTCTCATAGATAGTATAATAAAACAAGTCAAATAAATAGGATAAATGATGATAATAAAATGTACTTATTTGAGTTCATCAAGGAACAAACGGATTCTTCTACAAAAGCTGAAGTTCAACAACTTTTTCTTTATTCATCAAGTTCTCTTCTGAAAATTTGTTCTTGGAATTCTATGGTTTATTGTTTAGTCGTGGTATATTTGATGTACAATCACTGATAATATCATAGTAAGTTTGAATACAATTATCAAAATCGACATAACTCTAATAACTTGTTTGATTGATTTTTGCAAAACAACCAACACAAGGTCTTTTATTAATGTCTCATTGATTCACGTGAAGTTATTTGTTTACCTAAGAGAGTAACAAATGGTGAGGTTCTGCATGGCTCTTTGCACTTATAGCATTATAATAGGGCTTGGTGGGAGGAATTTGTTTACAATAGAAAGATATAATGGAAAAAGACTGTCATAGCTTAAAAGTCGATTACAATTTCTGAGAGTTACAGAATTATTGCGAAATACATGGAATACTAACCAAAACTATTTGGTTTATTGAGTACAACAACGATACTTAAGATCAGTTACGTCTCTGACGTAGACGTCTAACTTCTGCCTCAAGATCCAGTTGTGCAGCTTCCATGGTTGAGAAACGTTCCTGGCACGCATTCATCTGATTAGCCAACATGTTTTCCAAGGCTGCAATCTTTTGGCTTTGGATTCTTGCTGTGTCTCTAGCCAACCATAATGCTCTTTCAATGTATTCAATCCTAATGTGTGTTTGGGTATGGCCTCTACCCAAACAGCGGGTTCTGGCATCCAAGTTTCTAAGTTCCTGTTCGTAGTTGTCCTTCATGTTACCAACATTCACTTCTAAACCAAACACTTCTCGTCTCTAAGCATCTGTCCTCTTGAACAGGGTGTCAATGTTACGATCATACCATTCGAATCGTAATGGGTGTAACTCTTTTAGTTGTTCAGAGTGAGCGTCTAGTATGCTGGCGTGTTGGTGAAGACGAGTCCATATGGAGTCACGGGTGTCTACATTGTAGTCAGGAGAATTGGGTGAGGATACATTATCTTATCCATACTCCAGCAAGAAGTCCATACTCCACCGGAGCATATCTTTCCGGTTTTCCAACCGGAAAATGTTCCGGTGAACAATCCACCGGAAAATGAACCGGTGAACAATCCACCGGTTGTCGACCAAGACCCAAATCTGTTTGGTTTAACAGAGGAACAACTCAGACTTATGGAGCAAGATATGGAAGTCCTGCTAGAAATGGAACAACGTGAACGAGAAGAGGAAGCTGCTCGTTTGGAGCAGCAAGCCAGAGACGAAGAACAACGTAGGAAGAACTGGGAAATGGGTTGGTTCTCACCTGATTCCTCTTCGAGTGAAGACGGTTATGTCTCAGATGATACCTTCCATTAATTTGTAGTTTCATTTCAATTTCCGTATCGTAGTTTCATTCGTAGTTTCGTTTTTATTTTTATTTTTTATTTTTATTATAGCTCACCGTAACGTGGCGTTAAGGGGTTAACGCAGGTGCGTTAACGCAACCTTAACGCACACACTTCCCTCGGGTCAATAATAATGAACCTGATCCCGAATCATTCCAAACATTCCCTCGGTTTCATTTTGTCGAGTCAAACCCTAATCAGATTTAATATCATTAATATAGAAAATATCAATTACCCTAATCAACAAGTCAATTAGTCAATCCAACACCAAACACACTTCCAAATCAACTACACTACTCAATCCAAACCAAACACAAACCAAATCGGACCAATATTATACATCTGTTTACTTTTGGCGCATTTCGATGGTCACTCTTCCCGCCTAAAGTATTGGGAACCGTTCATATACCTCTGCCAGCCTATTTATACCTATCGATTGGACAAACCGTTCATATACAACTCCTTTGATATTTTCATTAGATATTATATTTCAAATTTCAATGGCTGAAACCTCTTCAACTCCTGTTTCAAACAAAAACAAACACCCAAGGGATGATTCTCCTCCACCAATCCCTGAAAAGTTAAAGATATTTAACATATCCCAAAAAATTTGGGATAAATGCAATTCTGGCCAGTATGGTACTGAAAGAACATTGATAGAACTTTACAAAGACCGTATAAAGAGGTTGGAAGCAAAGAACAAAGAAGATTTAAAGATCATTTTGGAGCATCAGAAGAAAATAGATGATAGGAACAAAGTAATTGAAGAAACAAGAGAGAAAATAGTTGGTGTTTACAAAAGTATTGAAGATAGTAAATATATTTGTTAATGTATCTTTTGTTTATATATTTTGACCATGTTAATGTAACCTTATTTTGACTTGGTTTATATATTACTTAATTTTTCCAATTCATAAAAGTTTATGATATTTGAATGCAGTTATTATTATTAGTTTATGATACTTGTGTTTCCCCTGATGTTAAAGGGGTGTTTGGTTTCTTGGATACTTAGAAGACTATTAACACTAAAACAGTAAACTGTGTTGTAATGCAAGAACAACAATATCACCAAAACTGATTAAGTGTCTTCCTTTGCACTTAACCCCTTCAAAATGTATGAGTGCAATATGGTTTTAAAAGAAAATTGAGTTCATACTGCTGAGACAAAGTTTTTGCTCAAAGTTTCTACTACTAGGCAAAAAATTGTACTGGTAGCGAAAACTTTGTACTGCTGGGTATCCATTAGTACTGGTTGGGAGTGCATAGTACGTTTGTGTCACTTTTTACTTAAAGGGTATAAATCCCTAATTGCGGCACACAATCATATTCACGCACACATTACTCTCTCTCTTCCACTCCCTAAACGAATTTTAATCGTCATATTGCAAAACCCCCAAATCAAATCATAATGTCGAACCTAACTTTTACCGAACCTCATAATAATGTTGCCTTTTTAGAAAAATCCAATGAGTCTGTAGATTTTACTGAGATCATTGATTTCCTTAATGCAAGCTATATTAAGTTTGCATTAACAGTAAAACCTACTACATATACTTTTAACATTATCCAGTTTTGGTCGTCTGCTAAGGTCAAAACTATTAATGGGGAAGCACAAATCCATGCCCTTGTAGATGGGCAGAGAATTATCATTACAGAGGCGTCTATTCGAAGAGATCTTCTCCTAGATGATGCTAACGGAGTTGAGAATCTTCCAAATACTATAATCTTTGAAAAACTTTCACTGATGGGCTATGAGAGAAAAACAGATGCTTTAAAGTTTTATAAAGGTAGTTTTTCTCCTCACTGGAAATTCTTAATTCATACTGTCTTAGTGTGTCTAAGTCCAAAGACCACTGCGTGGAATGAATTTAGCAGTAATTTAGCTTCTGCTATAATTTGTTTGGCTGAAAATACTCAAAGATTAAATTTTTCAAAATTAATTTTTGATAGTATGGTTAAGAACTTGGATAGTTCTTCGGCTAAATATTTTCTATATCCAAGGTTTTTGCAACTCTTTTTGGACAACCAATTTAAAAATAAGAAAAGTCACAAAAATGTTTATTCCACTCCCTGCCTTACCAAAAAGGGTTTTGCTAATATAAGGAGGGTTGTAAAAGATTTTTCAGGGACAGTGACACCTTTGTTTCCAACAATGGTGGCACTAGCCCAAACCCAAATGGGTGAAGGTTCAGCAATCCCAGCTGGTACCCATCACACACCCACACTTTTGGCTACATCATCTAAACAACAACAAAAGACCTATAAACGTAGGACTAACACCAAGAACACTGAGCTACCTCAGGCTAGTGGTTCTATACCAACTGTTGCAGATGAGGCTGTCACTGGGGGGGGGGGGAGAGTGACATGTTGGCAAGGGCTGCCACTACTGTGTCTAGCTTAGCAGCAACACAGGACAGTGGTAACATCATTAAGACCCGAACCAAGACAACTTCTAATGAGTCCAATCCACATGGAACTGATTCAGGTGAAGGACCCAGTCACATGGAAACAATGGGGGGTTCAGATGAAGAAAGTTCCTCTGGAACTGATTCAGGTGAAGGTCACAGCCAACCAGATAATATGGGGGCTGTAGATGCTCAGACTAGGTCTGAGGCTATGCCTAACTCACCCTATGATGCACCACTCGGGAGAGGTAACACACTCCGAAGTGCTGAGGGTAGTATTAAACTTGTTCATGAATTGATGGCTACTTGTACAAAATTGTCAAAGGATGTTCTTGATCTCAAGAAGGATCTTAAGGAGCTTAAAATTTCTCAAGGTATTGAAATCACAAGGTTGAAGAAAAGGGTTAGGTATCTTGAAAGTCTACAGAGGTCAAGAACACACAAAACTAAAAGGTTATACAAGGTTGGAACTACTTCCAGAGTTGAATCTTCTGCTCAAGCACAGAGTTTGGAGAAGGATGTTTCCAAACAGGGGAGGAATACAAGCAAAGCTTCAGGGGAGGAAACTGGGGTAGATGTTGATACTGGGATAGAGAATGAATCTTGGGAAGATGATGATGTGAATCAATTTGTTCTTGCTGATCAACAGGGTAATGAAGCTGTTATGGATGCTGCTACACTTAAGACTGCCAATGAAGAAGTTAATATTGCTAGTGTTGAAGTTAATATGGCTAGTGATAAGGTTAGTGCTGCTAAGACTGAAGTTAGTATTGCTGCTACTCAAGGTGATGATGATATTACTCTAGCTCAAGTATTAACAAAGTTGAAGAGTACAAAACCTAAGGCAAAAGGAGTTGTCATTAAAGAGCCAGTATCAATACCAAAAACACCATCAACAACTATTTCACCATCAGAAAAAGGCAAAGGTTTGTTGATTGAAGAACCTAAGAAGAAATTTAAGTTTCAGTCACCCAGTCAACAACAATAACAAATGATTACAGATGAAGAAGTTGCAAGACAAGTGCAAGCTGATCTTGATGCTCAAGAAGCTGCTCAGATTGAAGAACCTAAGAAGAAATTTAAGTTTCAGTCACCCAGTCAACAACAACAACAAATGATTACAGATGAAGAAGTTGCAAGACAAGTGCAAGCTGATCTTGATGCTCAAGAAGCTGCTCAGATTCTTTCAGACAAGGAGTATGCAGCAAAATTACAAGCAGCTGAAAGATTAATGTATACTCCTGAAGAGCAGCAATCAACAATTGATGACATATTGAATGACATTAGAAAGAAAATGAGTAAGAAGAAAGCTTATCTCAATAAACCTCCTTCAAGAAGTGAGAGACTGAAGTACATGAAAGCTTATTTGAAAGGTCAGGATAATTGGAAAGAGAAATACTTCAAGTATAGGTCTTATGAAGAAATTGAAGAAATCTACACTAAGACACATGCCAGAATTACCAAGGCTCTGAAAGGTGGTGCATTTGATATAAGAGTAGAAAAGAGAACTGCAGAACCATTGGAATCTGAGGGATTCAAGAAGCAGAAAGAGTAGAAAAGAGAACTGCTCAGGAAGATGGGAACGTATCTAGGGCCCAAGGACAAGAAATAGAATTAAGACTGCTAGAGTTAGAGTTAAGACTGCTAGAATGTATAGTTAGTACTGCTTATGAGATAAACATGTATAGTTGAAAAATACATTGTGGAGTGTTTGGAATAACCCATTTTGACTTATAAAGTCAACACATACAAAAAAAGTAGTAACCATACTGCATTGTTAATAACATATTAATTATACAACATATCAGTTAAATTACATTTACACTGAAAGACAACATAGCATTTGTTGCAGGTGATTCACTTGGTTAATTGACTAGCAGGTGAATCACTTGGTTTATGAGTTGGAGGTTCTTCATTAGGTGTTTGACTTGTAGATTCTTCACTTGGTTTTTGAGTAGCAGGTTCCTCACTTGGTGCTTGACTTGGGCATACTCCACTTGATGTTTGAGTTGCAGTTGGTTCAGTTTCTTCATCACCACTGCCCAAGTAAGCACCAACTCTTGTAGATGCATTAATATGTAAGCCAATTACATATCCACTACTATCTGTTGTAGTTATGTTTTCCCTTGTAACACCACCTCTACCAGTATAAGATGGGGTTCCCCTTCTTTCAAGGCACACTGGACAAACATACCACTTGAAATCCGTATAAGGGGGACGCCGTGCAAAAAAGGTCAATCCAGCCTTGTTTTCACTTTCAACCAAACAGTCAAGGCAGACCATTTGACAACCATTTTGTGCATCCATGGTGAAAAGCAATTGATATGATAAAGAGTTGATGATAACTGGGGTATTATATAATGCAGGAAAAAAAATGATATAATACGGTACAATTAATGTGGTTGTTGAACAACTAGCTAGATAGGATTAAAGACAACATAAATGCTTACAATGGAGCCAAAATATTGAGATTTTAAAATTTTTGACTATAGTCACATGAATATTTCACAGTGTGACTATTTTGAATGTATTGGTCACATATAATACCCTTATAATGTGGCCATAAACATAATTTAGATGCACATTTGTAGTATGGTGTGACTATTGTATAGCCTATAGTCACATGATTGTGCTACAAATAAATGTGACCATACACATTAGGAATTGGCAGGCAAACACACACTTAACTTTAGACATGTAGGTCACGTTAATATCTCAAACACACACACAATTATGACTAATAAAACACGTACTACTTATCTATATTAATCTACGATTAAGAGATATAAGATAATAAGATAACTAAAGAAGAGAATAAGAAGAATGGAAGGCTTTCACTTAATCAAATTACAAACGAGCAGAGCTTTTGCACAATGCATGAAAAACCGACAATGATAATGCATCCCATGCCTTCTATTTATAGGCAATGGGAAGGGAATAATGCTAAGAATATTCCCTAGCATGTTTCTAGAAGAAATTAACTAATGTGGCCGGTCCATGGACTACTAATGGACCGGACCATAATTACAAACAATATAGTCCAAACTAAGCAACATCTATCGCATTTGATCAAGACTTGAATATTACAAAACGTGTTCCTAACAATCTCCCCCTAAGTCTTGATCATCAATGTTGCTCGACGTCATCTTTGCTTCTTCGGCTTCTGACGTCTTTATAATCTTTGTTTCTTTGTTCTTGTATGGTGATGATATGATGTTGTCTCGATCTGCCAATCTCCAATATCTTTTCGTCTTCTCCATCATGCTCATATGTCTTTGACTTGTTTTATCTGCAACATGTTCTCACTTTTCAATCTTAAACTTGCGAAAGGTTGAGGTGCTTGAACTTTTGACTTTACTATCTCATATGTTGAACTTTTGTAGTTACTGAGTCGTTGAGAGAACATTTCTTCAAGATATAAGCATGATGGAGTCTTGATGGTCGAACTCCAGCTCCTTAGCAGCAGCAGCAACAGCAGCATCAGCACGAACCAACCGGCACTTATAGGTTCAGACTTGAAATCATCAACAGCATAGTGTGAAGACTTTCTCAAATCCTAACCCAGGCCGTTCTGAACCAGATTCCCCCGAAAGGGATTACACGGACACACCGAAGTGCACCCACGATTCAGTGAGTCACTGGAGATCACCCCACGACTGTAGATTGTTTGGAGCAAACACTAAGCGTAACCCACAAGGAGTTACCGAAGTGACCTGCTGTCAGAGTTGTTTGATGTTGCTCTGGCAGGATTTCCATTCAATCATTGATAATCATAATTGTGACTTCTCTCATGAATGTTCTCGGCAGATTGCTAAGATCTGCGAAGGACACTTTCTTAATTTTACATCTGCTGCCCATGATGTAGAACAACAGAGTAATACTAAGTGTACCTAAGAGATCTTTTATGAATCTCATGGCTCTAGACTCAATTAGTGCACATTTGTTTGGTCGTCGGAGGCGTGGAGCAGATTGCCTCCTTTTCAATATCAACACTTTCGTAATGAGAGGTTGATAGATTATAAAGGGTTCTTCGTGTGAATGAAACAAATGTCTTTTGAGAGACACTTGAGTGGCTTAGAAGGTTTATTAGTGCGTCACTGGGTCCATGACGTCTTTAGTCTTCAATACCGGTGATGCTCATCAACCAGTAGATTATGAATTGAACCCGGTGTCTGCCCTAAGGTTGAACAAATGGAGGGCTATTTCTTTTCACCCTTTTCTTTGCTTTTCTTTTTAATTCTTCAACCCCTTCTTTCTCCTTTCATTCATTTTCTCCTTTTTATATCATACCTAGGACTTTCTAGTTCTAAACTATTGGTATTGTCCTTGGGTAGATCCCTCTGGCTCTGGCGGATCGTAGGACGGTTTTCCCTAAACCTTAGTCACCTTATAACTCCATGACTATCCTAATGATGCCATAAACCAAACCATTGAAAATCTCTCAAAGTGTCGATAATTGTAAAGACATTTTGTTGACACCTTGAGAGTTTGATGATTTTCAGAAATACCCCCCTTAACATGTGTGCATAAGTAATAAATTTTGAAATTTGCACATGCCGGAAAGAGTTGGCACTTTTGAATTGATTGACTTTCAATGAACCTGATCGTTGCGAGACACGCTTACATCACCAGTTAAACTGGCTTGAAATTATTACCCGTCCAGATCAGATTCAAAGATTATCGCTCGAAATTGGTACATTCTACTCAGACACGTCCTTTGCGAGACACGCTTACATCACCAGTTAAACTGGCTTGAAATTATTACCCGTCCGGGACATGTCCTTTCGACTACTGACTTTCCTATTCGTCAATTCGAGAGTCAATTCTGAGTTTGAGCACACGAGATTCCAGCAATGAGACATCATATTTTAATCATCTTTTTACTTCTCCCCCTCAAAAATAGCATACTCATGATGTTTTTGGAAAAACGTTTATGATTAAAATATGCTGTTTTTGAGTTTTAGGGAAGAATTTCAAGAACATTTATATTTCTCAGAACAAAGATTATGTTTTCAAATACTCCCCCTTAACAAGGGAATACTTGTCCTTATGAGCAGAATGTTTGAAAAAACTTTAGAAAACATTCTGGTTTTAATTCTGCTCATAAGTAAGAAGCTTTCGCTCCTTTTTCAGGATTGAGGCACTGAAGCGTACCTCAGGGTCCTTTCTTTGAGGTCCGGGTTGTACACTGTTATGTGTGCACAAGCCGTAATGCATAGGCCAATTATGGAAAGAATAATGATATTATGAAATATGAGAATTGATTCTTACATCAACCGCCTCTGCCAAAAGTTGTGAATACTGGGTCAGTCCTCTGGAATAGTCTGATAGCGAAAGGTGGACGACCCCCAACATAACTTTCTAACCTCCTCATCTGATCACGATAATACAACCTTTCTTCAATCTTCCGAATAAATTCCTTAACTTGTCGCACTTCCTTAGAATTCCATCTTCTTGATTTTCCCAATGCTGAATCTTGAACCCGATTAGCTAACCCATCACGTACACTCTTTAAAGTATCGTCACAGAACTTATGAATTTCATTGAATGCCATGAAACGATGGAAATCTGTTGTGCTTCTGTAGACGAACCCAAAGACTGGACTATGTAGCATGGTGTATTGAGGGTCCTTTTTGCTATTGAGTAGGAACTGCGGTTCAACAAGATTTAGCTTCGTCTGATAACTTTCAACACCAAGCTGGAGATCCTCTACACGTTCTCGAATGATTTTTCTTCTGATGAAGTGACATAGAGAGGTACTGAGTGCATATCGAAGCTCATTTGACAAATGTTGTAGTTTACCTTGGACTTTCATCAGGTACATGTCTTCGATATCATTCAGGTTCAAATCAGGAAAATCAGCCTCAGAGAATGTGTAGATATTGTTGTCAATTCTTTTTACCTTGATCTCTTCAAGAAATATATAATCACACCTTCTGGATCCGCTCACATTGATAACGGCCACGATTTTGAGATCACTGTAAACTGGTTCCCGAGATTTCTGGAGAGCAAGTTTGTACTTGTACCAGCTTTGTCGTTTCGAATACCAGTGATGAATCCCCAACTCTGCATCACGATCATATGTCACGAGCTCTTTAACAAACATATGTCTGTTAATAGCTTCTTCTTCAATTGCTGACTGTGTATAGTGAGCAGCTGGTGTGAAAGTTATAGACGTAGCATACTTTGTTTTCCCTTGAGCTCCGTTCTTGAGAAGTTCCAGATCGTTATTGAAGAAAACTTGGAAGGGAATTTCTGAGTGGTGAGATCTTCGTATCACGGTAAGCGGCTTGTTCCAATCAGTGATGTAGGGACGATTCTTGCCAACTCCCCTGACTACGTCTGGATTAACCCAGTCGAAGTCACTTGACATTGCGCGTGCAATGTTTTCAAGATGATATTCGAGTTCAGCTGCACTATTGGATTTATCTTTCAGAAGAGTGAAGGCATCATTCTTGATCCGTCGAAGTTCCCGTTTGGTCATCTTCTTAATGTTAAGACTTCTTTTGATCTCTTGAGTAACAGCAAATGTGCTGTCTTCAACTCGGGAAGCTTCTTCAGTTGGAACTTGAGCACTTGCCAGATGATCGAACCATTCATTCCCTAGCTCATCCTTATCATTATCAAGCCATGTGACAACAGCTGGTTCATTAGATGACTTCTTGCTGCGTGATGACTTGGATTTGGAGGGCTTTGGTTTTGGTGGTGACGGTGGTGAATGCGGTTGATCGTCTTGCGGCTGAAATTCCACATCTTCAGCCGTGAAATGCTCATATTGATGTTCGGTTTCAGATGATTGATGTTTTGGAGGTAGAGATGATGTTGTATGTCCAGTTGGCTCCTGAATATGAATCCCAGACCCGCTTTTGTGTTTCTTATGTTCGGGGTTTGGGTCCTGATCTTCCTCGTCATCCTCTCGAATACGTTTCCCTTTGTCAGCAGCTTCCTTGCACGTTGATTTCTTCTTGAGAAGGAGAGGTGATTTCAAAGAGTCTGTCGAGAAGCACAAGCTCGATATATTCAGTGGTGAGATCTTGAAGCGGTTTGTTTTGGGAAGAAGATGAGACGGCTTCTTTGATTTTGTCTTCAAGTTGTGAATCAATATGCTCATTTATATTTTGCTGAAGATCAGGAAGAAATTGCTTGACAAAATGCCTTGTCTTGCGTGTGATATGATCTTTGATATTAAAACCAAGGAATTCATCTATCTTCTTCTTACTTTCCTGCATCTCTTCCACTTGCTGAGACAAGTTCTTGACTAAACTTTCCATTTCAGCCAATTTTGTTGTTGCTTGGTTGTCTCGTTGCGCTTGTGCTCTCTTTACTGCCTGTTTAAGTTTCTTTGCTGCAGGAGACACAACTTCAACTTTTGTAACATGGACGATTCTTCTTTTACTCTTTCCTTTGTAAGCCTTTAGAATATTCTCAGAAATAGCTGCTTTTGATTTGGGTGATGAAGATCTTGAAGATGATGGAGTGAGTGAAGGAATTGGTTCATCAGACTTAGTTGTTGAGTCCTTTTGAGGTGAGGGTGGAGGTGTAGGATTCTCAGGGGGTGACCCAGGAGGTGTCTTGGGTGATGAAACAGATGAGGGCTGAACTGGTGGTTGTTCCTGTTGCTGTTGAGGGTTACTAACCACCATAGCAAGTTCATTTGGAGGAATTGTATCATTAGATTTAGTTGTGTCCTTTGGAGGGGAATGAGGAGGTGTTGGAGTGTGAGAACGTATGTAGCTATCTGCTTCTAGGTTAGCTTGAGCATCCTCCTTACGTTTCCTTTCTTCCTCTTGTCTTGCCTGTTCCTCAAGATCCATGGCTGCTTTAATTGCTTTATCTCCCAGAATGTCCTTTTCTTCTTCCATGTTCCAATCGTCTGTATCATCAATACGTGGTTGTTTCCCGTGATTGTCATCAAACATGGAATCAGAGATTTCTTTGTCAGATAAAAAAATATTGCTATCCAGATCCTTTTCCTTCTCCTCTTGAGTCTGTGCTCCCAAGTCGGGTTGATTAACCGAACTTGTTTGCTGAGAAGAAACCGATTCAGCCTTATCGAGTTGATTAATCGTATCGGGCTGAACCTTGGTTGATGCAGCTCCAGATCCTCCGGGTTGATTAACCGGATTAACATGGGTCGAAGCAGCTTCATGAATGGTTCCCGATCCTCCAACTCCATGCTTCATCTCATACTCTCTCTGTTTCTCTACTGCCTTCCTCGCCCTTCGCTCTTCATCTTCCTTTAATGATTTGAGACTCTGCTTTTGTGCATTTTCCTGAGAGATCTTATTGTGAAGTTCTGCTTCTTCAATAGTCATAAAGACAGGTTCTTCTTCAGATTCAGATGATTCAGAATCAGACTCAGTATCTTCATCAACGATTCTACTTGGTTCAGGTTTTGGTTGGGGTTTGCTTGGAACTCTCCTCTTGATGACAGTAGTTCGGGGATGTCGTTTCTTTGGTTCAGAGACACTTGATGCACTACCTGCCTTAGTCTTACTTCGAGAACGAGTCTTAGAAGATCCTGATTCTTCAACCAACTTAGCAAGACCCACACGAAGTTCACGAAATGCCTTGTCGTAGTCAAGATATGCCTTAGTTTCTTTTACCTCATCAATCATCAGAAATTCTGGCAATCGTGCACCTTGTTTGCGCGTGCTTTCTTTTGGAAAATAGACTTTACTTAAGGTTTTGTCCATACTGTACTCATGAACCTCTTGATCAGTTGGACGCTTATCAAGGTCTTGATGTTGATCAAGTAGATAGCTAATGAGAACCTTGGTATATCGTACAAATGGAATTTTCTTGGAGGCTTTTCGCATAAGGTACATTATGTCTTCCCAAATGAGAGCAGCAAAGTCAATTGGTTCCTGGTTTACAAATCCCCATAAGACTTGAAGATGAGAAAGTCTTCGATGCTCAAACCCACTATCTCTTCCAGATATGGAATGGGTTATGATGAAGAAGATAGTCCTCCAGGGTTGAGGAATGTATCTAGCATTGACTTTGGAGATTGTGGTTAATGGTGTATCTGGCTGAACATCATAACCAATGTCAACCAGGAATTGCATGATTTCAGACTTTGAAGGTGTCGGGTAGAATTGTTTAGAAGTTTCAGGTGCATCTGGAAGTTTTAAGGCTTTACGGAGTGTGGCAGGTGTGACTCTGATTTTTCTTACGATCCAGTGTACAAGTGAAATACTTGTCATCATTACTTTTTGTGAAGGTATCCCAAAATTGATGAATGTATAGCTCTGGAATGGTGTCTGAGCTATCAAGAAGATCCCTGCATTTATGAGCTTTGAGTATCTCTACTGCAATCTGGCAACTTGAGTCAGAGCACTTGATCTTGTCCAGTTCTACACGTGAATTGTTCTTTCCAATTTCCAGAGTATACCCGTGAGGAAAGACTTCATCTTTGGTGAGAGCAGAAAGAGGTTGTTGTTGTGAAGTTGCCATTGATGTGTTTCTGAATCAACAATCATATACAAATATACAGAATGCATGTTTGTTAGAAATTGTTAGCTTTAGAAGCAACACATGGCACCCTATTGCATTTATGATTGGTTGTTTCATGCTTGGTCAAAGAATTTATCAAGAGTTAGCCAAATTCTATAAAATTTGATTAATTTCGATAAGTATAAAAGGATATACCTAAGGAAATTGATCAAAATTCTATATCAGATCACAACTGCGATAATTATGTCAACTGCGATAATTATGACAACTGCGATAATTATGACAACTGCGATAATTATCCCAACTGCGATAATTTTGGCCAACTTCGATAAACTCTTGTACAAGAGTTTACGAAAATATTTGACGATGAACATTCACTCAAATCTTATCGTGATTCATTATAACTTATGATTTGTGTCCACAGATTTTCACAAACAACTTATATGACTATTTTGAGCATTCTGGCTAAGTTATAACATAAACGAACCACAAATACGCAAGAATCAAACTGCTGGTGTTCGTGTTCTTCATAAACCCTTAAACTTAATAGATTCACTTAATGTGTTTCTGGGTACAATTCAAGCATGCCAACATTCAATTAAACATCAAACAACAACTTTTCAATAAACAAACTACACAATAACACATTCACAAAGTTTTCCCCAAATCGTTGCTTAAACCCTAAAATTCAATTAGAACAATTAGTGGTTTCTGGGAGTAATTAAGCATGCAATATAGGTTCATAAACAATGTATCAACATTATCGTACAATTGCTTTCAACACAAACACTCTTAATCCAAAATCCCCAATTTAACGCAAAGCCCTAGAACTAAACATCACAATTTTGATTGTTTTAGCCGTTGGATCATGATTCTGTTCAAAACCATCTTTAATAATGACATGATAAACATAAGAACACTCACAGAAATCAAAGATCTTTATCGGATATGCAGATTGAATGTAAGCCGTTGATGATGGTGGGTGGGTGGTATTGAATACGGTAGGTGAAAGTGGCAGAGTAATAACTGCGGTGAATTAATTTTCTAGACTTTAAATATCTACCAATTAACTTTGCAATTATTACACATATAGTCCCCTAACCTTGATAACTTTGAACATTAAGTCCTAAACCACCATCATGCAAACACTAAGTCTCATTTTTGACATTTAAGGCACACAACTTTTCTATCTTAAAATTTTATCACCAAACTTTGTGAAGCAAAAAATTTCTGAAAGTATGCAAGTACAATTTTAAAACTTTTGGAAAAATTATGACTCCCCCTCAACACATTTTCAAAAATAATTAGTGACATGAAAAAATGAACAAAGTGTTGGATAAGGGTTTGTACTTGCATTTTTTTTTTTTTTTTTTTTTTTTTTTTTTTAAATGTATTTACAAATATAGTTTGGATGTTTGACTCATTTATTTGTTTTTGAGAAAGTTTGTCAATTCTTGAGGAGTCAAACATCTCATTCCAATTTGGTGAACCAGTTTCACAAAACGATCATGAGGTAAGGTTTTCGTGAAAAGATCCGCCAATTGGTGTTCCGTTCCCACGAAATACAACTCAACGGTACCCTGCTCCACATGCTCCTTGATGAAGTGATATCTGAGAGCGATGTGTTTGGACTTGGAATGCTGCACTGTGTTGCACGAGATAGCGATAGCACTTTTGGAGTCACAATACATCGGGATTTTGTTGAATATGTAACCATAATCCATCAGTTGTGATCGCATCCAAATGATTTGAGCACAACAGGCAGACATGGCTACATATTCTGATTCCGTGGATGATAGAGACGTACAATCTTGCTTCTTTGACTGCCAGGACACCAGCTTATCACCTAGGAATTGAACACCACCGGATGTGCTCTTTCTTGTATCAATACATCCCGCATGATCCGCATCTGAAAAAGCAGTTAGTGCAAAACCAGAATCCTTTGGATACCAGATCCCCAAATGAATGGTTCCCTTGATGTATCTAAGGATTCTTTTAACAGCAGATAAATGTCTTTCTGTTGGGTTAGACTGATAGCGTGAACATAGGTATGTGGCAAATACAACATCCGGTCTGCTAGCGGTGAGATACATAAGAGACCCAATTATACTACGATAATTTGTAGGATCAGTGGGTTTCCCATGTATGTCAGCATCTAGCTTCGGGGATGAGGAGGACATAGGGGTGTTATAGGTGTCACTAGATGTCATGCCATGCTTTTTTAATATCTCTTGTGCATATTTAGACTGACTCAAGAATATACCACGAGGTGATTGGTGAACTTGTAATCCTAGGAAAAAATTTAGTTCACCGATCATGGACATCTCAAAGTTTTGTTTCATAAGTTTTGCAAAAGCATTTGAGTACTTTTTATGGGTAGACCCAAAAATGATGTCATCCACATAAATTTGTACGATGAGAATGTCCTCCCGTGTTTTTGTATAAACAGAGTCGGGTCCACAGATCCTTTAGAAAAATGATTGGCAAGTAAGAATGCAGCGAGTTTATCGTACCATGCCCTCGGGGCTTGTTTAAGGCCGTAGAGAGCTTTCTTAAGCCTGTATACGTGTTGTGGATGTTCTGGATCGACGAAGCCCTCTGGTTGTGAAACATACACCTCTTCACGAAGTTGTCCGTTCAGGAATGCTGTCTTCACGTCCATTTGGTAAACTGTGATGTTCTTATGAGCCGCGTACGCCAGGAACATTCTCACTGCCTCAAGCCTAGCCACTGGAGTAAAGGATTCCTCGAAGTCAATTCCTTCTTCTTGGCTATACCCTTTAGCAACCAACCGAGACTTGTTACGAATAACCGTTCCTTCAGCATCCAGTTTGTTTTTCCAGATCCATTTTAAGCCAACAACATAAACTCCATCTGGTTTTTCAACGAGTTCCCAGACTTCCAATCTTTTGAACTGATCCAACTCCTCTTGCATTGATTCAATCCAATTGTCGTAAGTCATGGCCTCTTTAATATTTTTCGGTTCAGCTTGACAAACGGTGAGAGCGTATATGCAGGTTTCACCATCTGTGTGGAGTTTCTGTCGTGTCATAACTGGGTTATTTGGATTGCCAATCACATTAACTAACGGATGATCCTTGCTCGAGGAAGATTCTCCTGAGTCGGGAATGGTTGGGGGTGGAGCAAATGGATTGAAAAAGGCATTTCCGTCAAAATCTGGTGGTGTTGGAACATTGTTAGAAATGGGGGAAGAATCTTCAACTGCTGGTTGAGGTGTTTTATCCATTGATGATGATGGTTCAGGTTGTGGTGCATCGTCAGCAACTACTGTAGAGGTAGATGCTGATGGATCAGGTGCTTGATTTGAGAGTTGTTGAGCAGCGGAACTTGTGGAAGCCTCTGACGCACTGTTAACCAAACTGTCATCAAACATGGGTGCAAACAAATCTTCCAGATCCTTCCTGTTGAAAGGTAGGGGTGCAGATGAAGATTCAGGAAAGTTCATACGGTTGTGTGCGGGTTCCAAGCGGTCTTGCTCAGAAGCCATCTCTGTGAGTTCATCAAAATTAGCGTGTATGGTTTCTTGAATATCCCCAGTCCGACGATTCCAAATTCTATATCCCTTGGAGTTCTCACAGTATCCAACAAATATCCCAATATCTGCTTTAGCCTTAAGTTTACCAAGATCATCTTTATCATTCTTCGGATAACACAATGCTCCAAAGACGTGAAAATAGTTGATGTGTGGTTTTCTTCCTTGTATAAGCTCATATGGTGTTTTGCTGTGTCTTTTGTTGATCATGGCACGATTCTGAGTATAACAAGCAGTATTGACAGCTTCAGCCCAAAGATAATCTGGTAATTGAGCATTGATCAACATTATTCGAGCTGCTTCCACGAGCGTACGGTTTTGTCTTTCAACTACACCATTTTGTTCAGGAGTCCGAGCTATTGAAGTCTGATGAACAATCCCATATTTTTCAGTGAATTCCCGAATAATTTGATTCTTAAATTCAGTCCCGTTGTCTGTTCTGACGATGCGGACGGTGTCGCGGACTTGAACTTGAATCTTTGTGAGAAACATGATGAGGATAGAAGGAACTTGATCTTTAGTCCGAAGGAAATAGACCCAAGTCCATCTTGAGTAGTCATCCACTATTACCATAATATACTTCTTCCCGTTAATACTCTGAACTCGCATTGGACCACACAAATCCATATGAAGCAGTTGTAGGACATGGTCTGTGCTATGTTCTGTTTTGGGAGGAAAATGAGCACGATGACTTTTCCCTTGTTCACAAGCAGAACACAAGTGATCCTTGGCATATCGGAATATTGGTAAACCATCAACTAATTTATTCTTGGCAAGGTCAGTGATGGTTTTGAAATTGAGATGAGACAATCTTTTGTGCCATAACCAAGCCTTTGTGGGATGAGCCTTGGATAGTAAACAAATAGGAGTAGAATCTGTCATGCCTTCAAAGGAGATAGAATACAGACTGGTTCCGCATTTCCCTTTCATGAGGTCGTTTCCTTGAAGATCATGAATAAAGCAAGTTTTCTCCCTGAATGCTACTTCCAAGTCTCCATCGCAGAATTGTCCAACGGAGAATAAATTATGACCAAGGCCTTCAACATAATACACATGGCTTATTTCGATGTTCCCATTAATGTAATCCCCATAGCCCATAATTGCAGCGAAGTGATCATTCCCGAATCTGACCGTTCCGATAAACTTTGCAATAAAGTTTTGAAGAAGTTTGAGATTGCCGGTCATGTGTCGGGAGCACCCGCTATCAACAATCCAAAGGACGATTTGAATCACCTGCATCACAAACATTGGAAACAGGTGGAGAATTGATAACGGTTGGATCCGCTGGGTTAGTAACACAAGAGGTTAGTACTTTAGGTAACCATTTAAAATCAAAAGTGTGCTGTAACCAACGTTGCCAGGTCCAACTAGTCTCTGCCTTTTTCCTAATGTATGCACTAGGTGAAGTTGGTGTCTTGGATTTGGGCTTGTCCATTATCTTCTCAGAAGCATCTAGTGGGGGCTTTCCTAAAATGGATTTTGCAATGGTTTTAAGCCTAGAGGAAGCGCCACTAGTTCGTTTCTTTCTCTTAGTTAACAAAGTTTTAGCAACACATTTTGTATGATCACCAGATAGAATGCTATGACGACAAAAAACACAAGTAGCATCAACCAAAACATCTTCATTAATATTTAAAGATTCATGATCTGTTACATCAATCCTAGAACTAGACTCAGATAAGTGCAAGTCTATTCCTGATGTTACATTCGTCTTATTCAAACTACTAACTGGAACTTCTTCAGACTTAGATAACTCCTTCCTAGGTTTCTTGACTCTATTCTTCCTCTGTTTCTTGTGAGTCTTGGAATGGCTAACCTTAGATGTGGTTTCTAGTCCTGTGGAAGTACAAGTAGCTGAATTAGTGGTTATGTCAGATGCTTGGATATGTTCTTTGTCTACTACATACATCCCTGGGGCAATCTTATGAACGTTTACTTTGCCTTTGTCTAAAACTCTGATTTTTTTCTTCAGATCAATAATGATGTGTTGGAACTCTTGATTTTGTGAATCTAATTTTCTGTTGAGACGGACTGTGTCATTTCTGTTCTGAAGAATTTCATCCAGTTCCTTTTCATTTTGAAACAGTTTAAGTCTTAAGAAAACTTTTGATTCCTTTTTATGTTCAGGAACATGACTGTTTTGAAATGATAAAGATCCCATGAGATTTTGAAATTTTAGTTCAAATTCAGCACTTTGTTTTTGACACCAGTCAAGCCTTTTTTGAAGATTAAAAACTTTGTTTTCCACATCATTATTGATCTGTCGAAGATTGTCATTCTCATATACCAGATTATCAATCTCCATACGCAACATCTTACTATCCACAGCATGATCATTCACAAGTAATGCATTACCGGATTCATAGAGCGAATTCATAATTACAGAGACCACGTCATAACACAAGACTTTTTCCAAGAGTCGATCATTTTCTTTTGCTAAAAATTTCTTTTGAAGTTTTTGACGTTGAACCTTGTCATCTTTAGCTTTGAAAATGTTTTTCATAGATGTTACTTCCGTGTGTAACTCATCTTCCCATTTTGTTGCGCATTTCTTCAGATTTCTGACATGAGGAAGAATTTTCTTTTGAAGAATCTCTTTCTTTTCTTTTTGAACAGGAGAAAGAAAAGACGAGACAGGAATTTGAGAACTAAACTCAATTTCATTCTCCAAACGAGAAATGTCGTCCATAAATGTCTGAAAATATCGAAGAACCCGACATTCTTTAGGCATTTGTGGATCAACAAGATCCTCTGTCAAACAATCTTTGAATTGGACAGCAGTCGTGGGGACAGGAGTTATAGACGAAGGAGCATTTATGTTTGTGTATGTTAACGTTTGTTCTGGATGGTCCTTAGGAGGGACAAAAGATTTGCTCAAATGAGGTCGTGCATTATAATCATAATGTACTCTTGAAAACTTTGGTTGTGAATTTGATCGACCCTCAATCTTGTTAGCAAGAAAATCAGTTTCTTCATCAACAGAATACATAACAACACGTTGAAAGGTATCATCTAACAGAAATGTTGCATTGTACAACTTAGGATTGTCTTTGAGTGCTATGTGTAAATTGCGGGGTGTGTCACTTCCAAGTGCAAAACTTACTCCTTTAGGACTCGGTTTCACAACATTTTTTTGAATTTGTGTTACAGAATTACCTGTTTTATACACAACATTTTGAAAATCTTTGAGTTTGGTTTCCAAATCCAGAATTTGATCAAGATATGAGTCAACACGTTTCCTAGTGGCTTGCTTTTCTTCAAGAAGATCCTGCTGAGATGTTGAAAGCTCAGATTGAGTTTTTAACAACTCAGAAGTTAAAGCATCAATTTGTTTTTTGAATTCAAATTGATCCTTTTCTTTTTGAGAGAAAAGCTCAGCTTTGGCAACGGTTAGCTCACGAACTTGACTTTCTAAATTTTGAACTTTTACATATTCTTGTTGGAAAGCCATTTCAAAACCTTTTTCACGTTTATCTTGTTGTAGATATCCCGAAAGTTGTAGTTTGTAGCACTCATTATCCTTTGTTAACAATGCTATTTTCTCTTTGAGCTTCTGATTGATGTCATTGCATTTTTCTATTTGTGACTGGGTGGTCAATAACAAGGCCTGTAACTCCGAATCTTGATCATTCAAAGGATCTTTTTGTTCAAGATGATCACAATGGTCATCATCAATGAGATCATCAAAGAAACAACGGTATTATCATCATGAAATGATACAACCGTGTTGATTTGATCATCGGATGGTAATGAGAATGAATCATGTTGATCAAAAGTTTCATTTGTAGATGAAGATGCAGATGGTGAAGCAATTTCATGGATGAGACATGTAGGATCAGGTACCTGAGAAAGACCATCGGTATCATAGACCGGGCCTGACTCGGACATGTTCATTTCTTGTATATTAGCCATAAGCATGACTGCAGCGTTTGCCTCAAGATCTTCCATTTCATCATCTGATTCCACATTAGCCATAAAACTTTGATCATTCTGAGTCAACCTTCCAGCAGCTTTTTCATCTTTGAGTGCCATCAGAAGAGCCTCTTTGTGATAAGCACTGCCCATTGTTCGTGGCTTCGGACAAGCATTTGCCATGTGACCGTTCCCCTCACAGTTGTAGCATGTGATAGACGTATTTGCAATGCCTCTCTGAACATTCCCAACAGTTGGATTTCCTCTCTGATCATTCCCCATATTGTTTCTGTTTGCCCCTGCAGTATTGAACCTATTTCCTCCTATCTGAACCCGTTGAGTACCATATCCACGATTTCCCGAACCATATCTGCCTGAAGACCTGTTTTGAATTTCTACTCTGCCATCATTAACAACTGCCTGATTCCTGGTATTTGATGAGGAACGAAGACGGTTGTTGGATTTGGTGAATCTGCCAAATGCTTTAGCAATCAATCCAAATGCTTCATTAAGAGAGTTGAAAGCATCCTCTTCTTCATCATAATCTGCATTTGAGTACATCATTGAATCGGTGTTGTTGTATGGAACCATCTGGTTATCAGAGTATTGTTGTGGTGCTTCATAAGAAATGATTTGGTTGTGAGGTTGGGGTGGAAGACTTGGTTGAAAAGATGATTGGCCAAATTCCTGGTGTGGTAAAGAGAAGTTGGATTGAGCAACGAGAGCAAGTGAGTTTGATGTTGATGCGGGTGTGAAACCTCCTCGTGCTGCAATTTCTTTATCCACTTCTGATTGATGTTGTCTGAGGTAATCATACATGAGTCCATATTTGACATCACCAATTTTCTTTGTCTGCCTTACAAAAGTTGCATATTTCTGCCATTCAGGACCAAGACATCCAAGGAATTTGGAGTTGACAGTAATCTTTGGTAACTTTATATCATGACGATCAAGGTCATTGATAATGTTGGTGAAACGGTGGTAGTAAGATTCAATGGTTTCCCCTGGTTCCATGATGAAGTGAGTGTACTCCATGTACAACTTAGACTCAAGATCTTCTTTGTTTAACTCTGTTCCTTCCATGAGAAGATGAACATGTTCCCACATATCTTTGGCTGTCTTTTGAGCATCAATACTTCGATAGATAGGATTGGGAATTCCTTGAAGTATGAAAGACATTGCCAATTGGTTTGCTTCTTGTTGTAATGTTTGCTCAGTTGTGTAGTTGGCAACAGGAGTGGGAGTTGTTGTTTCTTCTCTCTCTGAAGTTGCTGGAACAACAGTAGCTGGAATAGGATAGGGTCCTTCTTCAATGACTTTCTTGAGGTATTGACCATGAGGTTTTTTGAGTTCAACGAATCTGAGGAATCTACTAGCCCATTGCACGTAGTTACCCGGAGTTAGCATTGGTGGAGTTTCTTGACTTCCAGCTTCATGACGTGATTGCTGACTACTAATTGCCTCACACATCTTGTTAAACCAATGAGGTTCTCTGGAGTAGGATGGATAATTCTGCAGTTGTTGATTCTGTTGCATAATTTGTTGTGGGGATACTTGTGGTGGAGAGAGAAATTGATGCTGTTGTTGTGGATGTTGCTGTAGCTGATAGTAGTAATTGAAGTGAGGTGGTTGAGACATATCTGGATCTTGAAGATAATTAAGATATGTGTTGATGAGATATGTTAAGTTGGTTTGGAAATCTAAAGATTTTGTCCAAATGCGATAAGTACTGTTCACCAAATGCGATAAGACAGTTCACCAAGTGCGATAACCAAGTGCGATAAGGACAGTTCACCAAGTGCGATAAGAACAATTCACCAAGTGCGATAACCTTCAATAGCGATAACGAAAGTAGAAAATGCAATAAAACTATAAAGTGCGATAAACAATGACAATTAAATATGTTATCTTAAAGTGCGATAAGTTATAGCAAAATGCGATAAAATATCAAACAGCGATAAGATAAGATATCAAACTGCGATGATTTATGGCAATTGCGATAGTTTTATCACAAATCCAAGTTCGATAATTCTCAACTCTTGTACAAGAGAAGAGAAGCAACCAAGTCGAAGTATTATCACTTTCTAATACAAGAAAGTACAATACTGAGTCCCAATGCCGATAACTGAAGATCTGCCAAATGCGATGAAACCCTAACTTATCTTGATTCAAACTGCGATAAAACCCTTAGTTATCTTGATTCCAACTGCGATGAAACCCTAAATTATCTTGATTCGAACTGCGATAAAACCCTTAGTTGTCGAAGTTCACTCAGAAACCAAAAATCTCACTTTTCATCAACTTTTCCTAATCGCTAAAAACACGGATTACACCAAATCGTCCAAATAACCAATAAACCCGATTGTTTTTGACTTTAAACGATTAGTAATCACAAGATTTGATGAAGATTAAACTCGTTAACGTTTAGAAAATGAAATTCGATGAAGATTAGTGAAATTTCAACGATATCAAAGCTATTTTTCAACACAAACAAGAGTTTAACGTTAAGATTTGAACAAAAACCTTACGATATCTATAAAACCAATGTAATTAACAATACTAATGACTCAAACACACAATCCTAACTATCCCTTGGCGTATGATACCACTTGTAGGTCACGTTAATATCTCAAACACACACACAATTATGACTAATAAAACACGTACTACTTATCTATATTAAGCTACGATTAAGAGATATAAGATAATAAGATAACTAAAGAAGAGAATAAGAAGAATGGAAGGCTTTCACTTAATCAAATTACAAACGAGCAGAGCTTTCGCACAATGCATGAAAAACCGACAATGATAATGCATCCCATGCCTTCTATTTATAGGCAATGGGTAGGGAATAATGCTAAGAATATTCCCTAGCATGTTTCTAGAAGAAATTAACTAATGTGGCCGGTCCATGGACTACTAATGGACCGGACCATAATTACAAACAATATAGTCCAAACTAAGCAACATCTATCGCATTTGATTAAGACTTGAATATTACAAAACGTGTTCCTAACAAGACACAAATATTAACTTACGTGACCATTTGTATCGAATTTTGGTCACACTTAATCATGTATGCCTATGGTTTAGTGTGACCATATATGACATTTGGTCACACTGTTCAAGTGTGTGACATATATTTGTCACTTTTAAATGCATATCCTGACTAATGCTTCAAACTTACATTTCAGTTGTCACACATTTCAAATTCATATGTGGCTAAATTTTCAACAAAAAACTAGCAGTCACGTTTAAATAATGTGTGACAAACTTGAGTATATGATTTAGCCACATACACAATTACTTCGTGTGACCATATATGGATTTTGGTCACACTTTTCAATTGTGTGGCATATATTTGTCACATATGTATATATATAATATATATATATATATATATATATATATATATATATATATATATATATATATATATATATATATATATATATATTATATATATAGTGTGACTAATGTTTCAAACTTATTTGTATCCGTCACACGCCCCAAATTACAAGTGACTAAAAAATCAAAATTTTTTTACCAGATACGTATAGTTACGAAAATATTCAAATGTGTGGCTGTAGCCTCATATGTAATTCCGAAATGGCCACACAAGTCGGATCAAGTGTGGCTGTTTATTTTATTCTAGTACATTTAGTCACACAAATAAGTTATTGTGTGGCCGTTCAAAATATCACATGTGTGACCGTAGGCCGTTCTGAAAAACAACACACGTTGTGTGACTAAATCATCACAAACGTCACATTTACTATATATTCATGTGGCCATATGATGGGAAATAGTCACACATACTGATAAATCCAACAAAACTTGTGCCTAATTTGTCACACATATTCGGGTTTTGGTCACTCTTTTTCAATGAAAACGGCCACAAATTAAATAATGTGACCATATGCTACCTACGGTGGCACGACTTTTCGTCACACACACCCAAAAAAACGTGTGTGACTATATGCATATCGTCACACATTTTTGGTGTGATGAAAGCCACTTTCTGTACCAGTGTATCAAAGCTTATCAAGTATCGGTCATATTTTGTAATAGGTTGCTTAGGCCTTTATGTTAGTTGTTAAGGTTCGGCCTATGTAGAAGGCCCATGGTCCGTGGCCTTTTATTTGTTTGTTTATTAGGGCAAAGACAATACATGTACTCTTACTATAAATACCCCCTCCCTTGAAGGGAGAGGGTGTTGGTTCATGTTAATTACATTTCATTATTCATAAGCATGTCCCTTCTATTCTTTCTCTCTCTAACTTTCTCTCTCTAGATCTAGTAGCTTGTGAGATAGACTTGTGACCCAACAGCCCTACTACTCATTTGTACTTGTACGGTACATATAGATTGTGTGAAATGACCAAAAAACCAGTTGCCCAACAAGTATTAGTTGCCAAAAAAACAATACCTTACACATACGGGACACGTGTCACAAGTATGTTCGGTTGCCCATTTTGAAAGTCGCCCAAGGTCTATTCTGGAGTATTTTTGAAAATTGGTCTAATTTTTTATGTCATGAGGATGCCTCCGGGGTAAATTTGGAATTTTCCCTAAATATAATGATGCATTTTAGGTTGTGAATAATATGCGTATGTATGCAAATTTTGGATTATATGTTTTTCATCCTATCTATTTATTTGTTTTATACGTTTGTGTACGTTTTATACATTTTTGTACGCTTTTATACGTTTTTGTATGTTTTTATACGTTTTTGTATGTTTTTATGCGTTTTTGTATATTTTTATACGTTTTTGGGCACCCATCTCTTATCACAACAAACCCACTATCCTCCAGATTGATGGCATGAAGATCCTCATCTATACGGGAATATAATCCAAAATTAGACATTAGTGAACATGAATACAAACCCATTATCCGTTTTAACTATAGTAACTTAAGTGAACAATGCCCCAAACTTTAGTAACTTATGTGAACATTTTCTCAAACTTTAGTAACTTATTTGTCTATTAACCCATAATACATCGGTGCCACGTTGGAATTTAACCAGTAGTAAAAGGTTAAAACTAAGACAGTAACTTATGTAACCGGTGGGAAAAAGTTGAGTAACTTGTTTGTAACATTTTAAACTATAGTAACTTAGGTGAACATTTTCCAAAACTTTGGTAACTTATTTGTCTATTAACCCTTAGACTTGTTTTTATAAACTTGTACATCATGTGATCAATATAACTAGACATATATAGCATGAATTAAACATGAGAAAACATGTAAATAGAGTTGATCATGAGTGAGCTAGGTTTTCTTACAACTTTTGGCTTTCAAAAAGAAAGGAATAACAAGGACTTAGAACTAGGACTTTGAGCAATCTCCCACACCTTAGCAACCTTCTACACTTCTTGTATTCTTGAAGGGCTTGTGATGAGACCTTAGGTGACTTTGAGTAGATTTAAACTCAAGAGGATCACCTAAACTTGCAAGGAATTTGATGTAGTTTACTTATAGCTTGAATTCTCTTGGATAATACTTGAAGTAGAGAGCAATATGAAGAGTGTATGTATGTGTGTTGTGTGTGGCATACAAAGAAGGGGAGGGGGAGGGTTTTATAGGGTCTTGAGGAGGTGATAAGAAGATGACTCATCTTACTTGCTAGCTAAGGGTGTGTATGTGTTGCAATTAAGTTAGCATATGTGTAGTAAATCTATCTAGATCAAACTTAGTCATGCCATGTGCCCTTGTGAGTCATAAGAAACGCCACATAGGGCTGAATTTGAGGAGGTTAAGAGTTTTGGACATTTATCTTGCCTTTACAGAGTGAGTTTTGGTCCCGGTAATCGCTAACGGTAAGTCTTTAAGTCACGAAACTTAAAACCGGGTATCCTAAAAATATTAAACTTATAAATTTGTTAAAACTTATTAATATAATCTATATTAGCATATTAAATGAGTGATAAGTTTTATCGGGGTGCTTAATTGTCGTAAAAACCTAAAATCGTAGGCTTAAAACGCGTAAATCGCGTAAAACATAAAACCGGAAAATGTAAAAATCCAAAACTTATGAAAATGTCGTATGATGTGAAAAACATATATTTCTCTTGTTTGTAATGTTGTATGGACATATCGGGATGCCTAAATGTCGTTTAAACCTAAACGTAAATCTCAGACACGGTTTTGTGAAACTTGAAAAAATGACCCGACGAGTGTCAAACTCTCGTGTTATCAAGAAAATAGGTTAACTTATAAGAATGTAGAATAAAAATTTCGGGAGTGAATAGTGAAAGTAAATAGTAAAAATGAATAGTAACTCAAAAATGTTAATTGTTACATGGTTATATAGCCTAAAATTAGGGTGTAAGAATTATTAGTTGTTGGGGTTTTTACCAATGGGTTCACAGCCCAGCGGTATCCCAAGTCCTTCAATGAAGGGGTTGTTCCCGTTGACGCGGGTTCGAATCCTGGAGGGGGCAAGGTTTTCTCCCAATTAAGTGTAGTGCCTTCGGGCTGCTTAGTTGGGGGTTTTCCCTCCCCTGTGGTTCGCAGACTTCATCGGTAGCTAGTGCCTTGTAGTCACTGCATACTGCCCAATTGGATGTCACTGCAGGTAAACTCAAGGGCTAGCCGTCCCGTTGAATGTTCAAAAAAAAAAAGTTGTTGGGGTTTTTAAAGAGTGAGATTGGGCCGCAAACTTGTTGAATCATTGGGCTGCTACACAAGGGACAAATATCTTAATCAATTGATGATTTTATTTTTCTTTTTATGTTGTAATATTTTATTTTTATTTTTAATTCGTATTGTGATGTTTAAGTTTAAATGTTATGTTATTTATTAAATGAAGTATTAGTTTTAGTTTAGGGGTTGAATTTGTGAATTTTATTTTTTAAAGAAAGTGGGGCCCAAAATGTGGTGTTATGATAAGGGGTGTTTTTTTTGTGTTAAGGTTAAATGTTAAAGCTGATGTGCGCTGACGTGGCGCGGTGTTATGACTTAAGTCAAGGGCACCACACTTGTGCTCTAAGGGGTGTTTTTTTGGTGTTAATGTTGAAATGTTAAAGCTGATGTGGCGCTGACGTGGCGCGGTGTTAACTCATAACTTGAGTTATTTCACCTTATGCTCTAAGGCTGGTGACAGTGGTGACCAGACACGACCATGTCACATTAGCTTTCTCTCTCTGGCGACCTGACGACGACCAAGTTGCCACAGTGGCGACCAAGTTAATTTTTTTTCTTTATTATTATTATTATTATTATTATTATTATTATTATTATTATTATTATTATTATTATTATTATTATTATTATTATTTTATTTATGTTAAACGGTAACATTTAATTGTTTGTTTGTGTTTTGTGAACTCGGTCGTTCAAACGACCCTTCTCTCCCATTTGTCCTTCGCCGACCGAGCAAGACCGAGTCTCCACAACGGCCGACGACCGACGACCGAGGGGTCGACCCAAGCAGACGACCGACCCACTGTGTCTAGCCTAAGGGGTGATTTTTGGGTGTTAAATGTTTTGATGTTGAAGTGATGTGGCACTGAGGTGGCGGTACTTTTTTGGTGTTATGGTGTCATGACACCTTATGCTCTAAGCAAAGTTACATAGACGTTGGTAAATTTAATCCGAACAACATTTAATATGTTTTTGGTATTCAGTGTATCGAGTATGCATTGCAATGACATGTTTTTGTAATAAAAGTTTTTAATCTCTTTTGTAAATGATATCGACACCCATCGATCTACACCAAAGGGTGCTTTTCTAGATGGTAGTGTGACCACTTAATAGGTTTTGTTTGTTTTCAAAATTATGGATTTAATGTTGATTACTTTTATTCGATTGGTTGTACAGACCATGTATTTTTAGAGTGTGTCTTCATGTTCTCAAGATGGTGACTAGCTTAGGTGGGAGGCATGTAGTGTAGGACTGTAGGACAGAGTTCACCTTTGGGTATAAATGCTGGGCATGCAGCTTAGGGCAGAATCTTGGTAAGGAATGAAAACTCATTCCCGTAGCCCCCAAAAAACTCTTTTCCATGGTGATAAACGACGACGATTGGTTTTATTTGATTATTAACCAACAAAAAACCAAAAACTTACACAATAACATAAATGAAATGACAATGTAACGACAACTTGGGAATATTTAATTTGTTCTTCGACAAAGTTAATTGAAAAATGCCAAAACGTACTATTTATTTGCAATTTAAAAAAATAAAATAAAATAAATCTTACAAGAGTTTTATCCTCAGAAAACCCTAGAAAACTCTGATTGAAGAAAGTGACTCTCAAGAAGCTTTAGGAGATATGACATAGACATTACTTCCAAAACCAAGAATTCCCCAAGAAGTTGCTGATCACTCCTAACATCCTAAAGTACTTAAAGTTAGGCACTGAATAACATCGAACTCTACGTCAAATTTGCTTGTATGATAACTATGGAATCACGTTGAACCTCTTGCTTGCGACGATACCAACAAGAATTCTACTATACAAGGAAAAGGCATACTATTTATCATAATTTAAAAACATAAGTTATTTTAATTCATGCAGCTGTAAATGGATCCATATAGAAATCAAAAACTTAAGCCTAGTTATTATCCATAATCCATTGCCACTCTATTCAACTCAAACTAGCTAGAAGAAATGGAAATGGTGATACAATCTCCTTTGATTATGACGTAATCTAGGGTCTACAATCAGTGGATTATAGCAATGAAACTAATTAAACAAAACATATAAGCAAAATTGTAATCAAATGTATAATAACGCAATTCCAAAACTGGAAAGGCTGTGCAACAGTCCAAAAGCGGACTCTATCTGAGCTGAAACCGAATCGAAAAAAAAAAAAAAAAGTGATAATTTGGAAGCGAACTGATTGGTCCAAACTGGAACGTCAGCCTGGACTCAAAACGTAATTAAGTCTAATTATGTATATATATAACTATGAGATAAAACGATTCTCCCAAATTAAGTTATATTGCAAGCTACTTAAGCATCTTTCTTCTCTGTTTGGTTGTAAGTGTTGTCATAGCTGATATAAAATGATTATTATCATCTCACCTGATATGTTGAAGTTTAAGGAAATGAACAGTTACTACCCTATTATTATGCACACGCATTTAGCATTTATATATTGCTCGATGGGTACGTTATAGATGTACTCATGTAAGTAAGTTGGTAATTTCTCAGTTTATCGTACATGATGGTCCTACCGCATCATTATGTTTTGATTAAAGTTGGACAGTTTTGGTGAAAGCTCCTGTTAAAGGTCAATAACGAAACCTCGATAATTTCTGGATTATGCTGGAGCTTTCAGTTGATTCATCTTGACCTGAAAGTGTGAAATTTAATTTATGAAAGAACCTATATCTAAGTTATTCCCTTAATGAAGTTGTGTGCTTCACATTTACCACACAAGGGATGATCATTAATGGATAGGTTATAGATAGATTAGCCATGGCCTTTGCCAATGAAAGATAGTTACCTATGGGGTGGGAAACATATTTCAGAAGTAAAATGGGTGGCATATGTGTTGGTCCCAAATATGTGAGTCGATGTATGAAATTGCAATGAGTAAATCTGAATAACTAAATCGTCTAACATTCAAACGTTACATATGTTCATATATATATAGTGGTCGAATGGGTATGTTCCAAACGACACAACCCTACGGGTGTTAACTAACTTTCTAAAATAACTAACTAACTAACTTAACCGCTTTGCGGTTATAAACTTTCTAACTAACGTCTTTGGTCCTTCGTGTTTCATCGAGAAACAATATCGAGATTATATTGTTCACATTCTCCTCCTTAATCTTGATCGTTGCTTCGTCCTAAGTCTTGAACTCCGAGCATTTGTCGCATAGTCACGAACTTTAGTCTTGGTAAGGCTTTTGTTAAGATATCTGCTCTTTGTAATTCTCCACTGACGTGTTCCACATTGATATGACCATTCTTTACGCATTCACGAATGAAATGATAGCGAATGTCGATGTGCTTGCTCCTTCCATGAAAAACTGGGTTCTTTACGAGCGCTATTGCTGATATGTTGTCAACTTTCAGCGTTATCCTTTTTTCTTGCCATCCAGTTAATTCACTAAGTAGTCGTTTTAACCATAAAGCTTGACATGCTGCTCCAGTAGCCGCCATGAATTCTGATTTACGTGATGAGAGCGCCACTGTTGGTTGCTTCTGAGTACACCAAGTAATAGGTGACTCTCCAAAATAAAATACTATTCCATTAGTTCTTTTTCCTTGATCGGTGTTGATTCCATAACTACTGTCACTGTAACCTGTAATCTTGCAGCCGCCTTCTTTCTTGTATATTATTCCATGCTCCTTTGTTCCTTTGATATATCGGATTACTTGTTTCACTGCCTTCAGGTGATGATCCTTTGGGTCTTGCATAAATCTGCTGAGTAGTCCGACTGAGTAACTAAGATCCAGTCTTGTATGTAGTAAGTACCTGAGACTTCCAATTAAACTTCGGTAGTAAGTTGCGTCAACTGAGTTTCCATCTTCTGCCTTGACCAACTTAGTGCCGGGATCCATTGGTATCTTTGTATCATTGTTGTCCGTCATACTTGTTTCTTTCAAGATCTTGTTAATATATCCTGTTTGCTTGATTGTAATCTCTCCTCCTGTCTGTGTAACTTCTATCCCAAGGTAATAAGCTAGCAACCCTAAGTCGCTCATTTCGAATTTGTCTTTCATCTGGGATTTGAACAAGTCTATTTCCTTCTTTGGAGTGCCCGTGATTATCAAATCATCTACATATACTCCAACTATGAGTGTAGAAGTCTTGCTTCTCTTCGTATAAACTGCTTGTTCGAGATTACATTTCTTAAAGTCTAATGACTTCAAGGTTTGATCAAGTTTCTCATTCCAAGCTCTTGGTGCTTGTCTTAAGCCATACAAAGCTTTAGTTAGCTTGTAGACTTTTCCTGAGTTTCCTTGTTGAATGAAACCTTCAGGTTGTGTAACATAGACTTCTTCCTTCAAATCTCCATGTAAAAATGCTGATTTTACATCTAAGTGATGTACTTGTCATCCATGATATGCTGCTAATGCTAATATCAACCGAACTGTCTCTATCCTAGCAACTGGTGCAAATACTTCATCGAAGTCTATTCCTTGTTCTTGAACATAACCTTTTGTTACTAATCTTGCCTTATATTTGATGATTTTTCCTTGTGCATCTCTTTTGGTCTAATAAAACCATTTGAGTCCTATTGCTTTCTGGTTTTCAGGCAAATCAGTAAGAGTCCATGTGTTATTCTTGTTGATTGAATCCAATTCAATCTCCATGGCCTCAATCCATTTCTTATCCGTTGATGCCTCCTTGTAATTACGTGGTTCTTCTTCCGTAAATAGTAAACTTGTAGTTTCAACTTCAGGTGCATCCCTATACACATCTGATATCCTTCTGTAACCTCGTACTGGTCTATCATCAAATCTGTGATTTGAGTTCCCAAGTGAACTAGTAGTAGCTTCTTCTTCTTCCTCTTCTGAGTGTGGGTTGTAAGTGTATGTAGGTGGGGTGATTGGTGAAGTTGGATCTGGATTTAGATCCTGTTCCTGATATATGTTATCAATGTTTTCTGTGTTGACTGGTATAGGTTTTTCATTGTCAACTCCTTCTGCCACAAAACTTCCCCAAAATGAGTCTTGTGTACCTTCTTCATCTTCACTCTTATCCCAATCCCACAGTTTCGTTTCCATAAACTTTACATCCCTACTAACATGTTTCTTCTTTCTTATTGGATCATATAGCCTACAAGCTTTTGATCCTTCCTCTACTCCTAAGTAAATCATTGGTATGCTTCTGTCATCCAGCTTCTTCAAGTGAGGTATCGTTATCTTGGCATAAGCTGTGCATCCGAATATTCTTAGGTATTTCAGATTCGGTTTTCTGTTGTAGAGTGCTTCATATGGTGTTTTATCTTCCAGGGCTTTTGTAGGTACCCTGTTGAGTATGTAAATGGCGTGTTTGACTGCTTCCGCCCAAAAAGTTAATGGTAACTTCATCGCTTTCATCATACTCCTTGTAGTTGATAACACTGTCCTATTTCTTCTCTCCACTACTCCATTCTGTTGTGGTGAGTAAGGTGCTGTCAACTGTCTTGCTATCCCATTCTCCTTACAGTATTTGGTGAATTCATTAGATGTAAATTCACCTCCTCTATCTGTTCTTAGCATTTTTAATTTCAATCTCAACTCCATTTCAATCTTCTGTCTAAATTCTTTGAATGTGTTGAATGCCTAATCCTTCGATGTTAGAAAGTAGGCCCACATAAAACGTGTACAGTCATCTACTAATAAGAAGATGAGTTTTTTTCCAGAGTGTGTGGCTGGACTTATGGGACCACAAAGATCTCCATATACTAAGTCCAACAGGTTCTTTGATCTGAATTTAGCTTGGATTGGAAATGGTGTTCTACTGTATTTTCCTAACAAACATGCATCACAGATTTGTCCTGCATGATTTATTCTTGGTATTCCTTCCACTAGACCCTTTCTTGTCATCTTGTTGTTGTCGTCAAAGTTCAGATGACCTAATCTAGCGTGCCATAACCATGCTTGGTTATCTACGTTTGCTAAAAGACATATAGGTGCTTCTATTTGTAATCTAATACCGTAAAGTTGATTCTTAGATCTTTCTACCTTCATCAACAATTTCTTGTTCTTGTCACACAAAGTCAGTTTGTTTCCATCCATGATGATCTTACAACCTATCTCTGTAAGTTGTCCTAGACTAAGTATGTTGCTCTTGAGGTTTGGTATGTAGTAAACATCCGAAACTATCTTTTGTTGTTGGTTTCTACATCCTAATAGTATTGAACCTCTACCCTTTATCTCCACATACGATCCATCTCTAAAACGAACGCGTCCAGTGATGCTTTCGTCAATATCCTTAAAATGACTCTTGGTTCCCGTCATATGGTTACTTGCACCATTATCTAGATACCATATGCTAGCATCTGTTGTAGCATACTTTCCGGGTTGTATTTGTCCTTCATTCAACAAAACTTCTTCGTGTTCAGTTTCGTGTGTAGTCATTAATAGTGATGGTTCATCGTCTTCTAAGATAAAGTTTGATTGTTCCTGAGTTGTTGATGGCTTTCTGCAGTCTTTCTTCATATGTCCATGTTTCCCGCAATTGAAGCGTTTTACTTTTCTTATATCCCACTCACGTCTACTTTTATTTGTCTTATCTTTGTGAGTTGAGTTTTCTCCATTCGAGTTATCTCTGTTTCTATTATTTTGCCAGTTTCCTCGTGAGTAGTTTGATCTACCTCTATGTTTGGTACATCGTTTTCCATTTCTAGAGTGTTCGCCTTGTGCGAATAGTAAGTTATCCTGGCTTTCTACTTGTCCTCCCTTTCGGAGTTTTATCCTTTCCTCGAATGCCTTAAGTTTTCCAGCGATCTCATCTAAAGTAATGTCGTCGAGATCATTTGTATGTTCTATGGATGCTACTATTTGAATGAACCTATCTGGTGTGGAATCTAATAGTTTTCGTACTAAAAGTGATTCATCCAAAGTTTTTCCTAATTCTTTAGCCTTCGTGGTGTATCCATTTAATTTGTTTGTAAATGCATCCACCGTGTCATCTTCCTTCATCTGAAGGGTCTGAAATCCAATCATCAATGATTGCAACCGTGCTTGTTGCACTCTTTCTTCTCCAACGTGTCTCATTTTTAACGATTCCCATAATTCCTTTGCCGTTTTACAACTTGCTACTTGTAAAATCACATCTTCGGTTAATGCTTGATATAGAAGGGCAGTTGTTGCCTTATCCTTCTTATCATCTACTTGCGTGTTATCCTTAGGTTCTATTGTTTCCCATAAACCATGTGCCTCTAATATAGCCTTAATTTGTATAGCCCAAACTGTGTAGTTTGTGTTTTTCAACTTAGGGCATTGGTATTGTGTAATTGGTGTTACGGGTTTCAGTGTTGTTGATGTGTTAGTTGTATCGTCACTGGCCATCTTAAAAGTGTTTATAATCTTCACTTTCTAATCGTAGGGGAATTTCTAACTTAGTATGGTATATCTACTTCTACGGGAACATAAAATAGTTATCCGGGAATCCTAATAGTACGGGATTAATATAAAGTTCTCGGGATTTCCTAATAGTATAAAATAAGTATCTATACTATATAACTAAGAATTGTAATCCAAAGTTTGAATTTTGTGACCTCGTTGTTGTGTTAAACACAAACATATTCCCTTTTGTGTGTCGGTACTTGAGTATTATACCAACCAAACTTTTTCTTTCCCTTGTTCGCCAAAATAATTCGTGTATTGAACCTTCCAGTTGTACCCTTCTTTGATGTTGTCGAATTGCTCTTTTCAAATTAACCACACTCCACCACGTTGTCTTTCTTTTTCCTTTTCTGTCGACTAGGAATAAAACGTGTCCTTGACTTCTTTGTTCTTGGCTTCCTTTCCAAAACACCCTAAGTGTTCTCGGTAAACAACAAATTTGTTGTTTGTTGTTTTTTTTCTTTCGAGTTCCAAGTTTTTCCCACAAAGTTTCCTCAAATACCTCTCGGTATTTCAACAAATCAATTCGTTTTGCTTTTCCTTTCCTTCACTAATACCCCACGGTATTAATTACCCACGACCAAAATAATTCGTTAATTTGTTTGTCGTTGTTGTTGTTGCTTGTTCCTTTTCCAAAACGCGTACCACAATAATCTTTCTTATCTACTTTTGTTCCACACCGTGTCTCACAACAAATCTTCAAAACACCCTTCGGTATTTTCTTCAAAAACAAGTGATCAATTTGTTTTCTTCGTTATTGTTGTTCCTTGTATTGCTAGCGTTTTCTACTCCAAACAATCCTGGATTGTTTCTGTTTTTCGGTATGCCTTTTTATCCCAAGCAACTTTCTTCTTCTTCCAACGTGTTGCGTTAAGAGCAACAGTGGGTCTTCCTTTTGACGTCTTTCTCTTCCAAATTGCTGCGTTAATTGACAGCAATGAGTCTCCTTTCTTTCCTACCTGTTGCGTTGTAACACAACAGTGGGTCTCCGGTTTTTTTGTTGTGTGATATTAGTTGCCAACAAAATTTTGTGCAACAACAGTTTTCTTGTTGCTCTAGTTCTTGCCGCGTACAGAATCACACCAACACAAACCAATAAGTCACCACTTCGTTTGGTGCCTTCTTTTTTGCAATTTCTACACAAGTACGGTCGTGCACTACTTTCCATGAGTCCTATTTATCCAGGCAGCGTCCCTTTCTTTTGAACGTTGCGTATTTCTTTTCTGAAACAAGGTTCAGCGTATTTCTTTCTTCTTTTGGTTTCCTTCGTGTCTCGTTAAGAGTTTTCTGGTTTTGATGTTTGTAACGAGCGTGGCTCTTGATGCCAAATGTTGGTCCCAAATATGTGAGTCGATGTATGAAATTGCAATGAGTAAATCTAAATAACTAAATCGTCTAACATTCAAACGTTACATATGTTCATATATATATAGTGGTCGAATGGGTATGTTCCAAATGACACAACCCTACGGGTGTTAACTAACTTTCTAAAATAACTAACTAACTAACTTAACCGCTTTGCTGTTGTAAACTTTCTAACTAACGTCTTTGGTCCTTCGTGTTTCGTCGAGAAGCAATATCGAGATTATATTGTTCACAATAAGAAATAACATATATAACTAACATTATTTATTGAACAAGACTAACTCATGCGCAAAATAAATATACAGATAAATCACAAAGCTCTCACTTATGTGCGTGCTTGTATTTTCTCTTTCTTGAGCAGCTTTCCGCGGGTTGTGGTTAAAAGTGTTGGAGAAAGATGTTCTTAATGCCATCATCCCATTGTAAACTGTTCCACCACTTGACGTCACCTCTAATCGCTTTCAGTCTAGACGAATTGGAGATCTCAAGAGGAAGTTTCTTCAATTCTGAGCAATCTGAAACTTCAATACGCTGCAATGCTGGGAAACCTGTTTTTTTTATTGCAGATCGTACTCAAATTGTTCATGTTACGTATCTCCATTACCCTCAAATTTGGAAGAGTTTCTCCATGCTCCCCTGATTTGATGATATAAGACATGTTTTTACAACCGCTTGCCTTTATTTCTTCAAGCTTTTGAACACGACGAAGCATCGCATATGAAATGGTTCCTTTTAACTTTGGGCAATCCAAAACTTGGATGGTCTTCAGATTTCCAAGGCATTTTCCTCTCGAGAGTAGCTGCGAAATAGTTTCTAAATTTTCCAAATGATCAAGAACCAGGTTCTGTAGACTAGGAAACAATTCCAGGGAACTTCCTTTGTCACTTATCAAACAGGTGATATTAGTACAATTTGATATAGTGAGTGATTTCAATGATGATAGACAAATTCAGTGTTTCTGGGTCATGCCTATACACGTTAACAATTTAAGGGAACTTGCGGTGCGCAAAAGATCCTAAAGGTCTTCTTGCACGAAATTAACTCCTCTGAGAACCAACTGTTTCTCATTGCCTTTGGCAACATGGTGGTTTGAGCCACAATTCCTTGGACTTACCTGGATATCAAAATTTCTTAATTTTTTGATCCAAGTAGATGCAGATGCAAGATACTCGACAGAGTCCAACCTTATCCTAAGGACTGAAAGGTGGTCCAATGACAATAACTCATCAAATGTTGATATTTTATATATACCTATCTTAGGGTTCCAATTATAAGCACAAAAAGACACTTCCAGAGTCTCGAGACTTGACAAACCTGATATGCTTCCAGCTACGATTTTCTTCAAATACTTTGTGTTTGATAAGTTTAGTTCTCTCAAACTACGTAAACCTCTGAACCCTTTAGAAAGTTCTGTGATTTTGGTGCTAGACACATCAAGAACTAAGAGTTTACAAAGAGTTTCAAAAGAAGGTAGCTTCTTTAAAGGACAGCTTCTTAGAAAGAGAGAACACAATTCATGCAAGCAAAGGAAAGATGAAGGTAAAGACGTGATATGAGTTTCACTCAAATTCAGTACCCTTAGTGAATTAAGATTCTGAAAGAAATCGTCTGGGATATTCTGTATAGGATTACCCTGGAGAAACAGGATAGTCAGCTGAGAATACATAGAAAATTCAGGCAAGTCTTTGATCCTGCAGTGTATGAAAGAAATACGTCTAGAAGACTTCTGTGGCATCTGATAGGATGGATGGCCAGACTGGCAGTGAAAACCATACAGTTCTTTAGACAGAAACAAGGCTAATTCACGAAACATGTCATGCATCTTCACAGTTCCTTCTTAATCTTGATCAAGTAGACACGAGTGTCGGCCTTTAGCGATGGATCTATGGTCTATAACGTGGTCAAAATATACCAAGACACAAATAAGTGATTTAAACTTTACTTTAAATGAGTAAGTTTTATAAATATGTCATCATTGTCAATCGAATACATGTTCAAACTATATATACATATCGAATGGGTACAAGTGAAAGGTTGTGCTGGTTCAATGAGTACCAACAGACATGACCATTCATTCATAACGATCTATAACTGTTTTGTAACTAACTTTCTTAACTACTTTTAACTGTTTTTACAGCAGATTGGGATTAACCCAATATTCACCCCCTTAATCACAATCGCTTTGTCCAAGATCTTTAACTCCAATAAGTTGCCTCATTGTTAGAAACTTGATCTTCGGTAGTGCTTTTGTGAGTATGTCTGCCTTTTGATAATCTCCACTTATGAATTCGACTTGTAAGTCTTCTCTTTCAACATTGGTAATCTTCTTAGTTCTTGTACAATCTTTGATGATGTTGATTGTCTCACAACTTTCTTTTGGCATTGACTCTCCCAGTCTTCTTTGATTTCTTGCGAAGTAGTCTCACATAACCTCTTTTGCATTGTCTCTCACAATCTTCTTTTGCATTGACTCTCCCAGTCTTCTTCCTTCGTTAACTTGTTCCTCCCGAACTTTGAAGTCTATCACGCGTGTTTTCTTTAACTTGATCCACTCACTGAATTCTTTCCATCTTTCACAGGTTGTTGCAACTATTCTTATCTCTCACAGGTTGTCTTCTATTCACATCTTTCACATATTGTTTTTGCCTCACACAAATTTTCACACCTCACGTATGTTGTCATTGTCTCACACAATGTCTTTATCTTGATCGTTTTTACCCGATCATTGTTCTATCTCTTCTTCCTCAATATGCATTAGAAGTAAGGTAGGTTCTTCTTTCTCGGTTTCGACTAGAAGATATTTTCATTCTTACGTTTGCTTGGACATGCATAAGCATTGTGTCCAAATTTATGACATCAATAACACTTAATTTGAGAATTGCCTTGTGTATCGGTTTCTTCTTCTTAATAGTCCCTATCATTGTCTTGGTCTCGTGAGTACTTATATTTTCCTCGTCTATGTCTTCTAAAATTTTGTCTTTTATTTTCATGTTGTGTGAACATCAGTTTCTCTTGATTGTCCACTTGCTTTCCCTTCTTATATTTTATCCTTTCCTCATATGTCTTGAGTCTCCCAATTGCTTCCTCCATTGTCATTTTTCTTAAGTCTGAATATTGCTCTATCGATGCAACTATTTGCAAGTATCTATCAGGTACGGCGTTTAATAGTTTTCGTACTATTGTTTGATCTTCGAAGTCATGCCCTAGATTTGCAGCTCTATTGACTAGAGTCGTTAATTTACTAGCAAAAGTGTCGATAGTTTCTTCTTCCTCCATGTGCAACATCTCGAATTCGGACTTGAGTGTTTGTAGTTTGGCTTGTTGGACGTTTTCTTCCCCAATATGTCTAGTCTTTAAAGCATCCCATATGGCTTTCGCGGTTTTGTGCTTTGTTATTTGAAGCAATTGATCTTCGGGTAAGGCTTGGTAAAGGTATGCAATAGCAGTTTTATCCTTTTTCTTATCGGGTTGAGTCTTTTCTAACGTCTCTATTGTTTCCCATAAACCATTTGCTTCTAGAATGATTTGCATTCGAATTGCCCATAATGAGTAATTCGCGGGTTTTAATATCAGGCATTGGAATTGAGGTGTAGTGCTAGTTGTACTATCTTCCTTCCTTCCATTACCTCCACCAATTTTTGTCATATCTCTAGGATATTGACTAAAAAAAATCTCCTAAACTTCTAACACAAGGTGTGTTAAAAAAAATCTATATCTAGCGCGCTCTTATTGTTTTGTGCCTTATAGACTATCAAAACTTTATAGGACTAGTTTTAATCCAAAAACTATCCTCGGAGATTTTATATTCTCAAATGAATAACCTAAGGTTAATTACTCCTTAAAAATTATTCCTAATATATAATAAGCAGTGTAATCATTAGGTTATTATATTTTCTAAACCTTGAAAAGATACTAATTTTAAAAAAAATAAAGGAAGTAACTTTTCCTACAAATCTATACAATATATATCAAAAATACTAATATACATTATAAAAGATAAAACAGTGGAGGGTGTGTTTTGTATTTTTTTGAAACCTGGTGGGTTAATATACCCGTAGCCCCTTTGTTGGTTCCTGGTGATGCCCTAAAGCACTTTTGTTGTGCCTCTTTCTTTTGTTTATCTCTTCTGAGATAATACAAACGTCTCCTTTTGAGACTAAAACTGCTCTTGGTTCTTTGATGGGTTGACCGCCGTGTATATGGCTATGGTTAACCTTCTTCTCCACAGTTGGTGTGTTCTTTACTCGAACGCCTGTGTTCCCTTTGGTGCGAGAATATGTCGCGTATCAATTGAATCAAGTGGTGATTCAATTACGGGTGCTCAATTTGATTCTTCGAAAGAAACAGGTGTGTTTGTTCCTTGTTTCTTGAATCAATTGATTTCTGCCCCCTTGATGACTTTTTGTGCTATCTGGTATTTGGTTTTTCCTTTGTTTTGAATCGATTAGATACCGGTTGTGTAACCGAGTCCAATCCTGATAATTATGGGTTCGGTTCTGTTTCGGTGTGGTCTTTGACTGGGTTTTTTTTGTTGCAAAAAGTAAAAAAAACCTTTTTGATGCCGGTATGTTAATCACTTTGTGATTGATACCTTGGTGACGAAAATGGATTTTTTTGATGAAGAACACACTGAAGGTGATTCCTTTTGATTTTGTGTGTTCGAATGGTTTTGCAAAAAAATTTTACCGAGACACAACTATGATCTGATTCAAAACGGGATGTAACAAAACCTTGGTATATGATGATTTGGTTAAAAGTACCAAACCTGCTCTGATGCCAATTGTTGGCCTTTAACGGATCTATGGTCTATAACGTGGTCAAAATATACCAAGACACAAATAAGTGATTTAAACTTTACTTGAAATGAGTAAGTTTTATAAATCTGTCATCGTTGTCAATCGAATACATGTTCAAACTATATATACATATCGAATGGGTACAAGTGAAAGGTTGTGTTGGTTCAATGAGTACCAACAGGCATGACCATTCATTCATAACTGTCTATAACTGTTCTGTACCTAACTTTCTTAACTACTTTTAACTGTTTTTACAGCAGATTGGGATTAACCCAATAACGAGTCCTTTAGGTTGTGAACCAATCCAATCCCATAATTTAACGCATCCTTTATGCTTTGGTTCTCATTGATCAACCCATCAGACAACCAACATTGGATTAGTTCACGGACATCTATTGAGAAACTTGGTGGGTACATCGAACAAAAGAGAAAGCATTTCTTTAGAATCTTACTTGGTAAGAAATGATAACTTGTTTTCATAGTCCCAAATACCTCTTTCTCGATGTTCTTGAAGAAAGGTGATGAACAACGCCACGTAAGACATGCATTTTGCCATAGTTCCATCTGTGATCTGTCCCTCATTGACTTGCCAAGAGTCTTGATTTCCAATGGCAACCCGCACAAATCGGTACAATTTTCCTTGTTGGAGATTCTATGCCTTCTAAATTAATTACAGGTCCAGCACTGTGAACGTAAAGATCCCAAACGTCTTCTTCGCACATAGTATTTAGCTCAAAAGATTCATCAACGGCCATTTGTCTGCAGACATCAAAAGATCGAGTTGTTAGAAGGATCTTACAACAAGGATCCCTTGACGGAATACCTACAACATTTAGATCAATCTTTTCCCACACGTCATCAAGGATCAGGAGGATCTTTCTTCTCATCTTCAGTCTTCGAAGAATTCTGTTAGATAAACTGTGAGGGGTGTCTCGTGGATCTGGTTTTAATTGAATTATTTTTGCAATCTGAGACTGAATAGTGCTGAAAGTGGATCCCTTGGACGCTTGAACCCATATGATGATTGAAAAAGTATTTGGATGTGAAAAGTAGAGCTCATTGCTCAAATTCTTGACTAGTGTTGTTTTCCCTATGCCACCCTTCCCCTACACAGCAATCTTTCTGATATCGTCGTCGTCCTTGTTCAAGATTTTCAATAGTTTCTTCATATCTGATTTTGCTGTGTGCCCCTGTTGGACTTAATTGTTCAACCAAGTTTGATTGTTTAACGGGTCAAAAGTTTGTTCATGTATTTGTTAATTGAGTCATTAGTTAAAGTTAAGTTTAGCGTCAATATGTCATTGTATATAGTGTAGGGGCTGTTTATGTCAAAATGAAAGTTTATAACTGGTCACAACGTTTCATCAGAAGTTGTGTCGGCTGGTGCTGTATATATAGGTTCATTGTAACAACAACAATAACAGCAATAAAAATATAGTTCTTGTTAATTCCCTGTTCTCTCAATTTCGTTCTTGATTGTCCTACAGTGGCATCAGAGCCTAGGGTTTGGATCGATTTGAGGGGGCTGCATTTTATTGAAAACGAATTGATCGAGAACGATTGATCGAGGGAGGCAGCAGACTTGGGTTTTGGATCGTCGTTACGGAATTAAAGATACCACGAAGAACGAACTCAAAATTTATCGCCGTTGACGATTGAAAAGAAAAAAACGAAAACCCAGAATTTTGTTTTTTTGGTATTGATGTTCGTTTGATGGTTGCTGTTCGAATCTTCGTAAAAACAAAGTAAAATTCGCAGAAGATGAACCAAAGGCAGAATCAAGAAACCGAACACAGTGAGATAAGTATTATTTTTTTTCAATTTCGAATTGTGGGTATCTAGTGTTGGAATTAAGAATTATTATAATTAGAAGGGGATTAGAATAGTAGTTTTTGATTTGTTAGACAACCGAAAAATCGTGTATCATTTTTTAGGAAATTGAAATAATTGTTTTGGGTTTGTCTTACAACCGGGAAAACTATTCTGGGATTAGGAACAATAGTTTTTTGTAGTGAAAAACAGGGAATTGTTTCAGGAGGATTTAAAAACAATAGTTTTTGGTTGAAAACAGGATATTGTTTTTTTTAGTGTTTAAACAACGGGTTTTGTGGTGAAACTAGGGAATTGTTTTGGTTTTGTGGTGAAACCAGGGATTTGGTTTTTTGTGAGAGACCAGGGTACTTTGGCAAAAGGTCTTTTATAGAAACCAGGAGGATTAAGGATAGTTGGTTAATAGGGAACCAGGGTACTATTCTTGGAGGATACGGTAGGTAAACCATTGGTTAACCAGGGTGCTGTAGGTGTTAGAACAAATTGGTTAAGGAAAACCAGGGTATTGTTCAGGATAGTTAGTTTAGGACTAAAACCCGAGTAGAAAGTAAAATTTTCAATCAGATCAAGATTGGAAAAGGAAGGAAGAAAAAGACGATGGTGGGCGGTTCATCGAAGGATAACAACGAACTTACGAAGGAAGGCGCTATGGAAAAGGGTAAACACCGTAAATGTGAGCATTGCGGTTGTGGAAAGAAGGGAAATTTTGATTCATAAAGAAGAAGATTACTGGTTTTAGAAGATTGGGTTAGGATAATTCAAGATCAACAGCGGATTAGCGGGTTTGATAAACAACAGCGGGTAGCAGGTTTGATTATCAACAGCGGAATAGCGGGATTGATCAGGATCAACAGCGGAGAAGCGGGATTGATTGTCAATAGCAGAGAAGCGGACATAGTTGTCTTTAGGAAGTGACAATTATTTGCTAGGCGGATTTTGACTTTCAACTGCGAGGCGGGTTTGATCAAACACCCATAAATCAAGGAAACCAGGAAGGAAGAAATAAAGTTTAGGAAAACAGCGGTGTTATGGAACAAGAACAAGGAAAGATCGAAGAATCAAACATGGGTTAACAATTAGGGGGGTGAATGTGACTTAATTGTTCAACCAAGTTTGATTGTTTAATTAACGGGTCAAAAGTGTGTTTATGTATTTGGTAATTGAGTCATTAGTTAAAGTCAAGTTTATTGTCAATATGTCATTGTATATAGTGTAGGGGCTGTTTATGTCAAAATGAAAGTTTATAACTGGTCACAAAGTTTCATCAGAAGTTGTGTCGGTTGGTGCTATATAGGTTCATTGTAACAACAACAATAACAACAATAAAAATATAGTTCTTGTTAATTCCTTGTTCTCTCAATTTCGTTCTTGATTGTCCTACAGCCCCACAAGTGGAGACACTGCCAATTCCTCCGCTGCTTTTATTGTAGAGCATCTATCACTTGTGACAGTTTCAAAATGAAGAGAACCAAGTTCTTTTACCAGATCAAGTATCTTTGCAACTCTGCAGCAGTGCTTGTACTGACCCATAATATTGGATCCCCAACCATCATCCATCCGCCATTGCTAGCAGTGGCATTACAGCCTCCTCCGCTTGAGAAACCTTCTTTAGATATTCTTTCACTTGCGGTTTTGGTTCTTTCCCTTCTAGTTTGGCTAACGTGACTGGTATGTGTTAAATCACATACCTTTATTTGACCAAAACCGGACCCAAATAGACCAAAAACTAACCAATTATGCCAAATATTTCGTGCTTTTGTGCAGGGACGGATATCGAGAAAAAAGGACAAAATCAAGCAAAATCCGAGAAAACGAGCACGGGATACGGAAAAGGCTCAGAACCGGAACCGGGAAAGAAAATATGGTCAAAAAGTCAACCGAGGTCCTTCATACTATCAGAAGTTGTCAATTTCAGCCCTTAGATCATCTTTTGTAAAATTGCAGCCACGGTCCTTAACTTTCAGCAAATTACACATTTAGTCCCTAGACATTTAAACCCTTAAATCCCTAAACCCTTAAAACTAATCTACCCGGATTTATAAACCCACCCAACAACACACTCCAACCCAACTCACTCAAATAGATAACCCAGCCCACCATCTAACCAGCCCAAACCCAATCCATACCCGACCCACCAATGTTACCCAGTCAACCCACACTCAAAATAAAATAAAAAAAATCTATCTCTCATCCTCTCTCACACGCGCCAAACCAATTCACCCCCAAAAATTTTACCACAAACCCTAAAATGACCGTACACCCCAAATTACCTCGTACGCATAATTATCTCATGATTGGTAATTTCTGGAAGGTCCTGACACTGCCAGGGACACGTGGGGCTAGCTGAGTGGAGAAGCCACATCACCAACTTAATCCTACGGCTGTGATCAAAGCTTGGAGAGCAAGGGTAATCTAAGGGTTGATAGAGAGCTGAGGAGCACACGGATTGATGAGCTGGAAGGCCCAGAAGCTTCTCCAGTAGGCTATAAATAGTTGAGCTCTCTTCGTTAGTTGTTTTTGTCCAATTTTCACGTCTTTAGGAAATTGTAACCATTTTAATTTCTCTGTCATTTAATGTTTTTCGTAGTGTAATTTTTTTAAATTCGAGTTGTAATTTACATTTTCAGACAAATTTTGTACTCAGTTCTTCATTTTAATGAAAGTCAATTTTGGTCAACAAAACTGTTCATCAGCTTAATTTTCATATTAGTACTTATATTTTTTGAATGTTTCTGCTTCTTAGGTATAGTTTTGATATCATGTGTTGGTTATGAGCTTCTGCTGCTGATTTCTCATTTATTGCTTTTGGTCAAAGATAAAAAAGTCAAATTAGCTCATCCTGCTTATTCAGCTTTTCTACTTTTTAAAGTTACTTTTCTAAAATCAAAATTAGTTCAGTGTTATTTTGAAATCTGTTTTACAGCTTTTAAAGGTCCATTACATGAGAATTTGCAAAATCAGATTAGAATAGGTGTGTTTAGCTTATAGTATTTCTGTGATAATAATGTTCAATTGCTATTGTGTTGAGATTGGTTAAGCTATGGTGACATAAGTTAAGCTTAGATCAGTGTGAGATTTGAGGTTTAGAGTTCATTAGAAACAGTTTGCCTTTATTTGATCTCTTGAGCCCTAAACTGTCCCTAATAAGCTTAGCAATAAGCTGATCTTGCTTTGAGGTTTTATTTGGATTTTCAAGTAGTTAGTAGGCATTTGAGTGTATTTGCAAAGTCTGGTTAGGATTGGAATAGTTTTTGCGCCAATTTTTTTTAAATCTGCTGTCACAGAACTTAGTGCAGAACCCAGTTTTGAGCTGCTGATCTAGCTTTCATTGTGGTTTATTTAATTCAGTTGAGGCCCTCATTTTTGGTTTATAAGTAGTTTAAATAGCCAACTTTGGGTCAATAATTTGGTATTTGAGTTTTGAGCTTATCTAGTAGCTTATTTTTGGTCTAAAAAAGCCTTCCCTGGACTGTTTAAGTCTGCACACCAGCAGACCACACCATCACCACCTGATTTAGGGCTTATTTAGAGCAGCAACTGAGCTTAATTTTTAGGGCTTTTGTGGTTTCTAGGTAGCCTGTAGTATAAGCTATATTTTGCCCCCTTAAGTTTCAGATTTAGAGCTTATTAGACTGCTTATTTGATGGCTGCAAGTTGAGTAGAAAACCATGTTAAATCTGCTTTTGTCATTAATCTGTTCAGCCTATAATCTGCTTATTGTGTGTACTTATTTCATTCTTTTCAGTTCCTTTAAGCTTCCAGTAGTGTAATGCATTAGATTAGAGCTTTTGAGAATTTTTGGCTAATGATTGCTTATTTTTAGCTTTTTACCAAGTGCTTATTTCACTGTTTTAGCTTATTTAGACATAATCAGTTTCTAAAATTATTTTTATTAAATTTCTCATTAAAAATTAAAATTCCTCAAAAATTTTCAGATTTTTCCAATTAGTTTTAATATTTTTAAAGCATTTAATTAGTTTAAATTAGTTTTTAATTCATAAAAAAAATTAAAAAGTCAAAAAAAAAAATTTCTTTTTCCAAAAATTTTCTTTTATCATTTTTAATATAGGAAAAATTAATTTGCATTTTTAGGGCTTAAATTTTAGAAAGTCACTTTTTATTTACGTTTTTAAATTTCGTCGTGTAACGTTTTAAAATTCAATTTTCGCTTTTAGGATTACATGCTTAGATTAATTGTTTCTTTAGCTTAATTAGTTGCTTACATTTAATATTTTATTATTCGTAGCATAAAATCACCAATCAATCACTCTTTTTCTCATTCACTGCACGAATCACGTCCCGGGAACACAAATTCCATTCGATCTTCATCGGGACAAACGACTCGGGTCTTGCATATTTCTTGTGCAATTCTCCCTTGATCTATAATTGTTAAATCAATTTTTGGCGCCGCTGCCGGGGAAGGTTGAAGTGAGTTCGTGATTTCGTTCGTCGAATCGTGTTTTGAAGACCCTTCCTCGGAAGTTATCGTTTTTATAAAAAATAAAAATACAAAAAGAAAATAATTAAAAAAAAACACTTTTCCTAAAGTGTTTTCACCATTAATAATAAATCCTCGCTCTCGAGAGGGCGTTGTAAACCTTTCCGAATAAACAACAAAAGAGATCGTGAAGTTGAACGTTTCTCGGATTATTTCTTTTCTACAACCTATACACGGGGTTTAAGGAGGTCTTGACATTAAATTGCAGACCGAAGAGAGATCCATTCTTCTTTCCCGCCACGCTGCGCGTAGTTTTGAAAGAAACGAGTACGGTTAATCAACGATCACCAAAAAGATAATAATTTTTCCTTATATATAAAAAATCCAAAAAGATTTTCTTTTCAAATTTATTTTCCTTTTTCTTTTGTATTTTTCAAAATTTTATAAATTTAAAAACCCAAAAATAATCTTCGTCTCCTCTTATATGTTTAATTCTTATTTTCTTATCCTCTTAACCGTTTAATTCTATCTTCTTTTCTCTCTATCCGTTTAATTCTTATGACGTCACTCGGCTATCACTGCTTTCATTGTAAAAGTCCAATGGGTGATAGTCTTCGTTGTTACAAGTGCTTGTGTGAGCGGTGTGGAGGCAATTGTCGTAATGGATTTTGTAATTGGTGTGAATTACCAATTAATCCAAATCCAAATTCCTTCAATTCTTCTCAAGATTTTTCCGAACACCCTCCACAACCCCAGCCATCTTCACTCACTCAGTATAATTGCTTTATATGTGGAGATCAGTTGGGGGACAATTCACTTTGTGACCAATGTTTTTGCAACGAATGTGAATTTAGTCGAGGACTTTGTAAGTGTTCTTATTCGAAAGCTGAAACTGCATTCGCTTATCCAAACTCTTTCAATGAACCATCAAATTTCTCCGACTACCCACCACAGCCCGATATATCTTCGTTCAATCAACGTTATTGCGATGGGTGTGGAGATTCGATTGATCCGACATCGTCTTATTGTCAACGGTGCACTTGCGAGAGATGTGGTAGAAATTTGTTCAATGGATTTTGTTCGTTTTGTGCTGCGGAAGCAGAAAATTCATATGCTAATGATTTTAATCCGAACATTTCCGATTATCCTCAAAACAATTTCTATAACCCTCCTCAAAACTTTTATGAGCAAGAACCGTATTTCAATGATACGCCGAACTTTTCTTGTACAAATTGTGGGGGACCTCATTATGATTATCAATGTCAATCGTGGGGTCAAAATCACTATGAACCTAATCCTTGCTATAATACTCACGGTTTTGACAATTACCAACCCCCACAAAATCCCGTCAAAAATCTATTTGAAGATGGAATGCGCGAAATTGAAAAACTTGTGGTTCGATATCGAGAGCAAGCGGCTAGTCTTAATACTCCCGGGAAGTCCATGGAAGAATTACTTGCCGAGGAAAGAGCGGCTAAATTTCGAGAGAGCTTAATTTACTATGACGATGATTCCGATGATGACGCGGAGAGATTTGTTCCGGTAACCTTCCCTCAAATAGCACCCGTCCTTCCTTCTAAGGAACCCAAGGACTCTCTAAAAATGGGGGACGAGCTTCTCGACACTATTCCGGCAACGGAATCAGACAAAGTTGAGAACCTCGTTCCAATCCCAAGTGAGTCCGAGGAAATATCTGACGATGAATGTGATTTTCAATCTTATGGAGATTCCCTTGACGTTTCCAAGATTACTTCCGGAATTTTCTCTAACCCACTCTTTGAATATAATGACGATTACACTTTCAGTGTTGTTAATCCTCTTTTTGATGAGGGGTTAGAGGACGTTGAGGGCGAGGAGGATCTTCTTTCTAATCTTGATGAGCCCATACCGGAACTCACAGATTCTCCTCGTATTCTTGAATCTCCTCATGAGGAGTTCTCAGAAGAATTCACTCATATCATACCTCCTCCGGAGTATGATTATTTTGTTATTGAAGAAGATCCTGACCCGGGGGGAGATGAACTCTATCCTAAGAGTTTGCTTGATGATGATATCACCCCGACCCTCCCTCCCGAGGTTTTCAAGAGCTTTGATGATGAAGAATGGATCCCCATTCTAATTATGATCTTTCTTCCTTTCTTCACCTACTCGGTGACTTCTCCTTTTATTCACTCCTTCGGGAGTGAAGATACCATCTTTGACCCCGGCATTTTCTTTTCTATCTAGAGCCGTGGGTATCTCATCGGAGTGGAACTTTCGTATGCTTCAATGTTTATCCAAACATCTTGAAAGAAAGTCCGATTGAGATTATCTCTTCCACTTGCTCCCCCAAGGACAATTAAATTCGGGGTCGAGTCAAGCTCATGTGACTCGGTTACCAAAAACAAGCGCTTCGTGGGAGGCACCCCATGCTTATCTATCTATCTTCTTATCTCTTTTCTAATAAAACGTGAGGAGAGGTCTCCTTTTTCATATCTTGTGTTTCGTGTTTTTTCTGTGATGTGTCCAGGAATGCCCGATGATGAAGACTCTCGTGCTCGTAGTTTCCTTCTCTCCACTCGAGTTTCATCATTCGTTGCTCATCCGATATCCTAAAATCTTATCGTTTTACATCTATCTTTTGGCATAATTAATAAACGGCCTTAGATTTTTGTAGGGATACCCTTACCTTTAAGACATTGAGGACAATGTCTCGTTTTAGTCTGGGGGGGTAATCTGTCGATTTGATTTTTGCCTTGCATTTTTGCCATTTTCTCATGCAACCCCGTTTTTCCTCCAAAAAAAAAAAAAAAAAAAAAAAAAAAATTGAAAAAATCCAAAAAAAAATGAGAAAAATTTAAAATTTTTTGAAAAAATATAATAAATTTTGACATTTTTGTTGACTTTCCGCTGGTGAGAGTAGGAATAAAATTCTGACTTGACCGGGCGTGTTGAGCCCTAGCTTGTCCCCTTAACCATTTATAATCTATAAGCTCGTGCTAGTCTTTTACACAAGGAGCTATAAAATGCGAATTCTTTTTAAGAATTTGCAAGTTCCCGTATTCGACTTTATATATGCATGGCTTGATTATTTGGCTAAGCATTCGCGGATCTTATTATTTAATATTTTAAATTTGCGAAGAACGAGAAATGATAGAGTTGTTCATAAGTTAGATTGCTAAACGTGGAGTAGTTGGATCTCTTTAGAGCTCATCAAAGTTACTTGTGGCTTCTTGTTCCCATAAGCTTGTTTCACTTAAAAAATAGTAATCTCGGAATAATTAAAGGTATTTTAGTTTTGGCGATAATTAGTTTTTATTTCTTCCTTAGAGAATTCTTGCTTATGAAAGTTGGGTACACATCAAGGTACTGCCAGTGTTACGGTGTAATAGACTATTCCATCTTGCTGGCTCGCAACCGATGTTGGGATTGTTATAAAAGCCGTAGGACTTGGGGTTTGGCAAATAATTAATTAATATGATAATGAATAATAATAATCCAAAGCCATAAAAAGTTTTCTACATCTTGCCGGTTCGCAGCCGATGTTGTAGACTTCTAATAAAGGCAGAGGAAAAATTCCAAGGTCATAATAGACTATCACATCTTGCCGGTTCGCAGCCGATGTTGTGATTGTTATAAAGGGCTAAGGACTAAATACGTTAATGTGCTTAATAATGTTAAAAATGCCAAACTTCGACTCTGGGGGTATCCTAATAAAGGCTTCTGTCTCTGGACTCGTAGATGAGTTGTTTCGGTCGCAAATAAAAGGGATATCCTCAAAATCGTGTTAAATCAGAGACCTTGATGTGGACCTCATTTTTGTATGCAACGGTTTTCAAGGGAAGGTTTGGAAACTACTTAGCGTCTAAACTATATATCTTTATCGGACTAAAAAATTATCGAAACGAGAATATGAAGAAATTCATTTCTCACCAAAAATAAAATAAATAGAGGAAAATAGGAATTTGGGAACAAGGAATCCACAATTAGCTTTTATGAGTAGTGTCGGCAATCTAACTTGTAAATAACAATGATTTCGTTTTTAAGCTTAGTTTGGGGACTCGTGAAAAATCAGGGACGACGAATTTTATCTGTATGGTCACTTCTTCATGAGTCGTGTTTCCTACTCGAAGACCCTAAAAGTTATCATGAGATAATGATTGTCGACAAAGCCGTCACCCAAATAATAAAGAAAAAATAATAATAATAATAATAAATAAAATACAAAAATAGAATAAAAGGAAAAATGGGGAGTTTTTAAAGCTTAAGATTTCTTGATCTCTTTTGAAAATTTTGCTACTTCTCAAAGTTAGTAAAAAGATATTGGAAATTTTTGGTTTTAAAAACGTGTTTTTATAACATTGCATGAGGACATTGCAATAGCTTAGTCTGGGGGATTTTGGTATGTGTTAAATCACATACCTTTATTTGACCAAAACCGGACCCAAATAGACCAAAAACTAACCAATTATGCCAAATATTTCGTGCTTTTGTGCAGGGACGGATATCGAGAAAAAAGGACAAAATCAAGCAAAATCCGAGAAAACGAGCACGGGATACGGAAAAGGCTCAGAACCGGAACCGGGAAAGAAAATATGGTCAAAAAGTCAACCGAGGTCCTTCATACTATCAGAAGTTGTCAATTTCAGCCCTTAGATCATCTTTTGTAAAATTGCAGCCACGGTCCTTAACTTTCAGCAAATTACACATTTAGTCCCTAGACATTTAAACCCTTAAATCCCTAAACCCTTAAAACTAATCTACCCGGATTTATAAACCCACCCAACAACACACTCCAACCCAACTCACTCAAATAGATAACCCAGCCCACCATCTAACCAGCCCAAACCCAATCCATACCCGACCCACCAATGTTACCCAGTCAACCCACACTCAAAATAAAATAAAATAAATCTATCTCTCATCCTCTCTCACACGCGCCAAACCAATTCACCCCCAAAAATTTTACCACAAACCCTAAAATGACCGTACACCCCAAATTACCTCGTACGCATAATTATCTCATGATTGGTAATTTCTGGAAGGTCCTGACACTGCCAGGGACACGTGGGGCTAGCTGAGTGGAGAAGCCACATCACCAACTTAATCCTACGGCTGTGATCAAAGCTTGGAGAGCAAGGGTAATCTAAGGGTTGATAGAGAGCTGAGGAGCACACGGATTGATGAGCTGGAAGGCCCAGAAGCTTCTCCAGTAGGCTATAAATAGTTGAGCTCTCTTCGTTAGTTGTTTTTTGTCCAATTTTCACGTCTTTAGAAAATTGTAACCATTTTAATTTCTCTGTCATTTAATGTTTTTCGTAGTGTAATTTTCTTAAATTCGAGTTGTAATTTACATTTTCAGACAAATTTTGTACTCAGTTCTTCATTTTAATGAAAGTCAATTTTGGTCAACAAAACTGTTCATCAGCTTAATTTTCATATTAGTACTTATATTTTTTGAATGTTTCTGCTTCTTAGGTATAGTTTTGGTATCATGTGTTGGTTATGAGCTTCTTCTGCTGATTTCTCATTTATTGCTTTTGGTCAAAGATAAAAAGTCAAATTAGCTCATCCTGCTTATTCAGCTTTTCTACTTTTTAAAGTTACTTTTATAAAATCAAAATTAGTTCAGTGTTATTTTGAAATCTGTTTTACAGCTTTTAAAGGTCCATTACTTGAGAATTTGCAAAATCAGATTAGAATAGGTGTGTTTGGCTTATAGTATTTCTGTGATAATAATGTTCAATTGCTATTTTGTTGAGATTGGTTAAGCTATGGTGACATAAGTTAAGCTTAGATCAGTGTGAGATTTGAGGTTTAGAGTTCATTAGAAACAGTTTGCCTTTATTTGATCTCTTGAGCCCTAAACTGTCCCTAATAAGCTTAGCAATAAGCTGATCTTGCTTTGAGGTTTTATTTGGATTTTCAAGTAGTTAGTAGGCATTTGAGTGTATTTGCAAAGTCTGGTTAGGATTGGAATAGTTTTTGCGCCAATTTTTTTAAAATCTGCTGTCACAGAACTTAGTGCAGAACCCAGTTTTGAGCTGCTGATCTAGCTTTCATTGTGGTTTATTTAATTCAGTTAAGGCCCTCATTTTTGGTTTATAAGTAGTATAAATAGCCAACTTTGGGTCAATAATTTGGTATTTGAGTTTTGAGCTTATCTAGTAGCTTATTTTTGGTCTAAAAAAGCCTTCCCTGGACTGTTTAAGTCTGCACACCAGCAGACCACACCATCACCACCTGATTTAGGGCTTATTTAGAGCAGCAACTGAGCTTAATTTTTAGGGCTTTTGTGGTTTCTAGGTAGCCTGTAGTATAAGCTATATTTTGCCCCCTTAAGTTTCAGATTTAGAGCTTATTAGACTGCTTATTTGATGGCTGCAAGTTGAGTAGAAAACCATGTTAAATCTGCTTTTGTCATTAATCTGTTCAGCCTATAATCTGCTTATTGTGTGTACTTATTTCATTCTTTTTAGTTCCTTTAAGCTTCCAGTAGTGTAATGCATTAGATTAGAGCTTTTGAGAATTTTTGGCTTATGATTGCTTATTTTTATCTTTTTACCAAGTGCTTATTTCACTGTTTTACCTTATTTAGACATAATCAGTTTCTAAAATTATTTTTATTAAATTTCTCATTAAAAATTAAAATTCCTCAAAAATTTTCAGATTTTTCCAATTAGTTTTAATATTTTTTAAGCATTTAATTAATTTAAATTAGTTTTTAATTCATAAAAAAAAATTAAAAAGTCAAAAAAATATTTTTCTTTTTCCAAAAAATTTCTTTTATCATTTTTAATATAGGAAAAATTAATTTGCATTTTTAGGGCTTAAATTTTAGAAAGTCACTTTTTATTTACGTTTTTAAATTTCGTCGTGTAACGTTTTAAAATTCAATTTTCGCTTTTAGGATTACATGCTTAGATTAATTGTTTCTTTAGCTAAATTAGTTGCTTACATTTAATATTTTATTATTCGTAGCATAAAATCACCAATCAATCACTCTTTTTCTCATTCACTGCACGAATCACGTCCCGGGAACACAAATTCCATTCGATCTTCATCGGGACAAACGACTCGGGTCTTGCATATTTCTTGTGCAATTCTCCTTGATCTATAATTGTTAAATCAATTTTTGGCGCCGCTACCGGGGAAGGTTGAAGTGAGTTCGTGATTTCGTTCGTCGAATCGTGTTTTGAAGACCCTTCCTCGGAAGTTATCGTTTTTATAAAAAATAAAAATACAAAAAGAAAATAATTAAAAAAAACACTTTTCCTAAAGTGTTTTCACCATTAATAATAAATCCTCGCTCTCGAGAGGGCGTTGTAAACCATTCCGAATAAACAACAAAAGAGATCGTGAAGTTGAACGTTTCTCGGATTATTTCTTTTCTACAACCTATACACGGGGTTTAAGGAGGTCTTGACATTAAATTGCAGACCGAAGAGAGATCCATTCTTCTTTCCCGCCACGCTGTGCGTAGTTTTGAAAGAAACGAGTACGGTTAATCAACGATCACCAAAAAGATAATAATTTTTCCTTATATATAAAAAATCCAAAAAGATTTTCTTTTCAAATTTATTTTCCTTTTTCTTTTGTATTTTTCAAAATTTTATAAATTTAAAAACCCAAAAATAATCTTCGTCTCCTCTTATATGTTTAATTCTTATTTTTTTATCCTCTTAACCGTTTAATTCTATCTTCTTTTCTCTCTATCCGTTTAATTCTTATGACGTCACTCGGCTATCACTGCTTTCATTGTAAAAGTCCAATGGGTGATAGTCTTCGTTGTTACAAGTGCTTGTGTGAGCGGTGTGGAGGCAATTGTCGTAATGGATTTTGTAATTGGTGTGAATTACCAATTAATCCAAATCCAAATTCCTTCAATTCTTCTCAAGATTTTTCCGAACACCCTCCACAACCCCAGCCATCTTCACTCACTCAGTATAATTGCTTTATATGTGGAGATCAGTTGGGGGACAATTCACTTTGTGACCAATGTTTTTGCAACGAATGTGGATTTAGTCGAGGACTTTGTATGTGTTCTTATTCGAAAGCTGAAACTGCATTCGCTTATCCAAACTCTTTCAATGAACCATCAAATTTCTCCGACTACCCACCACAGCCCGATATATCTTCGTTCAATCAACGTTATTGCGATGGGTGTGGAGATTCGATTGATCCGACATCGTCTTATTGTCAACGGTGCACTTGCGAGAGGTGTGGTAGAAATTTGTTCAATGGATTTTGTTCGTTTTGTGCTGCGGAAGCCGAAAATTCATATGCTAATGATTTTAATCCGAACATTTCCGATTATCCTCAAAACAATTTCTATAACCCTCCTCAAAACTTTTATGAGCAAGAACCGTATTTCAATGATACGCCGAACTTTTCTTGTACAAATTGTGGGGGACCTCATTATGATTATCAATGTCAATCGTGGGGTCAAAATCACTATGAACCTAATCCTTGCTATAATACTCACGGTTTTGACAATTACCAACCCCCACAAAATCCCGTCAAAAATCCATTTGAAGATGGAATGCGCGAAATTGAAAAACTTGTGGTTCGATATCGAGAGCAAGCGGCTAGTCTTAATACTCCCGGGAAGTCCATGGAAGAATTACTTGCCGAGGAAAGAGCGGCTAAATTTCGAGAGAGCTTAATTTACTATGACGATGATTCCGATGATGACGCGGAGAGATTTGTTCCGGTAACCTTCCCTCAAATAGCACCCGTCCTTCCTTCTAAGGAACCCAAGGACTCTCTAAAAATGGGGGAAGAGCTTCTCGACACTATTCCGGCAACGGAATCAGACAAAGTTGAGAACCTCGTTCCAATCCCAAGTGAGTCCGAGGAAATATCTGACGATGAATGTGATTTTCAATCTTATGGAGATTCCCTTGACGTTTCCAACATTACTTCCGGAATTTTCTCTAACCCACTCTTTGAATATAATGACGATTACACTTTCAGTGTTGTTAATCCTCTTTTTGATGAGGGGTTAGAGGACGTTGAGGGCGAGGAGGATCTTCTTTCTAATCTTGATGAGCCCATACCGGAACTCACAGATTCTCCTCGTATTCTTGAATCTCCTCATGAGGAGTTCTCAGAAGAATTCACTCATATCATACCTCCTCCGGAGTATGATTATTTTGTTATTGAAGAAGATCCTGACCCGGGGGGAGATGAACTCTATCCTAAGAGTTTGCTTGATGATGATATCACCCCGACCCTCCCTCCCGAGGTTTTCAAGAGCTTTGATGATGAAGAATGGATCCCCATTCTAATTATGATCTTTCTTCCTTTCTTCACCTACTCGGTGACTTCTCCTTTTATTCACTCCTTCGGGAGTGAAGATACCATCTTTGACCCCGGCATTTTCTTTTCTATCTAGAGCCGTGGGTATCTCATCGAAGTGGAACTTTCGTATGCTTCAATGTTTATCCAAACATCTTGAACGAAAGTCCGATTAAGATTATCTCTTCCACTTGCTCCCCCAAGGACAATTAAATTCGGGGTCGAGTCAAGCTCATGTGACTCGGTTACGAAAAACAAGCGCTTCGTGGGAGGCACCCCATGCTTATCTATCTATCTTCTTATCTCTTTTCTAATAAAACGTGAGGAGAGGTCTCCTTTTCCATATCTTTTGTTTCGTGTTTTTTCTGTGATGTGTCCAGGAATGCCCGATGATGAAGACTCTCGTGCTCGTAGTTTCCTTCTCTCCACTCGAGTTTCATCATTCGTTGCTCATCCGATATCCTAAAATCTTATCGTTTTACATCTATCTTTTGGCATAATTAATAAACGGCCTTAGATTTTTGTAGGGATACCCTTACCTTTAAGACATTGAGGACAATGTCTCGTTTTAGTCTTGGGGGGGGGGGGGGTAATCTGTCGATTTGATTTTTGCCTTGCATTTTTGCCGTTTTCTCATGCAACCCCGATTTTCCTCCAAACAAAAAAAAAAAAAAAAAAAAAAAAAAAAAAAAAAAAAAAAAAAAAATTAAAAAATCCAAAAAAAAATGAGAAAAATTTAAAAATTTTTGCAAAAATATAATAAATTTTGACATTTTTGTTGACTTTCCGCTGGTGAGAGTAGGAATAAAATTCTGACTTGACCGGGCGTGTTGAGCCCTAGCTTGTCCCCTTAACCATTTATAATCTATAAGCTCGTGCTAGTCTTTTACACAAGGAGCTATAAAATGCGAATTCTTTTTAAGAATTTGCAAGTTCCCGTATTCGACTTTATATATGCATGGCTTGATTATTTGGCTAAGCATTCGCGGATCTTATTATTTAAGATTTTAAATTTGCGAAGAACGAGAAATGATAGAGTTGTTCATAAGTTAGATTGCTAAACGTGGAGTAGTTGGATCTCTTTAGAGCTCATCAAAGTTACTTGTGGCTTCTTGTTCCCATAAGCTTGTTTCACTTAAAAAATAGTAATCTAGGAATAATTAAAGGTATTTTAGTTTTGGCGATAATTAGTTTTTATTTCTTCCTTAGAGAATTCTTGCTTATGAAAGTTGGGTACACATCAAGGTACTGCCAGTGTTACGGTGTAATAGACTATTCCATCTTGCCGGCTCGCAACCGATGTTGGGATTGTTATAAAAGCCGTAGGACTTGGGGTTTGGCAAATAATTAATTAATATGATAATGAATAATAATAATCCAAAGCCATAAAAAGTTTTCTACATCTTGCCGGTTCGCAGCCGATGTTGTAGACTTCTAATAAAGGCAGAGGAAAAATTCCAAGGTCATAATAGACTATCACATCTTGCCGGTTCGCAGCCGATGTTGTGATTGTTATAAAGGGCAAAGGACTAAATACGTTAATGTGCTTAATAATGTTAAAAATGCCAAACTTCGACTCTGGGGGTATCCTAATAAAGGCTTCTGTCTCTGGACTCATAGATGAGTTGTTTCGGTCGCAAATAAAAGGGATATCCTCAAAATCGTGTTAAATCAGAGATCTTGATGTGGACCTCATTTTTGTATGCAACGGTTTTCAAGGGAAGGTTTGGAAACTACTTAGCGTCTAAACTAGATATCTTTATCGGACTAAGAAATTATCGAAACGAGAATATGAAGAAATTCATTTCTCACCAAAAATAAAATAAATAGAGGAAAATAGGAATTTGGGAACAAGGAATCCACAATTAGCTTTTATGAGTAGTGTCGGCAATCTAACTTGTAAATAACCATGATTTCGTTTTTAAGCTTAGTTTGGGGACTCGTGAAAAATCAGGGACGACGAATTTTATCCGTATGGTCACTTCTTCATGAGTCGTGTTTCCTACTCGAAGACCCTAAAAGTTATCATGAGATAATGATTGTCGACAAAGCCGTCACCCAAATAATAAAGAAAAAAATAATAATAATAATAATAAATAAAATACAAAAATAGAATAAAAGGAAAAATGGGGAGTTTTTAAAGCTTAAGATTTCTTGATCTCTTTTGAAAATTTTGCTACTTCTCAAAGTTAGTAAAAAGATATTGGAAATTTTCGGTTTTAAAAAACGTGTTTTTATAACATTGCATGAATACATTGCAATAGCTTAGTCTGGGGGATTTTGGTATGTGTTAAATCACATACCTTTATTTGACCAAAACCGGACCCAAATAGACCAAAAACTAACTAATTATGCCAAATATTTCGTGTTTTTGTGCAGGGACGGATATCGAGAAAAAAGGACAAAATCAAGCAAAATCCGGGAAAACGAGCACGGGATACGGAAAAGGCTCAGAACCGGAACCGGGAAAGAAAATATGGTCAAAAAGTCAACCGAGGTCCTTCATACTATCAGAAGTTGTCAATTTCAGCCCTTAGATCATCTTTTGTAAAATTGCAGCCACGGTCCTTAACTTTCAGCAAATTACACATTTAGTCCCTAGACATTTAAACCCTTAAATCCCTAAACCCTTAAAACTAATCTACCCGGATTTATAAACCCACCCAACAACACACTCCAACCTAACTCACTCAAATAGGTAACCCAGCCCACCATCTAAACAGCCCAAACCCAATCCATACCCGACCCACCAATGTTACCCAGTCAACCCACACTCAAAATAAAATAAAATAAATCTATCTCTCATCCTCTCTCACACGCGCCAAACCAATTCACCCCCAAAAATTTTACCACAAACCCTAAAATGACCGTACACCCCAAATTACCTCGTACGCATAATTATCTCATGATTGGTAATTTCTGGAAGGTCCTGACACTGCCAGGGACACGTGGGGCTAGCTGAGTGGAGAAGCCACATCACCAACTTAATCCTACGGCTGTGATCAAAGCTTGGAGAGCAAGGATAATCTAAGGGTTGATAGAGAGCTGAGGAGCACACGGATTGATGAGCTGGAAGGCCCAGAAGCTTCTCCAGTAGGCTATAAATAGTTGAGCTCTCTTCGTTAGTTGTTTTTGTCCAATTTTCACGTCTTTAGAAAATTGTAACCATTTTAATTTCTCTGTCATTTAATGTTTTTCGTAGTGTAATTTTCTTAAATTCGAGTTGTAATTTACATTTTCAGACAAATTTTGTACTCAGTTCTTCATTTTGATGAAAGTCAATTTTGGTCAACAAAACTGTTCATCAGCTTAATTTTCATGTTAGTACTTATATTTTTTGAATGTTTTTGCTTCTTAGGTATAGTTTTGATATCATGTGTTGGTTATGAGCTTCTGCTGCTGATATCTCATTTATTGCTTTTGGTCAAAGATAAAAAGTCAAATTAGCTCATCCTGCTTATTCAGCTTTTCTACTTTTTAAAGTTACTTTTCTAAAATCAAAATTAGTTCAGTGTTATTTTGAAATATGTTTTATAGCTTTTAAAGGTCCATTACTTGAGAATTTGCAAAATCATATTAGAATAGGTGTGTTTGGCTTATAGTATTTCTGTGATAATAATGTTCAATTGCTATTGTGTTGAGATTGGTTAAGCTATGGTGACATAAGTTAAGCTTAGATCAGTGTGAGATTTGAGGTTTAGAGTTCATTAGAAACAGTTTGCCTTTATTTGATCTCTTGAGCCCTAAACTGTCCCTAATAAGCTTAGCAATAAGCTGATCTTGCTTGAGGTTTTATTTGGATTTTCAAGTAGTTAGTAGGCATTTGAGTGTATTTGCAAAGTCTGGTTAGGATTGGAATAGTTTTTGCGCCAATTTTTTTAAAATCTGCTGTCACAGAACTTAGTGCAGAACCCAGTTTTGAGCTGCTGATCTAGCTTTCATTGTGGTTTATTTAATTCAGTTGAGGCCTTCATTTTTGGTTTATAAGTAGTTTAAATAGCCAACTTTGGGTCAATAATCTGGTATTTGAGTTTTGAGCTTATCTAGTAGCTTATTTTTGGTCTAAAAAAGCCTTCCCTGGACTGTTTAAGTCTGCACACCAGCAGACCACACCATCACCACCTGATTTAGGGCTTATTTAGAGCAGCAACTGAGCTTAATTTTTAGGGCTTTTGTGGTTTCTAGGTAGCCTGTAGTAATAAGCTATATTTTGCCTCCTTAAGTTTCAGATTTAGAACTTATTAGACTGCTTATTTGATGGCTGCAAGTTGAGTAGAAAACCATGTTAAATCTGCTTTTGTCATTAATCTGTTCAGCCTATAATCTGCTTATTGTGTGTACTTATTTCATCCTTTTCAGTTCCTTTAAGCTTCCAGTAGTGTAATGCATTAGATTAGAGCTTTTGAGAATTTTTGGCTTATGATTGCTTATTTTTAGCTTTTTACCAAGTGCTTATTTCACTGTTTTACCTTATTTAGACATAATCAGTTTCTAAAATTATTTTTATTAAATTTTTCATTAAAAATTAAAATTCCTCAAAAATTTTCAGATTTTTCCAATTAGTTTTAATATTTTTAAAGCATTTAATTAGTTTAAATTAGTTTTTAATTCATAAAAAAAAAATTAAAAAGTCAAAAAAATATTTTTCTTTTTCCAAAAATTTTCTTTTATCATTTTTAATATAGGAAAAATTAATTTGCATTTTTAGGGCTTAAATTTTAGAAAGTCACTTTTTATTTACGTTTTTAAATTTCGTCGTGTAACGTTTTAAAATTTAATTTTCGCTTTTAGGATTACATGCGTAGATTAATTGTTTCTTTAGCTAAATTAGTTGCTTACATTTAATATTTTATTATTCGTAGCATAAAATCACCAATCAATCACTCTTTTTCTCATTCACTGCACGAATCACGTTCCGGGAACACAAATTCCATTCGATCTTCATCGGGACAAACGACTCGGGTCTTGCATATTTCTTGTGCAATTCTCCCTTGATCGATAATTGTTAAATCAGTGACATCTTCTTCAATTTCCATCTTTTTGCTAGTGAGATTCACAATCTCTTCCCGGAGATCACGAATGTTATCTTCATACTCGGAAATGGTCTTAATTCTTGAACACGTGAACTTAATGAGTGTTTTAGTACCATCAATAACCGCAGAAGTAATAGCATCCATAATAACCGCAGAAGTAATAGCATCCATGGTGAGAAATGGAAAACAAATGACAAGATACACACCATAATAAAAAGACTTGTGTTTATAAGCAACTAGCTAGTAATTCAATCCTAAACCAAACAACAAGGAGAACGACTAGTTGACACAAAATGTTTAGTATCAATAAAGTTAAAAGCTAAACACATCAATTCCAATACATAAAATTTTGTACATAATCTAAAAACAAAACACATTGGCGTTTCATCTTTGGTTTCAATTAAAAGTTCCTAGGATTCTTAATTAAAGAAAGTGACAAGTTGACAATTAACAGCTTCGGGAAATGCAAAACTACGAAATTAAATTTAAATAATGAACTATAGTAATTAAATATGGTTTATAGTTAATTAGCAATTATAACTAATTAGGCAGCTTCAACAAGCATATAATCAAGGTGAACATTTTGAACGCATCGACGAATGTATCTTACCTTTGTTTCATTAAATAATGTTCTATAAAAAAAAAAAAACTAACATTTACACAAAAAATCTGCACCTAAATATCATGAATCAAACTTTCGTTAACAGTCAAGAATTTGTTTGGTATCAACAAAGTAAAAAAACTGATTAAACACATTTATTTTTATTTTTTTTAATCTTGATTCTAAAATCAAAACACGTTGGCATTTCATCTATGGAGGATGTTAGAACTTCCGAATGAAACCTAGGGCATGTTTCGCACACTGCACTACAACATTCGACGCTTTTCGAGGAGACATTTCGACGCTTTCGGCGGGGACATGTCCCCGCCAATAACTTTCAGCGGGGACATGTCCTCGCCGAAATGTCCCCGCGAACATCCCATCGCTAATACTTTTCACGGGGACAAATCAACATTTTTGGCGAGGACATGTGGGTCCCACAGCCTTTGGGCTGGTCAAACTATGTCCAGCGTGGCACTTCTTTTGGCAGGAACATGTCCCCTCCAAAAGTGGAATCCACTGTTGAGATTAGTATAATAAACAATAATTAATTTAATTAATTACCTCTTTTAGCGGGGACACGTCCCCGCCAAAAGTGTTATTCACTGTTTGAGATCCACTCTTTTGGCGGAGACATGTCCCCGCCAAAAAGGTCAACCACTGTTTGAGATCCACTCTTTTGGCAGGGACATATCCCCGCCAAAAAGGTCAACCATTGTTTGAGATCCACTCTTTTGGCGGGAACATCCGCCAAATAGGTCAACCACTGTTTGAGATCCACTCTTTTGGTGGGGACATGTCCCCGCCAAAAGCCTCTGATCCATTTTGCAGCATATTGCAGCAAAATGGGTAATTTTCAGATTTTTTCCGAAATTTTTTAGGAAAAAATCTACAACATCACAACCTATATATCCAAATGCTACAACACCACAAAAGACTCTCACATCACAAATTCGCTAAACATAATATCATACATATCAAAATTCGCTAAGTTAACATAATCATGCATATGTATCCAAATTCGTCTAAAACGGTTCAAAAACCGTGGTCACATGATCATCTACAAAACTATACATAAGCTAGCTATCCGCAAGATGGTCCAAAACTATACGAGGGGAACAATTTAGCGGGAATCCTAACACATAAACTACATAAACACATAATAATCCATGTAAATCTCCACAACTTTGTCCATAACCCCAAAACAAATATAAACCGACCCATGGGACCCAAACAAGCCATACGCTACTCCCCAGTCTCCCCACTCCCCCCACTCCCCTCCCCGGTACCTCGAGACTCACCCTGTGAAGCATTTTGTGATCCCGATGTCCCCGGCGTGCCACTCGCTAGCCGCTCGGTCCAACCCGGCTGAGTCCTGGCCCAATCCATCAAAATATCAAGTTGTGTCCTTTGCGTGGAGAGCTCCTCGGATTGCTTCTGCATGGTTTCCTGCAGCGAGGACGAGGAGGCTTGCTCGCGGGCTCGTGAGGTGCTGAGGGTCGTCTTCTGACCACCGCCAGGTAACACTGGACCAACACCAGGAATATGACCGCGCTGCTTACCATCGATCACGTGGCGCATAATATCGAGGTCAGTCATAGTCGTCCCGGCGGAGGTGCTCTCTGTCCGCATCCGTATCATCTCATTCTGTTTAGTTACAAAACAACAAGAAAAGTAATATATAAGTCGTGATTTATTATATTGCATTAATGTGGGTGAGTTTTTGGAAATAAATTATACTTACGTATCTAGCCTCGGATACTAGAGACTCAAAGACGTCGCCTCTCGTATGGTTCCTCCTGTAAAGCTCGATCAAGTCTCTACCAGGCACAGAGTCGGTGGGGTGCCTCAACTGTTTATAAATAAAATCAATAACGACTCAATATATATATATATATATATATATATATATATATATATATATATATATATATATATATATATTATATATATATATATATATATATATATAATGATTATAAAGTGTCTTACGAAGTTATCGCGTATAACAGCTAACGAATGGGATCCATGAAAGCTAGAACTCGTATTCGCCAGCCGGTTTTGCCTGTTGATCGCCGCTATCTTCAACTTATTTGGGTCTTTCCAAAGCTTCACCTGCAAATTATAAATAATAAAAACTATTATATATATGAATTATTATTATTATTATTATTATTATTATTATTATTATTATTATTATTATTATTATTATTATTATTATTATTATTATTATTATTATTATTATTATTATTATTATTATTATTATAACGTGTCGATCTAGTAATTTACATGTTTTTCCCAATCCTCAGGCGTCTGGTTCGCCGGACGCTTATTCTTGATCTCGTCTACTTTCTCAACCCCACCTTGCCGTGTAAAATTCTGCAATTTGAATTTGTATTTGTTGTCATCGTATCACTTTCTGAGATAAGCTTCGATACTTCCGACAATATCATCTTCATCCGGACCGGCAAGGTGTTCGCCGAGATCAAAGAAATGTTGCAATAAAATATAATTAAAATAAATATACAAATTTAAATAAACAGACAAATTTAAATAAATAAACACATTTAAAATTAATAAACACAATAATTAAAAAAAATAAAAGATAAAAAAAAACTTACGTGTAGCTGGTCATCGATGTGGGCCTTGGTGGTCTCGAGAACCTCATCCCATGAATCGTAATGCATATGAATTGATTCCCGTAACAACTCCCCGACCATGTTGGAGAACCACGAAGAGTGATCGCCCACATGCTCCCACATCCCTTTGGCGTTCTTCCGGAATCTGATTGTTACCGGACGACCTGTCTCAGTCCTCATTTGGCGGAGTTTCGTGTTCTTTGTGGGACCACGCACCACCTTCCCGCCTTTGCCAATTTTGGCGTTGGGCTTGGGAGGTTTGGATTTAGAGCCTACAAGTATTCAAATTCAAGTGATGATGACATAAAATTACAAGTTATCAATTTCAAATAATGATCAAGTTTAATTAAAATAATCGAGAAATTCTAACGCTGACAATTAGTGCCTATCCTCCTCGAGGGACCACGGGGGTAGCTCATTACCTCCATCGCCACCGTGGCTCCTAGCAACAACATCTGCCATTTGTAAACGTACTAGTACAAGAACATAGAAATTAGTGAAGAAATACAAACATGTATATAAAAACGTGTGTTAGGATTCGACACACGGTTAAGGTGGTTAAACCTTTTGTTCTTTGTGTGTATGATATATTGAGTTAATATGATTAAGTATGCGGAATCTACTTAATCACACTTAGAAGGTTATTATGGTTATGGAAATGGAACAGTTGTGTTAGTTCTATGACAAAGAACAATGAAAGATTATCACCAAACGATTCAATATTATTAATGATAATAATACGAGTGATCTTGAGATATCACTAGGGTTACAACCTTGAATCTTAAGTTTCTATGTTCTTGATATTGTTGTGTTTGTTCTTGTTCTAACAGTTATGAAAGTTCTAAGTGTTTTCACAATATCAACCAACTTATCGACACATAATATTGAGTCTAAGATCTTCTTTTATAGTCCAAGAAGATCTTTACAATATTGCTTAAAGTCTAGTCGAACTACTTGCTAACTTATCTTGAGTGTGTCAGTACATAAGATACAACATGTATCTGTGTACACAACTTGTTAACTAAGCACATGGGGAAAGATATTATCTACCGTATATAATTGACTTTAGTGTACAAATATCTTTTCCATACTTATCCATCTAGCAGCAGAAAGCTTATAGCAGCAGCAATGAGTTAACGCTAGCAGCAGGAATGAGATAATGCTAGCAGCAGGAACAGATGCACTAGCAGCAGCATACAACCAGCACATTATCATCAGTAGAAACAATACACTACCAGCTGGAACGATACACTACCATCAGGAATGAAATGTACTACCAGCAGGAACACACTTGTAGTATTTCCCGATTCTTGAACTTCAGAATATTTAATTCCCAACAATCCTCCCCTAAACATGTGAATTCTTTCCAACATGTTTCTTTGAATTAAATGAGGAATTGTGAAGATCTTTCAAACACTTCATAGTCAGACCCTTGATCTGAACTTTCTTCCATTCTGAACTCATCTGCTTTCTTTTGACTTTAACAATATCAACACACATCCTAAAGATGGTGCAATTTCCTTGGATGGAGGAATTATAAGAGGCAATGATGCTGTGTATCTTGGATGCTTGTTTCAACAAGTGAAATCATCTATCAGCATGCCTTTGCAAGTGATGAACAAACGTGGTAAACTGAAATTGAAACTTTTCTTCGTTTGACCTAGATAGAACTTTCTCCTTTGGAATGTTCTTGTCATTTTCAACCTCCATGTCATCATCTTGTATGCTCTTGTCTTTTCCTCCCTTACATTGGGTTTTTCTTCCTTTCTTAGGCTTTTATTTCCTCCCCTAAAGCAAATAAAATTTTATCCTCCCCTGTTTGGAAGATCTCTCACCATCATCCCATCATTATCTGATCTACCAATGTGAACTTGTTTTCAGACAATGTTGTACATGAAGCCATCAATTCCTTAAGAGTTTAAGTTGCTGCCCTCATCACTTCTAGGTGTGTTAACTCCTATGAGAGGTGATTCATTGGACATTTGACTCATGGTCCATCAATGGATGGTTTTAGTGAGTCTCTTTGAAAATCCTTTTAAGAAACTTTTGCCTTAGTAGTATGTTCATGATTTTAGAATTGAAAAATCATACTGCTTTCAACCATTTTGAAGGGATTAAGTGTGTAACAGACACTTAATCAAAATTTTGGTTTAAAGCAACCTCTGGTTGTGTTAGAACCAATGTTTTCAGTTATAAATAACTGCCTGTGTAAAGATAAACCTATTCAAAAGGCTTTCTTGACAGGGTTTCCAGCTCATAGTAATTGTTGCCTCTAACACAAGTGTTAGATTCACTTTTACTAGCTGTTCTTTCTATCAGATGTCCTTAGACTTGCTCATTATACTTGAAAGTATAAAATGATAGAAAGTGAGTTGAGTCAGTTACTATCTGACCAACTAAGTCATCAATTCAATGTGAAATTTCATACTTAGGTTTCAAGAAAGAAGTTTTAAGGAGTTTTAAATTCCCAAACTCAGTCCATCATAAACCTATTATGTCAGCAACTAATATTATCATTCTGATGCTTCCATTTCACTTGAAACATCCTTTTGTGTTCACATGATCATACCTGAAATTGTTAGTCTAAAACCAAAAGAGCAATGTACAAATTACTTGTCTTGTATTAGAATAATCATAGGACTAACTGTATGAATAACACAAATTAAATTTGTACTAGCAGCACAAACTTTTGTAATAGCAGTAGTAACTTTTAAAACTAGCAGCACAAACAAAAATATATTTACAAAAACACAAAGTTTAAAATTATTGAGGATTAAGCATTCCAATACTTGCTACCAAGTACTGAAACCTTCGAACATCAAAAGCTTTGGTTAGCAGATCTGCAAAATTGAATTCTGAAGCAATTTTAAGTACTTGAATTAATCTTTTCTCATTGCAGTCTCTTATAAAGTGATGTCTAATTTCAATGTGTTTTGTTTTAGAATGTTGCACTGGATTTTTAATAATACAAATTGTACTACTATTATCAATATGAATAACAGTGTTTAAGAAATTGTACCCATAGTCAAGAAGTTGGTTTTGAAGCCATAGAACTTGACCACAGCAACTTGTAGCAGCTACATATTCAGCTTCAGTTGTTGAATTAGCCACCATTGTTTGCTTCTTACACTGCAGTGAGACAAGTCTACACCCAAGGAATTGACATCCTCCAGTTGTTGACTTCCTGTCCAAGCTAGCACCAGCATAATCACTATCCGAAAATGCTACCAAGTCAAAAGGTGATTCCCTTGAATACCATAGACCCAACCTTGGTTGACCCTTGAGATATCTAAAAATCCTCTTGACTGCAGTTAAATGAGAAACCTTTGGAGTTACTTGAAACCTTGTACAAGCACAAACAGAGAACATGATGTCAGGTCTTGATGATGTGAGATACATCAAAGATCCTATCATAGATCTGTATGTGTGTACATCTACATTTTCTCCATCTAAGTCTTTTAGAAGTGGCTTCTCAGAGACCATTGGTGTACTTGCCATTTTTGAATCAGCAAATTGAAATTTTCTAAGTATCTCTGCGACATACTTGTCCTGAGAGATAAAGATTCCTTCATTTGATTGCTTAACTTGCAGACCCAAAAAGAATGTGAGTTCTCCTATAGAACTCATCTGAAACTTATCATGCATAAGCTTCTCAAACTCTAAACACATCTCCTTCCTAGTAGATCCAAAGATAATGTCATCCACATACACCTGCACTAACAAAAGATCCTTCTTGTGCTGTTTGATGAAAAGTGTTTGGTCAATCTTTCCTCTTTGAAATCCATTTTCTAATAAGTAGGAAGCTAGTGTTGCATACCAAGCTCTTGGTGCCTGATGAAGGCCATAGAGAGCTTTAACTACTCTGTACACTTTGTCTGGATGTTGTGGGTCAATGAAGCCTGGAGGTTGTGAAACATACACCTCTTCTTCAATTGTTCCATATAAAAATGCACTCTTGACATCCATTTGATAAACTGTGAAGCCTAAAAATGAAGCATAATCTAAGAAAAGCCTAATTGCCTCAATCCTTTCTACTGGAGCATAAACCTCATCATAGTCTATTCCTTCTTGTTTTATGTACCCTTGGGCTACTAATCTAGCCTTATTCCTAATCACTATTCCCCTTTCATCCCTTTTATTCTTGAAAACCCATCTAGTGCCAATTACCTTTGCATCCTTAGGTAAATCAACTAGCACCCAAACTTTCTGAATCTTGAACTGAAGAAGATCCTCTTGCATAGCTTCTACCCAGCTTGAATCATCTAAGGCTTTCAGAATGTTCTTTGGTTCATCTTGTGAGAGAAAACATACAAACAAGCAAGAGTTTGAAAACTCATGCTGCTTTGAAGCATAAAGGGCATCAAGAAGCCCTTGTTGGTCTGAAGACATCAGTTGTTGTCTTGTCTTCACACCTGATTGTACATCTCCAATCACATTATCTAGGGAGTGGACTTTGTGAATTCTTGTTTGTGGAGTAGAAGGAACTTGATAATTTGATGAAAGATTGTTGAAATCCACCTCAGTATCTGAGAATTCTGCTTCTTTTGTTTATGAAGGGCCAGCAGCAGAATCAGTTGGCCTAGCAGCAGGAACATTAAGCCTAGCAGCAGAATCACCAGCAGAAACAATTTGTTGTTCCTGAGTTCCATCTTCTTTCCTTTCATCTTCAACACCTTCTTTAGCCTTGCCAGAAGAAGATTCATCAGTTGTTGAAGTTGATTCCACACTTGTACTTGACCATATTGGCATCCAAACATGATCTTGGTTTGTCTCCTTTTTCTAACCTTGCCTCATCTGTTGCTTGTGAACCTGAAAATTCATTAGTTTCAACAACAACAGGCACATAATTCATTGATTTGGTTAGTGATTCAAGATCAAATAGCCATTTTGGTCCTTGACCTTCTACATTGGATTTGTCCTCTAAAAACTCCACATGTAGATTTTTTTCTACAATCATAGTTCTTGTGTTGTATACTCTAAATGCTTTGCTATTAAGAGAATATCCAACAAAGAATCCTTCATCTGCTTTACCATTGAATTTTCCTAAATGGTCTAAGGTATTGAGAATTGTCACATGACATCCAAAAGGTCTAAGAAATCCTATTGCAGGAGTTCTACCTCTAAAAAGTTCATATGATGTCTTATTCTGAGGCTGTACAACTAAAACTCTATTTTGAACATAGCAAGCAGTGTTGACTGCTTCAGCCCAAAAAGTTATAGGTAGCTTAGAATCAGCTAACATAGTTCTAGCAGCTTCAATTAGTGTTCTATTCTTTCTTTCAACTACTCCATTCTGTTGTAGAGTTCTAGCAACACTAAATTCTCTCCTAATACCTTTTTGTTTGCAAAAATCATCCATAACTCTATTCTTAAACTCTGTCCCATTATCACATCTAATGACTTTCACTTTCTTGTCTACTTGGTTTTCTATCTGTGTAATGAATGTCTTAAGGATGCTTGTAGTCTCATCCTTAGAAGATAGAAAGAAAACCCATGTAAATCTAGTATAGTCATCAATTATAACAAGACAATATCTCTTATGCATTATACTACTTACTGAAACAGGTCCAAATAAGTCCATATGCAACATAAACAATGATTGATTGAAAGAGTTAAAAATCTTGGGCTTACAAGTGGCTTTGTGTTGTTTGCCTTTAAGACAAGCAATGCATGATTGATCATTTTCAAATCGTTTTTGAGGTAAACCTCTTACCAAACCATTCTTAACAATTTTATTTATGGTTTTGAAATTAATATGACCAAGCCTTCTATGCCATTTCATTGATTCATCCAATGTGGCCTTTGCAACAAGACAAGTTAAATTCTTTTTAGGAACAATGTTCTTCATGTCTACACTGTACATATTGCCCTTTCTAGGAATTCTAAGAAGTACTTGACTTTCATCAGGCATCTTAAAATCAGGAGAAAGTACAAGACATCCAGTCTCACAGAAAAGAACATTGTTCTTTTTGTCACACATTTGTGAGACACTAAAAAGATTATAATTTAGCTCTTTTACATAGAACACATCTTCAAAATCTAAATTTCTAGTTTTAATGGTACCTTTACCGGAAATTTTGCCACCAACACCTCCTCCAAAGGTAACATAGCCTCTATCTATTGATTGAAAATCTGAGAGATAAGACTTGTTGCCTGTCATGTGCCTAGAACATCCACTATCTGAGTATCCTTGATCCTCTTGTTGATCATTTGAATGTTCCTGCACATAAATGAGAAGTATTAGTTTCTTTTGGGGACCCAAGCCATTACTGACTTGGATCTGCCTCTTGCATCAATGTAATTTAATCTTTTAAGGACAGTTGATGCAACATTGGATTTAAGAATCCAACATGTTGAGGCCTTAACAGCATTTGCCCTGATTCCCTTAGCAGCAGAATGAACTGATTGCTTAGCAGCAGGAACTGCTAACTTTTCATTTCTACCCTTTGGTTCCAAAACTTGTTTTTGAACCACTGCTTTTGTTTGAATGGGCCTTAGAACAGTCTTTGGTGCATGTTTGAAAAATGTTTTTGCACCCTTAGTTGTTGATTTTGGGTTAACAGTCATAGATGGTCGAGCAGCAGGAACAATTAGTCTAGCAGCAGGAACCATTTGTCTACCAGCAGGATCAGTGTTTGAGATAGACTTGTTTGAGACTGTTCTGGGTTTTGTTCTATTAACACTAGAACTAGAGTGAAAGTGAGTTTTAGGTGTTTGTCTTTTGTGGTTCACTCTATTGTTTTCATACCCAATTACCCAATGGTTGCAGAAAGCTGCAAGATGGTCAAAACTACCACATGTGTAACAAGCTTTGTTATAAAAAGCAAAGTCATCACCTAATTGGTTAGACTTGAGGTTGTTCCAATTCCTTTGGTTACCTCTGGGCTTGTTGGTGGTTCTATATTGCTCACAATATCTAACTGGTTGCCTAACATGCTTAATGTTTGATTTAGGCCTATCAGTATTGTGTTTGACTATCTTAGGAACACTTGTTCCTACTTTCTTAACCACTTCAGGTTTAGACATAACCTGTTCTTCTTCATCACTATCAGTTGTGCAATCCTCAACAACTATAGCATCTAATTTCTTAACAAAGGACACCTTGTCCTGATAAAGTAAAGTTTTATCTAAACTTTTACTTACTTTTTCTACCTTAAGACTCTCAGTAGTCTTAGAACCATATTCCATTATTGGTTCTTGAAACTCAGGTAAACCTGAATTCCCTAGGTCAATCCCTGGGGTTTTGGGATGCCTCTATAAGGAGGTGGGACACTCTTATATCCTACTCATGACTTAGCTCTATTAATCACTTGACATTCTACTATGTTGTGCACACCTCTAGAAGCATGTTCTAGTGCCTGTGTAGTCAAGTGAATATTTTCATTTTCCTTTTTGACCCTATCAAAAGCTTCTCTCAAAAGCTTAATTTCAGCATCTCTAAAGAATATGTCCTGTCTTAGGAGAGCTTTGTCATCAGAAAAAGCTAATTCATTTTCTTTATAGTGTGTGATTTGTTTTTCTAGAGTCTCTAATCCACACTTATAGTTTATAAAGTTTTGAAAAGTGCTGCTTAACTCTTTCTTTTGATCATCATATTGTTTGATTAAAACCTGTAGAGCACTAAGAGCAGTGCAAGTATTTGAACAAGCTTTATGATTTTGTACCTCAGTAGCAGAAAAAATCCATAAGTGCCATCTGAGCAGGAGTCTCTTCTTCATCTGCCATGAAGCTCCAATCAAAACCTAAGCCATCAATAGCTACCATAGCTTTTGGCTCAATAACCTCCTCTGTTTTGGATTTGCTTCCAAAACCTCTATTCTTGCTATCTTGCTGCCTTGGTCTTCTGCACTCTTTTGAGAAATGACCCATCATGTGGCAGTTATAGCACTCTATCTTTGACTTATCAAAACCAGTAGCATCAGTGTTGCTGATTATGAGCTTCTTCCCCGTCTTGTGATAGAACTTCTTGGCTCTCATGCTAAGAAGAGAAATTTACCATTTTAAATCCATTTCCTCCAGATTATCTTCATGGATCTCTTGGAGGTCTTCATAGGAGAGCATGGACACATTTTTTTGACTTGTAAGAAAGGCACAACAAGTCTTTTCATCCAAAATACTTATGGTACTGCTTGATGAACTAGCAGCACCAACATCATCAACAACTTTCACCTCTTCACTTGATTTTGAGGTACTAGGAGTTGACATAAATGCCTTGTTCCCAGTATTAGAATTAGTACCTCCATTTTTCTTCAAATCTTGCTCCACAATCTTGAAGTTGCTATACAAGTCCATCAGTTCCATGGTGTCTAGGTCTGGCTTGTTCTTCCAGACAACAACATGCATAGCCCACTCTTCTGGTAAGCTTCTCAGAAATTTTGAGTTCAAATCTTCTTGAGGCATTTCAATCCCAAGAATAGCAAGTTGGCTCACAATATTCTGAAGCCTATTAAACATATGGTCAAGAGATTCATTGTATGTAGAGGAGAAGTTTTCAAACTGCTGCTTGAGCAGTGTCTTGTGGGTTTTCTTGGTGGCTTCATTTCCACCATATCTGGCAATAATAGCTTCAAATAATGACTTGGCATCTTTGAACTTGCTGAATTTTAGAAGTTGATCATTGGGAATGGTCATCATCAGCATGCTTCTTGCCTTCAAGTCATTTTTCGTCTTTATTCTATCTTCTGCAAATGTTGGCTTTGTCTGCAGAGTTGACACCACTTTGCCTTCTACTGTTGATGTAGTGGTGGTAGGCTGGTAAGAGTCTCCATCTTCAATGATTTCCTAAAGAGCATAATCTTGCACTTGGAAATATTGCTCTATCCTCAGCCTCCACATCTCAAACTCATTTTGTTTGAGCATGGGAATCTTCGCAGCAACATTTGTCTGAATAGATCCAACGTCCATTTCTTCAGCTTCTTCTTCTAAATCAATAATATCAGCCTGAGCTCTGATATCACTTGTTAGGATTCGACACACGGTTAAGGTGGTTAAACCTTTTGTTCTTTGTGTGTATGATATATTGAGTTAATATGATTAAGTATGCGGAATCTACTTAATCACACTTAGAAGGTTATTATGGTTATGGAAATGGAACGGTTGTGTTAGTTCTATGACAAAGAACAATAAAAGATTATCACCAAACGATTCAATATTATTAATGATAATAATACGAGTGATCTTGAGATATCACTAGGGTTACAACCTTGAATCTTAAGTTTCTATGTTCTTGATATTGTTGTGTTTATTCTTGTTCTAACGGTTATGAAAGTTCTAAGTGTTTTCACAATATCAACCAACTTATCGACACATAATATTGAGTCTAAGATCTTCTTTTATAGTCCAAGAAGATCTTTACAATATTGCTTAAAGTCTAGTCGAACTACTTGCTAACTTATCTTGAGTGTGTCAGTACATAAGATACAACATGTATCTGTGTACACAACTTGTTAACTAAGCACATGGGGAAAGATATTATCTACCGTATATAATTGACTTTAGTGTACAAATATCTTTTCCATACTTATCCATCTAGCAGCAGAAAGCTTATAGCAGCAGCAATGAGTTAACGCTAGCAGCAGGAATGAGATAATGCTAGCAGCAGGAACAGATGCACTAGCAGTAGCATCAACCAGCAGCATTATCATCAGTAGAAACAATACACTACCAGCAGGAACGATACACTACCAGCAGGAATGAAATGTACTACCAGCAGGAACACACTTGTAGTATTTCCCGATTCTTGAACTTCAGAATATTTAATTCCCAACAACGTGTGTATAGAAACGTGTGTATAAAAATGTGTATAAGAACGTGTGTATAAAAACATGTGTATAAAAAAAATGTGTTTATTAAAATGTGTGTATGAAAACGTGTATAAAAATAGTGTATAAATTTTAAATATATTTAGAAAAATAAATTATAAGAAAACCATTTTTTTTTCTTATTTTTTTAATTTTTTAGGAAAATAATAAATACAAAAAATAAAAAAAGAAAAAAAGAAAAACCAAATTTTGAGTTAAGTATAAACGGTCGTTAGTATAAAGGACTAACGATGCAAATGTTTGTTGAAAACGGTCGTTAGCTAACGTAAAAAACTAACGACAGTTAGTCTCAGGGACCAAACCCGTTATGGGTCGCAACCACAGGGACTGAATCTGTTAAAAAAAAGTTTAGAGACTAAACCCGTTAAACCCGGCAGACCACAGGGACCATTTATGAAATTAACTCTATAATTTTTAAACAAAAGGTATTACTTTTAAAAGTTCTTTTTTAGCACAAGGGACTTTGTAATTTGTGATTGTGAGGTTTAATGTATCACAAGGTTTAGCAAATTAACAAAGGGATTAAAGAATGACGGGAGCCAAGTTTGACATCGAGAAATTCGATGGAACTGGTGATTTCGGGTTATGGAGAGTCAAGATGCGTGCTTTATTAATCCAACATGGATGTGAAGCAGCTCTGGAGGTTTTACCCACGGATATGGATGCTACAGCAAAAGCTGAGCTAAACAAGAAAGCTCACAGTGCCGTGATTTTGTGTTTAGGTAACAAAGTTCTGAGAGGTTACCGGGGATACGACTGCAGCGGGGGTTTGGACCAAGCTCGAGACTTTATACATGAAAAAGTCCTTGGCCAACAAGTTGTACCTGAAGAAGAAGTTGTATACATTCTACATGCTGGCTGGACGAAAGGTTTCCGAGCATATAGACGAGTTCAACAAAATCGTTCTTGATTTAGCAAATATTGAGGTAAAATTCGAGGATGAAGATCTTGCTTTATTATTACTCACTTCTTTACCAGCATCATACGAACACTTTGTGGATACCTTGCTTTATGGACGGGAAGCTTTGACTTTGGAGGATGTGATGGCCACACTGAATTCAAAGGAAATCAAAGAAAGCTCTAAGGCGAAGGGGGATGATTGTGAAGGGTTATACTTGAGGGGAAGAACTGATCGCTGGAATTCGCATCAGTCTAGGGGAAAGTCAAGATCGAAGTCTCGAGGTGGAAGACTCAAGTGCTATATTTGCCAATCTGAGGAGCACTTGAAGAGAAACTGTCCGAAGAATAATTGCAAGAAGTCAAATGGTTTTGTCAAGAAAGATGATCAGCCAAGCTCCAGTGGTTCGATTTATGACGGTTCTGAGGTGATGATGGTTATGAGTGCAGAGGCTCTGCTAGATTGGATCATGGATTCAGGAGGTTCATACCACATGACACCCAGGTTAGATTTATTTTTTGATTTTCTGGAATGCGATGGGGGCAGGGTACTGTTGGGTGACAACAAGGAGTGCAAGATCAGAGGTATTGGCAAGGTAAGGGTACAACTAAAAGATGGGTCAAGTTTTGTATTACAGAATGTCAGGTATATTCCTGAATTGAAAAGAAACTTGATATCGCTGGGAACTCTTGAAAAAGAGGGATATACCGTAAAAATGCAGTCGGGCAAAATCAAGGTGATTAATGGTTCCAGGGTTATTTTATCTGGAACCCGAAGGGATAATTGCGTATACTCTTTGGTGGCCATGCAGTGGCGGGTGAGCTTAATGCTAGTGTTGAAGAAAAAGACAGTCTTGCGCAGGTTTGGCACAAAAGACTGGGACATATCAGTGAGGCGGGACTTCAGGTTTGGCACAAAAGACTGGGACATACTGATAAATCCAACAAAACTTGTGCCTAATTTGTCACACATATTCGGGTTTTGGTCACTCTTTTTCAATGAAAACGGCCACAAACTAAACAATGTGGCCATATGCTACCTACGGTGGCGCTACTTTTCGTCACACACACCCAAAAAAACGTGTGTGACTATATGCATATCGTCATACATTTTTGGTGTGACGAAAGCTACTTTCTCTACCAGTGTATCAAAGCTTATCAAGTATCGGTCATATTTTGTAATAGGGTGCTTAGGCCTTTATGTTAGTTGTTAAGGTTCGGCCTATGTAGAAGGCCCATGGGCCGTGGCCTTTTATTTGTTTGTTTATTAGGGCAACGCCCATACATGTACTCTTACTATAAATACCCCCTCCCTTGAAGGGAGAGGGTGTTGGTTCATGTTAATTACATTTCATTATTCATACGCATGTCCCTTCTATTCTTTCTCTCTCTAGATCTAGTAGCTTGTGTGATATAGTTGTGACCCAACAGCCCTACTACTCATTTTTACTTGTACGGTACATATAGACGGTGTGAAATGACCAAAAAACCAGTTGCCCAAAATGCGGTTACCCAACAAGTACTAGTTGCCAAAAAAACAATACCTTACACATACGGGACACGTGTCGCAAGTATGTTCAGTTGCCCATTTTGAAAGTCGCCCAAGGTCTATTCTGGAGTATTTTTGAAAATTGGTCTAATTTTTTATGTCATGAGGATGCCTCCGGGGCAAATTTGAAATTTTCCCTAAATATAATGATGCATTTTAGGTTGTGAATAATATGCGTATGTATGCAAATTTTGGATTATATGTTTTCATCCGCTATTTATTTGTTTTATACGTTTGTGTACGTTTTATACGTTTTTGTACATTTTTGTACGCTTTTATACGTTTTTGTATGTTTTTATACGTTTTTGTATGTTTTTATGCTTTTTTGTATGTTTTTATACGTTTTTGGAACTGAAAGATAGTGCACCCGTCTCTTATCACAACAAACCCACTATCCTCCAGATTGATGGCATGAAGATCCTCATCTATAAGGGAATATAATCCAGAATTAGACATTAGTGAACAGGAATACAAACCCATTATCCGTTTTAACTATAGTAACTTAAGTGAACAATGCCCCAAACTTTAGTAACTTATGTGAACATTTTCTTAAACTTTAGTAACTTATTTGTCTATTAACCCATAATACATCGGTGCCACGTAGGAATTTAACCGGTAGTAAAAGGTTAAAACTAAGACAGTAACTTATGTAACCGGTGGGAAAAAGTTGAGTAACTTGTTTGTAACATTTTAAACTATAGTAACTTAGGTGAACATTTTCCAAAACTTTGGTAACTTATTTTTCTATTAACCCCTTGTTTTTATAAACTTGTACATCATGTGATCAATATAACTAGACATATATAGCATAAATTAAACATGAGAAAACATGTAAATAGAGTTGATCATGAGTGAGCTAGGTTTTCTTACAACTTTTGGCTTTAAAAAAAAAGGAATAACAAGGACTTTGAGCAATCTCACACACCTTAGCAACCTTCTACACTTTTTGTATTTTTGAAGGGCTTGTGATGAGACCTTAGGTGACTTTGAGTAGATTTAAACTCAAGATGATCACCTAAACTTGCAAGGAATTTGATGTAGTTTACTTATAGCTTGAATTCTCTTGGATAATACTTGAAGTAGAGAGCAATATGAAGAGTGTGTGTATGTGTGTTGTGTGTGGCGTACAAAGAAGGGGAGGGGGGTTATAGGGTCTTGAGGAGGTGATAAGAAGATGACTCATCTTACTTGCTAGCTAAGGGTGTGTATGTGTTGCAATTAAGTTAGCATATGTGTAGTAAATCTATCTAGATTAAACTTAATCATGCCATGTGCCCTTGTGAGTCATAAGAAACGCCACATAGGGCTGAACTTGAGGAGGTTAAGAGTTTTGGACATTTATCTTGCCTTTACGGAGTGAGTTTTGGTCCCGGTAATCGCTAACGGTAAGTCTTTAATTCACGAAACTTAAAACCGAGTATCCTAAAAATATTAAAATTATAAATTTGTTAAAAATTATTAATATAATCTATATTAGCATATTAAATGAGTGATAAGTTTTATCGGGGTGCTTAATTGTCGTAAAAACCTAAAACCGTAGGCTTAAAACGCGTAAATCGCGTAAAACGCAAAACCGGAAAATGTAAAAATCCAAAACTTATGAAAATGTCGTATGATGTGAAAAACATATATTTCTCTTGTTTGTAATGTTGTATGGACATATCGGGATGCCTAAATGTCGTTTAAACCTAAACGTAAATCTCAGACACGGTTTTGTGAAACTTGCAAAAATGACCCGACGAGTGTCAAACTCTCGTGTTATCATGAAAATAGGTTAACTTATAAGAATGTAGAATAAAAAATTCGGGAGTGAATAGTGAAAGTGAATAGTAAAAATGAATAGTAACTCAAAAATGCCAATTGTTACATGGTTATATAGCCTAAAATTAGGGTGTAAGAGTTATTAGTTGTTGGGGTTTTTAAAGAGTGAGATTTGGCCGCAAACTTGTTGAATCGTTGGGCTGCTACATAAGGGACGAATATCTTAATCAATTGCTGATTTATTTATTTATTTATTTTCTTTTTATGTTGTAATATTTTATTTTTATTTTTTAATTCGTATTGTGATGTTTAAGTTTAAATGTTATGTTATTTATTAAATGTTATGACTTAACTCAAGGGCACCACACCTTGTGCTCTAAGGGGTGTTTTTTTTGTGTTAATGTTGAAATGTTAAAGCTGATGTGGCGCTGATGTGGCGCGGTGTTAACTCATAACTTGAGTTATTTCACCTTGTGCTCTAAGGCTGGTGACAGTGGTGACCAGACACGACCATGCCACATCAGCTTTCTCTCTCCGGCGACCCGACGACGACCAAGTTGCCACAGTGGCGACCAAGTTAATTTTTTTTTTATTATTATTTTATTTATGTTAAACAGTAACATTTAATTGTTTGTTGGTGTTTTGTGAACTCGGTCGTTCAAACGACCCTTCTCTCCCATTTGTCCTTCGCCGACCGAGCAAGACCGAGTCTCCACAACGACCGACGACCGAGGGGTCGACCCAAGCAGACGACCGACCCACTGTGTCTAGCCAAAGGGGTGATTTTTGGGTGTTAAATGTTTTGATGTTGAAGTGATGTGGCGCTGAGTTGGCAGTATTTTTTTGGTGTTATGGTGTCATGACACCTTATGCTCTAAGCAAAGTTACATAGACGTTGGTAAATTTAATCCGAACAACATTTAATATGTTTTTGGTATTCAGGGTATCGAGTATGCATTGCAATGACATGTTTTTGTAATAAAAGTTTTTAATCTCTTTTGTAAATGATATCGACACCCATCGATCTACACCAAAGGGTGCTTTCAGTAGTACAAACAGGAGCTCTGCAGTCGACATTTTTTCCATAATGCCGACGTCATGACGTCGGCATGGTTAAGTCTCGAAGCCATGTCGTCGCACAATCTTGTCGAGAGAGCCACGTCGGTATTGACAATACCGACAAACAGCGCCGACGACAGTGTGGGACCCACATGATTTTTCGGTCAAACGTTTTGTTGTTTGGACAATATTATACCGACGACGAGTCGTCGGAATAATACTAAATACTTAACGGTTTAATTAGCTAAACTAATTAGAGTCAACGAAAGTCTAATACATGTGTAAATAATACCGACAACAATATGTCGGTACTATTTTCAATAGTCAACCTTCAGTCAACAACTTTGTAAATAACACCGACGTCATGTCGTCGGTGTTATTTACAATAGTCAACGAAAAGTCAAAAAACTTAGAAATAATACCGACTAAATGATGTCGGTATCATTTTCAATAGATGATGCGTGGGTTTTGCAACCTTACAACAGGTTTTACCTCTCGAGGGATCTCAAGAGGCTTACAACCCCACCAGGCAGTGTACCTGACCGATGTAGTATAGTGTAGTGGTAAGTACGGGGGATTGATCGTTCTCCACAGGGAATAGTGTTCGTTAGGTGTGAAAGACTACTCTAATTAGGTCTAAGGGTTGAGGAAGATTCTTTTTTATGTTTTTATATTTTTTATGAAAGCAAGTAAAATATCAGTTTTGAAGGAGTGGGCGGAATTAGTTGCTAGTCAACTAACCCAAATTACTACGAATGCAAATAAAATAAAATAACAAAAATGAAAATGTGGTGAGAAACTTATGTGTAGAGAAATGTGTTTACTTAGATTTCCTTACTCCCTAACTATCTTTTACCGGTTAATTAGTGTGTATTAGTCGCGTGGATGACGGGTGTATTCCTTAATACCATTCGTGGGGTGGCGTACTTACTTCCCCAACTCTACAAGCTCCTACTTCACTCCTATGTCGAGCCGGCTAGGAAGCTCCTAACATGGGATCACTAGAATTCGCTTGTGCATTAAATACAACCATAAAAACCTTTAGTACGCATTTGGTTCATGTTTCTTAAGACGTTCAAGCAAGTTACCGAATAGGAAGTTAGCCAGTTTTCTTAAGCCTAACATAGATAAACAATCATCCAATACAACTAACAACACACTAATAACCAATAATCAATAGCTAGGTTTCATTAGATCTAAGAAAACACAAGATAAATTTAGCCTAACATGTTAATCAAAAGACAAGAATAAGATAAAATCAAACAACACATAGACATATTGAATGATTAATTGATAGCTTATCTTCAATGTAACATGGAAGATCTCAAGGCAAAAAGCCTTGAAAAAGAAGCTGAATTCGTCTTAGGGTTTTCTCCCAAAATTCCACACACTAAGCTCTCCCTAATGACAAAAAATTAGAAAACTATATATAGATTTTTGGATCTGACGGCGTCACGTTATGGAGTGTGACGCCGTCACCTCGCCGCTTCTAGGGTTCCCGGGTGACCTTCTTGACGCCGTCCCTCTTTAGCTCTTCAAAAATCCATTCTGGCTTATCAAGGCTTGACGCCGTCGAACCTTGAACGTGACGCCGTCCCTATTTGATTTAAGCCGTGACGCCCTTGATCAAGTTAAAGCGTGACGCCGTCAGAATTTACATGCTATTTTCACTGGCTTATCATGAGTAAATTTCACGTCCACTTTTTCTTGCCAAGGCATGACGCCGTCTAGAGTAAATTGTGACGCCGTCAAAGGTAACTTTTAGCCGAATTTTGAGACTTTGTCGTTTTCTTCACTTTTATGCTCCAAAAACGTCCAAAATGCCTCCTTTTCCAGATTTCTCCTCAAAAGTACCTAAAATGACAAAAGGAACGATTTAGGGCGATATTTGATCAAATAAATACGATTTAGGGCTTAAATGACCCCTTAAAAGCGGTACACTTTTCGCTTCATCAAATACCCTTACACTTGAGATTTGCTTGTCCTCAAGCAAATGCGCTTTTATTCTAATCAAAATACAAGTTAGGGGTCATTTAATGCAAACATAAAAGTAATTACAACAAATAATCGTTCCACTTCAATCATAATAAGCACGGAGATTACAAACTAGCACCTCACAAGTAGTGTTTAGATACTCACATCTCTCAAGTGTCATCAAAATAAATCTCATAAATGAAAACGGATAATATCTCTCACTACCTGTCATAGCAAATAGATTACCATAGGCTTGGGAAAGGATCGAAAACCTCTTCCACTAGGCGTAAGCACCTAAGATAAACTATCAAAGAGGGCTTTTAAATGGGTTATAACGTTAGGTGTAGGGAAAAGGAAAACACGGTTTTGTTGGATAAAGGATATTTTACTGGTGGCGAGTTAAAGATCTTGATTAATTACATGTACTATACAATGTTGCTAAGCCAAGACTAGACTCGATCTTAAGCTAGAAACGAAATAACAAAATAACAAAAACATAAAAATAAATATAAAATGAAACGGGATGGTAGTCCGTATGTTTTTTCTATTTTTCATTTTCTCATTTTTTTTTTGTATTTTTCTTGATTTTTTTTTTTTTTTTTTTTTTTTTTTTTTTTTTTTTTTTTTTTTTTGCATACACTTTTGCCCTACCATCCAAAATAATACATCAAAGAGGCATTGCATCCCCCTTACACTTGAACTTTTACATAACTTTACAAATACTAATCTAATGACTCGAATTAAGATAATTGAAAAACTTGGAGTACTTTTAAAACATTTAGCACATATGGGGGTAATAATGTCTTCCCCATTACTCCATTACACTAGTACTTTACCCATGAGTCCCAATCGTCCCAAAACAATATGTACAAGGATATGACTCGACTTAGCAACCATGTAATCAACTAGATAATTAACTTGGGTTTAAACAAATGTTGTAACAATAATGCACTAAAAATGAGTGCATACAAGGTAGGCTAAGGCGATTTGGGTGTACATTTAAGTGGGGTGTAACAAATTCTTCCTTTAAGTAAAATGCTTAAAGGTCGAAACGAAAAGATAGGCTCTGAGGGGTGTACTAGGGGTATCGTGTACTAAAAATGAGTACAACGCAAAGGGTGTGGGAGAATTACTTGACCAATGTAGCCAATGTAATTATAACAAAAACACAGGTGTAAAACAATGGGTTAATCCTAATGCCTCTTATCATGTAGTAAATCTAACTACACGAATGTAGTCTCACTTGTGGCCTCGGAATGGTCCTAACGCAAGTTCTAGAATCTAAGTGCTACCGGTACACACATCATAGCATAAATGCTTTTCCTACCAATTCTAGGGGCGAACCTCACATATTTGGGGTGGAAAATTTTTTAGTGGTACGGTTTTTTGTGCTAGTCATATAACTCCTATCCGTGAGACGCTCATTAAGATCAAAGTTTCACTCCTAAGTGTTGTAAAAAAATTTAAATTTGGCACTAAAATTACCCTAACAGGTATTTATCTCAGTTTTATTACACATCTACAATTAAACAAACAAAAATCAAGCGTAATAGCATTCTCTAATCATACTTTTACCCCCCCTTACACTTAAGATGAACATTGTCCCCAATGTTCAAATAACAAGATGTAAAAGTAAATAAGGTAAAAGAATGAAATCAAATACTCCCCTGATTCGTTCGGTGGATAAAGAGGTAACATGGTTAGATCTTCTTCCAAGAGAATGTAGAAGCTCCAAGACTAATGCATCGTCAAAAGCTTGATTCCACAAACATCTCCTTGTCCAAAATAACCTGTTAATCCTGAGAAAACAAACAAGAAAAACCAAAGCATCAAACCGAACAAAGACAACTCACAACTAGGTGTAATTCCAGACTTAGAAATAAAACAATTAAAGATATAATGCTTGCGGAATGAATGTTTTGCAGATTCCTGGAGTTTATAAGTTAGAGTTTTAATAAAAACTTTTTATGATTCCGGTAGAAAAACAAAACTTTCAAAAATTTCAGAAAATTAAAATCTGACGCCGTCATGTTGTAAGGCCTGACGCCGTCAGAAATGATCTGACAAAAATTTTCATTTTAAGTTTCCGGAAAATTTCTGGAAAAACCTTTACCTTACTTCCTGGAAATCCTGCAAAACATCATTATGACTCGATACAAGCATTTGACTCAAACAAATACTAATATGTATGTTAATTTAATATTATTACGATTCATGTTCATTTGTTCTAATAAACCGATTTAGATTTCCCTTACACTTAACTTTTGCAAAATACCTTTATATGTAGTTAAGACGAAGTTAAAAACAAAATAAAGCATTTTCACAATTTAGTTTTGAACATGAATCAATAATAATAAAATTAAATCATACACACGGAAACAAATAAAATCAAACAAACAAAGAAATAAACACACAAAGCAAATAAAGCTTGGGTTGCCTCCCAAGAAGCGCTTGTTTTTGTTCGAGTCACGAGCCTGACTCTACCCTTATTTAACGGATAAAGGAGAGGTTTTCCCTACACTTAGGATTAAGTGCGGGTGATAGTAGCGATACACACCAGCTCGGTAAGAGTATGCCACGTGAGGAAAGATTGGTGGATGAATTATATGCTCAAAGGGGTGTGCTCCTTTCATCATAACCTTACCTAGTTCACTTTGGTCAATGGGTGAGTTAAAGTGTTCTCCTAAAAAGGGATCATTTTCTAACAACTTCGAGAGACACCTAATTGGGAATCCATCTTGACCCAATAGACCCGGTTTAAACCCATAATGTTTCTTGTGATCAATCACGAATGGGTGATGTAGACATGTAAGGTCATTTTTCACTCCTATATTGTCTTCCTCACTACAAGGCTTAATGTCTACTACCTTAAACTTAAGACTACCCGGACTATATGTTTTGATGGGTGGATCGGGACCTAATTCAATTCCTAAATTTTCATCCAAGGATGGAAGATTAGGTAACGGTTTTGGTTGAGGCTCCGGCTCATCAAAACTAGGAACTTCCATAGAACTAAAAGAAAGGTTGTGATCACTAAAAGCATTCAAACCTATTTCTTCTAGTTGTGTTTGGTCAAAGGGCTCTACCTCTATTGGGGTTCCTATAGTCTCCTCAACTTCTTCCGGGTAAGTCACCGGCGGTGTGTGTGCCTCAAATGATGGTAGGACTTGTGGGGTACTTGGTAGGCTTATGTTACTTACCTCATCATTCCTTGTGTCAAGACCACCTATATCCTCATCATGTGTTTTATTAGAATCTAACCCTAACATTTTCCCTAGTATCTCAAGTGCTTCTCTAGGCATCTCAACTTCTATATCCGAATCATAAGGATCATCCTCAATATTCTGATTGCTATATTCAAATTGCCCAAAAGATTCATCATGTGTTTTTTTGAGATTCATCGTCATCGATCATAAAACCTAGGTCTTTTTGATCAATGTGATCATGCTCGGCTAGATCCTCCATCACATCAAGATAACCTATGTGTTTGTTTTGTACTATGGCATTACATGACAACCACTTAGGTATCTCAACACTAATGTATTCATCCCCAAACAAACTTGTTTCATGATCCAGGAAATTTATATTCAATTGACTTGTACTAACGTCTGTTGGGTTGTCTACCCTATAATAATATTGGGCACAATCTTCTATGGCATCCCATGCTTCTTCAGCACTTAATTCCCTAAAGTCCCCATTGGCAAAATCCTCAATGCGCATTTGGTCATATTGGCCAACACGATAGTAAAAGGTTCGGGTTAGGGATGCTAAAGCGAAACTATGATGAGGGAATTTTCGGAGTAAATTTCTAAAACGAGTCCATGCATCATATATGGGTTCATCTCGATATTGTTTGAAATTCGAGATGTCAATAGGGTAGAATGGCCTTTGTGGTTGGTGGTATGGTGGATTCGCGTACTCGATAATGGTGAACGGAAGAGTCAATGGAAATTACGAACAAACACACAAAGAAAAAGATAGACTAAAGAAAACCTAGAAAAATAAAATAAAAATCTCACTAGAAAGGAATCTAGTGAGTAGACCTATAAAATAAAAATTCAACCTAAACAATAACTATTCCCCAGCAACGGCGCCAAAAACTTGATGCGTGGGTTTTGCAACCTTACAACAGGTTTTACCTCTCGAGGGATCTCAAGAGGCTTACAACCCCACCAGGCAGTGTACCTGACCGATGTAGTATAGTGTAGTGGTAAGTACGGGGGATTGATCGTTCTCCACAGGGAATAGTGTTCGTTAGGTGTGAAAGACTACTCTAATTAGGTCTAAGGGTTGAGGAAGATTCTTTTTTATGTTTTTATATTTTTTTATGAAAGCAAGTAAAATCTCGATTTTGAAGGAGTGGGCGGAATTAGTTGCTAGTCAACTAACCCAAATTACTACGAATGCAAATAAAATAAAATAACAAAAATGAAAATGTGGTGAGAAACTTATGTGTAGAGAAATGTGTTTACTTAGATTTCCTTACTCCCTAACTATCTTTTACCGGTTAATTAGTGTGTATTAGTCGCGTGGATGACGGGTGTATTCCTTAATACCATTCGTGGGGTGGCGTACTTACTTCCCCAACTCTACAAGCTCCTACTTCACTCCTATGTCGAGCCGGCTAGGAAGCTCCTAACATGGGATCACTAGAATTCGCTTGTGCATTAAATACAACCATAAAAAACCTTTAGTACGCATTTGGTTCATGTTTCTTAAGACGTTCAAGCAAGTTACCGAATAGGAAGTTAGCCAGTTTTCTTAAGCCTAACATAGATAAACAATCATCCAATACAACTAACAACACACTAATAACCAATAATCAATAGCTAGGTTTCATTAGATCTAAGCAAACACAAGATAAATTTAGCCTAACATGTTAATCAAAAGACAAGAATAAGATAAAATCAAACAACACATAGACATATTGAATGATTAATTGATAACTTATCTTCAATGTAACATGGAAGATCTCAAGGCAAAAAGCCTTGAAAAAGAAGCTGAATTCGTCTTAGGGTTTTCTCCCAAAATTCCACACACTAAGCTCTCCCTAATGACAAAAAATTAGAAAACTATATATAGATTTTTGGATCTGACGGCGTCACGTTATGGAGTGTGACGCCGTCACCTCGCCGCTTCTAGGGTTCCCGGGTGACCTTCTTGACGTCGTCCCTCTTTAGCTCTTCAAAAATCCATTCTGGCTTATCAAGGCTTGACGCCGTCGAACCTTGAACGTGACGCCGTCCCTCTTTGATTTAAGCCGTGACGCCCTTGATCAAGTTAAAGCGTGACGCCGTCAGAATTTACATGCTATTTTCACTGGCTTATCATGAGTAAATTTCACGTCCACTTTTTCTTGCCAAGGCATGACGCCGTCTAGAGTAAATTGTGACGCCGTCAAAGGTAACTTTTAGCCGATTTTTGAGACTTTGTCGTTTTCTTCACTTTTATGCTCCAAAAACGTCCAAAATGCCTCCTTTTCCAGATTTCTCCTCAAAAGTACCTAAAATGACAAAAGGAACGATTTAGGGCGATATTTGATCAAATAAATACGATTTAGGGCTTAAATGACCCCTTAAAAGCGGTACACTTTTCGCTTCATCAATAGACAATAAGTTCAATATGATACCGACGACATGTCCACGGTATGGAAGTTCTATTGCAGCTGCACAGCAGCCTGCGCAGCTGCAATGCCCAGATTTTTGCCGTAAAAATTTGCAGCAAAAATCTACACAAACCTGGTTTCTAACCTGCTTTCTATAACCACTATATACAATACATTCCAATACAAACAACGGCTAAAACGGTTATATATAACCACGAAACACTTAATAAACTTTACAAAACGGCCATAAACTTTATGACACCCTCAAAATACATCATAAAGTTTACACAACGGGTGTTATAATCGCTAAACCTAGCTACTATATCTACAAATGTTGCAATTGGGTCGTCAAAATATAGTTCCAAAGACAAAACAACACAAAATAATACCTCTAGAGCCCCTCGTCGTCATCCTGATCATC